>OU343048.1:46857432-47308743 GCA_910593695.2 Ocypus olens
TTTGAATTCTGTATAAAATTCTGAGAAATAAATCATAAAATAACATAAACTCTAAATTTAACAGTTTCCAAGATATTTGACATTTTAAAACATTTGGTGCTTTTAAATAATACACTTTAAAAATACGTATTTTCGAACAAAATAAAATCGAAAAGATGTGATGTGGGCTATACCCATACCCGAAGGTATCCAGTAGTGATTTATTTTTGGAATCCTAATCCTAATAGTGATTTAGCCAATTTTAAACCATTAAATTTCTATGCTTTTAAATGGAACACCCCGTATATTTTTACATATTCTCAGGTAAAATTAAATTCTGTATTAATCTATTCTAGCATTCTCTATGCTTTTTTTAAATTTGAAAGATTAACATGTTTGTCAAAATACGTCAATATAGTCCAATAGAAAAAACAATGAGAATGTAATTTGTCAAGCGGGCCTAGAAAACAAAAAATAACCTGCACCATTGTAATTAAGCTATGCTTAAAGCATTCGTAAAATTTAAGCAACTTTTAAGTGAATATTTTGCTTGCACGATACTTTAAGCACAGCTTAAGCAATACTTAAAAAAAGCCGTCGTAATGGACAATTTGTTCCGTCAGTGGTCTTCTTTGTGAAAGATATTTATGCAGATTAAATTATTTTCAATAACAAAACTCCTAGTATATTTAAAATTGCACTTGGATTAAACTTTGCAGTGGATGATATTTTTGAAGACGATTTAGGCTTGACAGATATTATTAATTTCTGTTATCCCAGGTAACTAGTTTGGAACAGAGCTGATCATTATCATGATTTGGACGAATTGTCGTTTTTTCGGTGTTTTCATGTCCGGAAATAAACTGTGTTGAATTTACTTGGCCTGACTTTAAAAATACTGGCTAATAATGACATAACCTCTCTTTTTCACGCACCGAGATTTCAATTGCCTTCAAAAATATTGAATTACGCATTGAATTCTTAAAAATAATGGCGAATTTCACTATTTCCCTGTTCGTACAGCAACGCTATTCGTGTAAAACGTCTCGCACGTACTTTATGTCAAAATCAGCTGAGAAAAGGACATGAAAGGACACCTATGTCGCCAACGTTAAAAAGTGAAAATCGAAAGATTTTTCGATGTTGCAAATTTCTATGGTGCATGAGGCTTTCCCTTAAGCATGACTTAAAATATAAGTCCTACTTTACAAAGTTAGACTTAACGAAAAAGTAGTGCAAGTGGGCCTTAGAATCACATTCTGAGCTAAAATGAAAGAATTTTGTTTTCATAAATAATTATTGCGGTTTCAGGTGTTTTTTATTTTGCATAGAAATGTCACTTTTTGTCGAGACCGTTAAGAAGTTAATTAATTACCGTTAAATTTTGTGTGAGTATAACGGAATTTTTGGTCAACTTTGATGCACTATAATTCTGCAACCAGTTGAGTCTCAGTCGCCAAATTTTATCATTTATTTGTCATAAATAGGTGTTATCTGTAATTAATTCATAATTTTTTACTCCGTCTACGTTAAAAATTGCAAATATACGATTTTGGGGAATTTTGAAAAATTATATAAAAAAGGACAACTTCTACAACAAGTAGTGCTATAATAAATCTAAGCAAGAAAAAACAAATAAAGGTGAGTCTTTCTTCCTTTTAATAATTTTGCAGCACTAAATCTTCCGTTTTAAGTTAATTTTCAATTCATAGTTGTGATTTTTTCTTCACGTTCCTCACTACTTAGGTAATATTATGTAAGGACAAAACATCTAGAGCATCATTTTGATCATTTTGGTTTAAATTTTGTCTTGATGTCAATGCAATTAACAGTGTTTGATATATTTACGCAGAACTTGATTACGGAGCAAACTTAAAATGTCCGCCAAAAAAAGGATGAACCTTCAAGCCATTTATCTAAACCATCTGCTATGTACTCATAGAAAATATCGCTTTTCATCCACCCACTTTCTGACTTCCCCTAGGTTTATTGGGTCTATCGAACGGAGAAACAACCATTGGCGTTAATGTTCTACAATCTGCGAAAGAAAAAACTAAAAGAACAATAATGGTTTCTTTTTCATTTCCTTAGTTTACTTCATAAACATTCTTGTAACTTTTTGGTGCCTTTCCTGGTTTGGGGGACATCGGGGAAGCATAGCCAATGAAAAACCTAGAAGAATCTACTAAAATATCTAAAGCTTGGGACTGTTCTAGAAATCAATTTTTTTAAATTGATTTTTCGGTTATTATGTTCTTTGCTTTTGTAAGCCCTTTACCTGTAGGCAGTTGGTATTGAGTGTTTTCTGATGGAATCTAGACACCATTTTCTCCAGGTCTGTTATGTTTAAATAGGGTTGTTTGGCCTTTTGTCGTAAGAATCTTTTCCAAACTATTGAAAAGTTCCTTTAGCTAACTCAATTAACCATTTTTCCAAATCAGTTTCTTCTACATTGTCAGAATTGTGCCAGGATCCAATTTAAGAGGGGGCTCCTTAACGCGCGCTTAGAGCTTGCCTTGTACAGTAACTCGCGGTAAACCATATTTGAGGCTTGCTTCTCTAATATTCAAGTGATCTTCACGAATTGCCGTGCGCTCGGTGCGCTACATGGAAGCTGGCACCGTTAACGGCGCACCGCCGAGTTGCGTCGGGGAACAAAAAGTGTTTTAAAAATTAATTATAAATTCTGACTGAGCTTGAAACTACAGGTAGTGCCATGGCTCCTTGGCTCTACATAACGAGCCGCCCCTGCACAATATTGCGCATTGGCATAACGTTAAATGGAATGGGTTTTTACTGAATCCTACATTAAACCATACGTAAGATTTTTGTCTGGCATTCCAACACCTAATCAAACTCTTGTGAACGAATCATGCCCATAAATACCTTATTGGAAGGCACTAAGGCCCAATTGCAGCATTGTAATTAAGCTATGCTTAAAGCATTCTTAAAATTTAAGCAACATTTAAGTGTGTATTTTGCTTGCACCATACTTTAAGCACAGCTTAAGCAAGACTTTAAATAAGTCGTCGTCATGGACCGCTTAAAATTTAAGTCTGCATACATAACCTTCAATTCGTTCCGTAAGTGGTCCCTTGTGACATATATATGCACAATAAATTATTTTCAATAACAAAACTCCTAGTATATTTAAAATGGCACTTGAAGAATTAAACTCTGGAGTGGACTATATTTTTGAAAACGATTTAGACCTCAATGATATTAATAATTTCAGTTATCCCAGGTAACTAGTTTGGAACAGGGCTGATCATTCTCATGATTTGGACGAATTGTCGTTCTTTCGGTGTTTTCGCGTCCGCAGGTAAACTTTGTTAAAATTACTTGGCTTGACTCAAAATACTGGCTAATAATGACATAACTTCTCTTTTTTACGCACCTAGATTTCTTTACGCGTGCATTTGCCTTCAAAAATATTTAATCGAGCATTGAATTCTTAATAATTATGGCGACACCTATGTCGCCAACGTTAAAAAGTGAAAATCGCAAGATTTTACGATGTTGCAACACTTTGAGCTTGCTTACTAAAGCAATTGTATTAATTCCTATGGTGCATGACGCTTCCATTTAAGCATGACTTAAAATATAAGTCCTACTTTACAAAGTTAGACTAAACGAAAAAATGGTGCAAGTGGGCCTAAATGATATTTTAAATATACATCAAGCGTTTTGCAGGGTCGGATGATACTGACGTTGAAACCGTCAAAATTGTGAAACATGATGACAAAGTATACTTCAAATTGTAATAATCTTTACCGTCAGTTTACTCAAAAACTAAAGGGATTTCTAAAAAAAACTTTATAAGTTGTTAATTATAAACCAAAAATTGACATAAAAATTTACCTGATGAACTACATCCAAAGGTAAAAGGGAATTTCCATTATGTTTTTCCTTAGTGAAGTACTTGTTTTCATCAGTACCAGGTCTCGGGCTTTTGTGGTTATTTTTATGAAACAACTATGTCTACACTTATTTACTCTACACGAAATCAATATACAATACGAAAAACACTGCAGAAATATGAAAAACACCAAGAACTAATGAAAAACTAAAACAAACAGAAATACTCGAACTTGCAAATTAAAGATGGTTAGTGTACGCTACTGACGGATGACTGACAGTTGTCATGTGCGTTGCGTCAAGGTCAATTTGTAAATTTCTGTTCAGAGAAAATTCGTCTTTTATTATTATTATTATTATTTCACGAACAATTGAAGTATTTTAACTCGGATAAGAACGATAATGCTACGCCCAGAAAATTTCATATTTGTAAATTTCTGTGCATAGAAAATTTGTCATTTGTAATAATCATTTTATTGACAATTGACAGTTTATAATTTTCATATAGCAGCCATGAAAATTTTAAACTCAATTGTTTAGAATGTTTTATATTTGTAAATTTCTGTTCAAAGAAAATTCGTCTTTTATCATTATTATTGTTTCACGACAATTGAAAGTTTTTAACTCGCATAACAACGATAATGCTACGCCCAGAAAATTTTATATTTATAAATGTGTCTGCATAGAAAATTCGTCATTTATAATTATCATTTCATCGACAATTGACAGTTTGCATCAACTCTTAGAAATAGAACGTTCTAAGAATTTGTAAATTTCTGTTCACAGAAAATTCGTCTTTTATTACTATTACTATTATTTCCTCGACAATTGGTAGTTTGTAACTTTCATGGCTGCTACGCTTAGAATGTTTTATATTTGTAAGTTTTTGTTTATAGAAAATTCATCATTTATTATTATCATTTCACTACAATTTAACGTTTTTAACTCGCACAGCAAATTTAATGTTTGTAAATTTTTGGGTATTGAAAATTTCTCATTTATAATCTGAACTTCATCGACAATTGATAGTTGTAACTCGCATAGCATAGACGGTGCTACATCGAGAAAATTCTATTTTTGTTAATTTCTATGTAAAGAAAATTCGTCATTTATAATTATCATTTAATCAACAGTTGATAGTTTGTAATTTTCATGGCTGCTACGCTCACAATGTTTTATATTTGTATATCTCTGTCCATAGCTTACCTAGCGTCGATACTGGAATGCCTAGAATATTTTATGTTTATAAATTTCTGTACACAGAAAATTTGTTTTTTATAATTACCGTTTCATCGAAAATTTAAAGTTTGTAACTGCTGCATGGCGGCTACGCTTAGAATGTTCATTTTTTTTTTCTACGACTGTAAAAAAAGTGCCGTAGCGGTTCATTTTTTAACGCAACTAAAAAATTGTTTGCGCAATGTCTGTCATGAACGCTTCGCAACACGCCGCGAGTTCCGCCAAAAAACGTCAAACATTCGTTTTCGATCAAGAATACTTGATGAATATTATTATTTTCTTCATTTAAAAGAAGTATTACTTATAAATATTGATTTAGGTTTTATATATATTTAAAGTTACGACATGCGCTATAACGACTTATTTGTCTAACCAATGCCACACGTTTTCGAGTGGTGGGTACTGCTATCGGTACTTGTATCAACGCTTAGAAGACATACGTTTCTACTATTCACTACGATGATGCGTATATAATAATATAAAATGATAAAAAGCCGCTTGTCTTTGATATGTTCAGAAACTGATGACGTGAACGCCATCATTTATGAAATGAACTCTAGCAAGTTTGAATGAATTCGTTGTGTCAAAAATGACATAAGCGGGTGTGACGTTGTCGGGCGTATTTTTGATGAAAATAAATTAATTAAGAAGTGTTAAAAATACACGTTTAAGATAGAAAGATAGCACACACTGACAAATAATTTTGCCATATTACCGAGATTGCAGAGTTTTCTGTAAATTAATGTCGAATAATAATGCATCTTTATCGATTGGATGTTTAAACTTTGAGAACCTCGTGAAGGCTCAGGAAGCATTGTACAACATTTTAGAATCAAGATAAGCTGCTAAGAATTTTTGGAAAAATATCGTCACGTGTAGATTATCCGCCAATTTATGCACACCCGATATGTTCGAGTTGTAGGCGAATTGAAACCAGAGACGAAATTGCAATTAAAATTATTCATATGCAGCAGTACAAAACATATTATGTTTCATTTACCTAATTTAATTTTGAATTCACTTCAAGGTCCTTTTTTGAATGATTTATTATATTGGAGGTCAAAGCATAGAAATCTAAACAATTACTAAATCTTGAATTTAGCATATCTGACAAAACTTGATTAATTAAATAGGAAAGCTCTTATTCATTTCGGCAGAATTATTGCGTTGAAGTTAAGATAACTGAAATCTGTCGGATGATTATATCTGAATAATAAAGTTGGTTAATCTGGAAGCTTCCGAAAAATTTATAACGAGCAGTGTAATTTACGCCTAAAATCCGTATGGTTTTTCATTATTTTATAATTAAAAGAGTAATTACGATAATACGCAGAGATCCTGTCTGAGGACCGAAGCAGAATCAGTAAAACGATGCGCGGCGGAGCTGAAAATAGATGAAATTGGCAAGATTCATGAACAGATACGTTTCGACGATGAAAGAAGGTAATGGAAAAATTGTAAAAACGCAGAAATATTATTCGTTCATAAGCTGATTAATTTTCCAGACTACAGATATATATCTCATCTAGAAGAATGTGTGGATACATTCTTAAAAAAAGATATTAATGGGTTTACAGAAGTGAAACATAATTAATGAATGAAAGACAGAAAGCGCGAAGATAAAGAACCTATGGAGAGTGGAAGATGTCTTTTACAATCGTGGGTTATATCAAGATTAACAGTATCTCCGTTATAAACGCGAAGATAGGCTTTTACACTAATCTCGGTTAGTAACGAGTTACTAAACTCAAATTAAGTAAAGCGGAATTCGCGCGTTTTCAGTTGCACAAATCAATACTAACCCTAACTTGTGTTATCTACTAATCCAATGGCGGAGTCTATCTAGGTTTCCACAAAATCATAATCTTGCATGGGTTTTAATGATTTTGACAGTTTCGGTAGCAATTTCGATTATTATTACAACTTTTCACAACTTTACTCTCTGAACACATAAAAGTATCCCTAAATCTGGTGAATCGTAATTTCGAATGCATTTTTAGTCATTTTGCATAGTTTTGAAAGCTTTTTTATAATTTCTTCAACTCGTCAACTTTATTAAAATTTTTAACAGTTTTTCGTTCTAATTCAATGACATTGACGTAAAATCCAGAGTGGGAATCTATGTAGATTTTTGCGAAATAACCCCACGAATGTACTTTTAGTAATTTTTGACAGTTTAGAGTCTATGGTAATCTTTTTCATGTTTTTAAATCGCCAAAATGATTACAATTTCTCAAAACTTTACTCTCTGAATAAAATTATCCTAAAATCCAATCATGGAATTTTACGAAATCATAATCTCGCCTGCATGTTTAGTAATTTTTGACAATTTCGTCGGAGTAGCAATTATGTTTCTATTTTGTTTGAATAAATTACTACGATTTTTTACAGCTCTACAGGGAGTAGAGCTGTGAAAAATGATCATCGAGATCATTTAATATTATGATAGTCTGGTTAATACTTATTGCGAACATATTGACATTTTCAACATAACTACCTCGAATAGTAAGTTAAATAATTTTGGAAAGGTCCAGTTGATTGCAATTGTTTTTCTATTTTTCTCGAATCGAATTCCTGACATATCGATAGTAATTGTTATTATATTTTTTTTGTGATTACCTAATATAATCTCAAATTTGTGATGGAGTGTGTGTAGATTTTTATAAAATCATGATCTCAAATATATTTTGAGTCGTTTTGGAAAGTTTATAGTTGATGACTACTGTTTTTATGTTTTATAAGAATCGCCGAAATTATTACAATTTTTCAAAACTTTCTCTTTGAATTCATAAAATTATCCCAAAATGTATTGATGAAATCTAGGTATTTGTCATGAAATTATAATCTCAAATGTATTTTAATTAATCGTGAAAAGTTTTAAGCGGATTTCAACTGTTTTTCTATTTTGCAAATTATCAACATTATTAAATTTTTCTACAACTTTACGCTCTTATCACATGGAATTTATTTATTTACATTTCTTCAGATATAATTACAATTACAATATCGTAATCTTAAATACATTTTTAATAATTTTGGAAAGTTTCAAATCGATGTTAATTGTTTTTCAGTTTTTTCAATCGGCTAAAACTTTTCATAACTTCACATACTGATCGCATGAAATGATTCCAAAATCCAGCAAGGATTTTTACAAAACCACAATCCCAAATGAATTTTGAGTTATTTTGAAAAGTTGCACATCGATGGCAATTGTTTTTACTTTTTTTTCGTATCCTCAAAATAATTACAACTTTTCACATAACAAAATCCCAGAATCTAGCATCCGAGTATATTAGGTTATCACGAAATCATAATTTCAAATGAATTATGAATAATTTGAGAAATTTCTAAATGGGTTTTTTTCTACATGCTATAAGCACCATAATGATTACAATTTTTCATAGCATAAGGATCTGATCATATAACAGTATCCCAAATAGTCATGGCAAATATGCAGATTTCTACTATCAGAATCTTGAATAAATTTTGAGTCCCTTTTGAAAGTTTTAAGTCTTGGGAAATTGTTTTTATATATGGGCCATTCCATATCATATTTGCAATTGAAAAATAAAATAAAATAAATTTTTTTGTTTTGTACTAAAAACAAAATTAATTGATACGTATTTTTTTATTCTAACGTGATACGTGAAATGTCGGATTTATGTTTTAAAAAAAATATTCAAGGAAATTTTATTTTTCAATTGCAAATATGAAATGGAATGACCCATATACATTGCCTTTATTATCAGCCTTTTGACATGATTACATTTTTTACTTAATTTTCATATAAACAAGACTGTCTCATGACCCAAGATCTTTTGGCCACGAATGTACTTTTAGTAATTTTTGACATTTTCGAATCTATGGTGATCTTTTTCATTTTTTTAAGAATCGTCAAAATGGTTACAGTTTAACATCACGCTCTGATGGCATAAAATGTTCACAAAACCCTGTGATTTTCACAAAATCACAATCTTGAGCAAATTTTGCGTAATTTTGGAAAGTCTGAGTGGATCGTATAAATATATATATAACTATTATACTATCAAATCGGAGAAAGTAACATGATAGCCACATCACAATTTTTCCCTACATAATTGTTAGTGCTTGCTGCATCTCAAAAATTAATATAGCAATTAACATGAAACTTTGAACATACGTTTCAATTGATTATCTGAAGAACTGAAAAGCTTGTGCAAAAATTGTATACACCGGAAGTTACCTTACTGGTCTTTTGTTTTTTGCCGATAATTTTTTAAATACGAAAATATTAGAAAAATATTTTAACAAAGAAGGCAACAAAACCGTAAACATCGTTTGTTAATATTTGTTAATGTTTTTCGTAGATTTTTCGATTTTTGCAGAAAAAAATTAGAAAATTAGATTTTTGCAGTTTGTGTGTCTGTAATTATAAAATGAAAATACTTATCAGCAATAATTGTAGAGAATGCCAAAGTGATTGATTTATAAAGAATAATACCTTTTTTAAATCTTACTCATTTTTGAAAAATCAACAAATATGAAAAATATCACTTAACATATTAAATCGGAGAAAGTAGCATGATGGCCACGTCACATTTTTTTTACGAATTTTTGTTGATGGTAAATGACAAGCCAACTAGATAATTTGGACCTGAACATAATAAACCGTCTTATGTAAAATGATGAAAATTGTTATTTTTTAAACTACGTTAAGATAACTAAAAACGTCTTAAAAATACACGGTTAAAATTTTAAAGCGAAATTTGAAGCCGTTCAGAAGTTATAGATAATTTTTGTGGTGTTATGATGTTAATATTTTTTTTAAACTTTAATCGCATTTTCTTTCAAAACTGCATCTTTCTTATTTGTGTACAAAACATCTCAAAAGCTATTCTAGGTGATCACCCAGTTGCTGCAGTTTTGTAAATATAGAGTGGTGATAAAGTTACGCACTAAATTCATAATTTATCTACTAAATGTTAAAAAAAATCGCTTGCTCTTGGCGCGCTCAAAAATATTGTGACGTCACTAGAGTTTGATCAATTTTATTGTTGCAAAAAAAAATCTGCATTATTTTAGACCCAAAAAGCAAGTGAAATGATCTGTTTGCATATACGTTGTATTATAAAAAATTTGTAAAACAACTTTAAAGCAAACTGCTCTTGTAATTTAAGATATGTAAACATGTTATTTCGAAAAGTTATTTAGAACTGACTCAAGATTCAAAATACGACAATAGAACCTCCTGCGACCAACATGTTTTGTTTTCTTCCCGCTTTGTTATTTGCAAAGTTTAACCGTATACAGTTGCTAATCAAATCACTACAAAATTTTGACATAATTTGTCTAAATTATTTTTAGACAGATTATTATATACTCGGAAAAGGAAAAAAATGGTCGTAGGTAGTTGTAATTTAGCATTCTAAACCTTCTATCAGTACTAAATAACTTTTCCAAATAACTTTTTGGATAACTTTAATAACAAGGATAGTTTACTCGTTAGTCGTTTTATAAAGAATAGTCTTTATATACTTATAAGGAAGCAGTTAATTTTAATTCGGTGATTGCTTTTAGGTTTGAAATAATGCAGAAACTTTTTGCAGGAATAACATTTTCTGAGAAGCTAATAATAAAAAAAGTGAATATACCAACATATCAATTTTTTTCAAATATTTTAGATATTAAATATGGATTAATTTTTAGAAATTGTAGAAATCAAAAATATATAAAATAATGTTATATTACTTATATAAATTGCACATATAAGTAATAAAAACAATATATTTTTTGTAGCGTATGATGAATCATCAACTGTATGCGTATTATGTAAAGGTATTTTGGCGGCTGAAAGGATGAAGCCTTCAAAATTATTGAAGCATTTCAACGTGAAAGAAGCTGCTTATTAAGAAAAAAACCTATAGAAAATAAAAAAACAAAGTTTGTTAAAGTCCTCAAATAAAAGTAAATGTTTGTTAGAAAATCAATGATCAATAGTTATATCTACCAGCAAAGGCTACAAAACCATATACAATTGGAGAAGAACATGTTTTACTTACTGCAGTACAAATTACAAAAACCATTCATGGAATAAAGTATGCAGATGAATTGCGAAAACTTCTCCTCTCTAATGATACAGTCACTAGAAGGATTTCAGAAATTAGCTGTGGTTAGTTTCAGCAACTTATACAAAGAATTAAATAATTAAATTCTATTGGTTGAATCGACAGATATTACAAATTTAGCTCAACTCTTGGTCTATGCAGCTGCGCCTTTAATATACATGAAGATTTATTGTTTTGTCGGCCAAAGAGGAATCGTATAACAGGTGTACATATGTTTCTACAAGCTAATGATTTTTTCAAGGAAGAAGGATTGGACTGGAATAACTGTATTGATGTATGATTATCCATTGTATCATTTATCGAGAAGCATTAGTAGCTAAAAAACATCATCAAATCTTAATGTGGTCTTAAATGTTTTCATACGTATTATAAACTTTATAAAATATCGTCTTAATAGTCGTTTGTTTGCAAATTTATGTAAGGATTTGGAAGCGGATTACGAAAAATTTTTACTACATATGAGCCTTAAAACGACTAAAAGGGTTGAAAGGTGAGATAATGATATTTTTATCAGAAACAGAGTCCGATTTTTCTAATCTCTTCCACCATAAAACTTGGGTTTGCAAATTGTGCAATTTGTCAGACATATTCGAGAAACTAAACTGAATATGTTCCTTCAAGGAAATTCGTGCGTTTATTGAGAAGATGGAAGATGGACAATGGAAAATGACACGTTCGTAATGTTTTAGTACATGTGATTTTTATAATTTGGATAATATTTTAATTAAGAAAATCATAATTGATCATTTCATGTGTGGAAGAATAAAATAAAAAATATCAGATTTAAATACTGAATATTTTACTTGCAAAAAACATTCTTTATAGAAAAACAAATAAAACATCTCGCATTAAGTGTCCAAGATGAATTTGCTGAATTTAGTTGTGATACAAATCTTAAAACTGAGTTAGAAGCAAACATGAATTCTTTTTGGCTTACAAGCGGAGGATCAGATGTGTGACTCACCGATTTGATCCATCTTTGGCACACGTGTAGGTCATGACATTTCAGCGTAACAGGTGCAAGTAATAGGGTGCACTATTCAGCCGTTTTCGAGAAAAAATAGTTTTTAAATTTTTTATTTATTGGTATATTAATATACCTTTTGCGTTAAATAAAATTCACCGAGCTTTTGGAGCATCGGTAAAACCTCTGATTCGTACTCGGAAGGTCAGAGGATCGAATCCACCCCCCCCCCCCATTATTAAAGTAATTTTAGAATCAATTATATTAATTTTACTTGTAGGGGTAAAAGCATAACAAATTAAACAGGAACTTGAAAAAACAATAATTGTATTTCCAGACTATTTTTTATAAATCCTTGTTTGATATTATTTTCTATATGCTATTCTGCTTTTCGGGCGATGAAGTACTGCAGGAACTAGGATAATTAATTTAGAACAAAATACTGGAAATAAAAATATTGGTCTTCAATCTCCTATTTAATTGACTCGTTTACAACTGTGTTAATGTGTTAAGCAATTTGAGCCGATGCGTGCCGTCCGTCCGATTGCGATAAGTGTGCGCGTAGCTTTACACTCCTAGCCATGACCTACACGTGTGCCAAAGATGGATCAAATCGGTGAGTCGCACATCTGATCCTCTCCTTGTTAGTGTGAAAATAGAATATCCACTACTGAATTGGCAATGGCAGTTCTCTTATCATTTGCAACTACTTATTCATGTGAAATGGCATTTTCAGTAATGATTAATATTTTAACAGCATAGAAATAGCTCTGAGACCTGCACTGACCGATATTAAATGCAGGTTTAATTTAATGTGGCAAAATAAGCAGACTCATCCAATTAAATTTATCTTAAAATATGCTTAATGTGGAAACATACAGTGTGTATCAGCCAAATGGAATAAATTGGATAATAAATAAATGGGGGCGTGTTCGAAAAAACGCTCGGATATGTCGATTAGTATTTTGAGTTGCGCATTTTTTCCAACTAAAACTTTTTATACAGGGTGTGTCATGTAACAGAGGCCAATACCAACTTTCTTATAGGACAGATAGGTATAGGACATGGTACATGAAATATGTCTAGAATTTTCTGAACAATCCAAAAATTGAATAATATATAGGGTGTTGCATTTAAAATAAGAAAGTTGGTATTGGCCTCTGCTACATGACACACCCTGTATAAAAAGTTTTTTCTGAAAAAAATGCGCAACTAAAAATACTAATCGACGTGTCCGAGCGTTTTGTCGAAGACGCCCTCATTTATTTATTATCGAATTTATTCAATTTGGCTGATACACACTGTATATATAGAATTTTTTGTTCAAAGATGGATTAAACATAAATATTTATTGATACAAAAAATAAATCTGATATTAAACAAAATTATTAATGTTTCGACGCAACTAAACAAAAGAAATTAAATTAAATTTGAAATATATATTAGACGTATAAAACTTTCAACAAAGTTTTACTTTTGCAAATTATTTTTTTATAAAAAAAAATGTTTCTGAAAATGTCGTAATTTACACTAGACGACTCCCTTAAGCACATAATTGTTCTGTTAATTTTATCCAGTAATCTGAAACTTTTTAATATTCTAAATTAAATATATAAAACGAATTTCTTTTTTATAAACGTGGAGGTCGTGTCCATCAATTAAGAAACTTAATATCAGCAATTTAGCCTAATTATCAAATTAAAAACATGACTACGCTATTACCAAGAAATCCGTCTGCAAACAGACAAAAAAAAAATTGAAAAATGAGTGCCATTTTACCTGGCGCCCGTCACTTCCATTAACATGCAGCCCTGGCGGCGGGATTTACGACCTTTTCTAAAAACACGGAGCGTCGAAAACTGATAACTCGCCGAGCGTCTGAAAATTAAATTCCATCCAGACCGGTAAAAGCACCCCTTTCGTGTTAAAAATGTGAATTGTGACAATCAATTGATTTATTCCACTAGCGCACAATAAAATCCTTTTTGAGGACTTTATTTTATTTTTCTAAACACCAGCAAATAAATTTAAAGGCTCGGGACGTGACCAAGGGAAATTTTCTTGTTGGCACGTGTCTCAAGAGACAATTGGGAATCCTGCCAGATGAGTTAATAATTTGGCAGGGATTTAAAGCTGCAAGCGCATGTTTTTGGTGCATAATCTGAGGATCTTGTAGGGATTACGGTTTAATACTCGTCTTGTAAATGCGGCGGGAGGAGGCGTCAATTCATGTAAATATGTTCCCTTCAAGAGGGGAGTTAAAATCTTATTTTATTTCGTTGATCACGTCTGCACATTTCGTTTGGAACTCGAAGAAGCAAGGTAATTGTGTGATAACAGACCGTTATAGTAAGAATTTATCTAAAGGATTTAAAGATAATAAGCAAAGCGGCCAAAGTTATACTAATGTTAATTTAAGCGCTCATTATTATATAAAATTTAAGTAGAGAGGTAAAAAGGATATAACCGAAGATTCATTATTTGTACACAACTTCTATTGTTCGTTCGCGCTTTAAGGAGTTATCAATATGCAAATTACTCTCGCTTTTGAACTCGAGGAAACCCACATTTTCCAACTCATTTCAACTTTCAAGCTTCATTTGATTAAACAGATTTAATACTGAAAGAAAGCGAATCCTTAATCTTTTTTCTGGATTAATAAACCTTGAAGGTTGTAAATACATTTTTAGGTAATGGTGGAATTAATCGAATTACTCATCGAATAATGGAAAGTTAATTGTTTATTGAAAAGGACAGTTGGTACTGTTATTATGTGGTAATCAATAATTAAACTGAATTGGAAAATTCGCTAGGTTTTGACCACAAAACATTCTTGTAAAAAAATCAGTCTTCTCACGTTATTTAAAATTTTTTTATAATAAATATCTGTGGTTAAAATAAAGTGAATTGTACAATTTTTTGACATTATTTATTATAAATTGATAACATATAACTTTCGACGTTCTATAACACGTTCAATTATCCTTTGTCTAATATTTGTTACAACCTTCCTGTAACCTATAAATTAATTAAATAAAGATGAAAAGTAGCCCAAATATTAATATATCCAGGCCACTTTTTGCTTCATTAAATCCTTCTGCAATATGTAAAGTATGTGAGTTCTTGACTTGTAAAATTTATTTTTACAGTAAGAAAGTGTTTCTAATAACATCGAATGCCTCAGAATTATTACCAGAAACCAACTTAACACTTACATTTCTAGAGAAAAATCTTTATTGATAAATCTCAAGAGTCCTTAATATTTCGTTATACAGACTGTATATCATTGGAAAGCTTATCCAAAATACCATGCATTAATGGTGTTTCATTTGAAAAAATAGTTATCTATTGTTTTCCGTATGTTGATACCTTGTATAGCAGTATGAACAAAGAAGGACCAAAGACGACATGTACTATTCTTTATGACCTGAAAAATTCTTTAGTGTATCGCTTTTAGTATGACTAAAACTATCTTTGCTAGGAACGTTTCTTCAATGTGTACACGTTTTTGCCACTAATTTGCCCATAACTAACCAACCGTCCATAATAGACCCATAGTACCTAATACTATTTTTGTCAGCTTCTCAAGAGGGTTAAAAATAAAGTATAAAATATTGGGTGTTCCCAAACATAACTTTGTTCTATTATTTATACTGGGACACCCTGTATAAATACAGGGTCCTGCAACAGTGCGTCAGGCTTTCCTAGCGCCTTTCCCGTGAAAAAAAGAAAACATGTTTCGTACAAAAAGTTATTGGTTTAAAAATCTTTATGCCGTAAAATTAATTTCAAACATACAGTCCCAATTGTGTGGTATAACAAAAACAAACATTTTTTTTTCACTTTGAAATTTCCAAAGTTTGGCATTTTTTTCTGAACACCCTGTATAACTAAATTCAAATTTGTTATTACCAAAACGTTGCTTATTAACCACACTGAGATTTTTGTTAAAACTGATTCTTTCCTTCAAAAAAACGAGGTCGCTACGATGTATTAAAGTTGAGCTTGCTTATGCATGATATCTGGAGAAAAACAAATGTAAATTGGCAACACTGTAACATAATCCAAAACTTAATGGACAATTATGTAGAGGTTGAAAAATATCATCAGAAAACTTGAATAAATACAGGGTGTTCTATTAAAAAAAAAATGTTTGTTTTTGTTATACCGCAAAAAAATAATTTTACGGTATAAAGAGGGTCAGTCAACTTAGCCCCCCCACATTCAAAATTGAACAAAATAAAAATTGCATTAGAAGTGCTAGTGCTAGCACAGGCAAGCACCCTAATTTTAAAGCTAGCACAAGAAAGGTAAAAAAGTTACAGCAGTTTCAATTTTGGGGGGGGCTTTAGGTTCCAGTATGCGTATTCTCAAATATCGTATGTTATATTAAAGGAAAATGCACATATTTGTTAAGATATTGTGATACATCATAACAAAATTAATATTGTACAATAATTATTGTTCTAAAAGCTAAGGTGGCAAATTAACGAAAAAAATCTAATTCAAAATGTAATATTAAAATCATTATTCATATTTGCTTATAAGTTAAAAATGTACAATTTTTGTCCCAGGGTGTGGACTAATAATGATACCTTGCATGCTAAAATTGAGTAGAAATATTATTTTGAGATTTCTACACAGAAAGTCTAGAGCTCGGACCATCCGGACACCCGTTATTCGGTATAATAGACTCAGCTGACTCAAATAACTTTAAAGTTAAAAGTAATTAGTATTCGTATCATATTCTAATAATAATAGCCAATGACTATGGAAAGCAACTGATGGCCTGTCAGAGCTAGCACACCTCAGCCGGACAACCAGTGACCACTTGAATATTTTTTATCAGAAATCCGAAAACTCTCAATATCCAAAAATGATAAGTAATTGTTTATAAAAAATATTAATAAAAATAGCCAATGACATTTAAAAGCAACTGTATGCATGTCAGAGCTAGCACACATTAGCCGGACAACCAGTGACCACTTGAATATTTTTTATCAGAAATCCGAAAACTCTCAATATCCAAAAATGATAAGTAATTGTTTATAAAAAATATTAATAAAAATAGCCAATGGCAGTTAAAAGCAACTGTATGCATGTCAGAGCTAGCACACATTAGCCGGACAACCAGTAACCACTTGAATATTATTTATCAGAAATCCGAAAACTCTCTAGATCCAAAAATAATAAGTAATTGTTTATAAAAATATTAATAAAAATAGCCAATGACAGTAAAAAGCAACTGTATGTTGTAACAGTTGCTTTCCACTGTCATTGTGTATTTTCATTAGTATATTTTATAAACAATTACTTATTATGTTTGGATCTAGAGAGTTTTCGGATTTCAGATGTAAAATATTCAAGTGGTCACTAATTGTCCGGCTGAGGTGTGCTAGCTCTGACAGGCCATCAGTTGCTTTCCACAATCATTGGCTATTATTATTAGAATATGATACGAATACTAATTTTTTTTAACTTAAAAGTTATTTGAGTCAGCTGAGTCTATTATGCCGAATAACGGGTGTCCGGATGGTCCGCGAGCTCTAGACTTTCGGTGTAGAAAATAATATTTCAATTTTCTACTCAATTTTAGCATGCAAGGTATCATTATTAGTCCACACCCTGGGACAAAAATTGTAAATTTTTAACTTATAAGCAAATATGAATAATGATTTTAATATTACATTTTGAATTAGATTTTTTTCGTTAATTTGCCACCTTAGCTTTTAGAACAATAATTTTATTTGTTTAGTTTATTGTACAATATTAATTTTGTTATGATGTATCACAACATCTTAAGAAATATGTGCATTTTCCTTTAAAATAATATACGATATTTGAGAATACGCATACTGGAACCAAAAGCTCCTTCAGTTTTATAAAATGCGCTGTAACTATGTAATATTTTTTTTAAGGTAAATTTTTTTATAGATCTTGGGAGTGCTTGATACAGGCTATCGATTACACAAATAATAAATGAAAAAAGTAAAAGTGGGGGGCTGACATTTTTTTTAAATTTAATTGTGGGGTCGTTTTAGGTGTGCTAGCTCTAAAATTAGTTGTGCAATGCTGTGCTAGCTCTTAGAAATCTAACCAATGCATCAAAATGTAAGAAATTGAAAGTGGGGGGGCTAGCGTCAAGTTAGCCCCCCAAAATTCAAACCGCTGTAACTTTTTTACCTTTCTTGTGCTAGCTTTAAAATTAGGGTGCCAGCCTGTGCTAGCACTAGCACTTCTAATGCAATTTTTATTTTGTTCAATTTTGAACGTGGGGGGGCTAAGTTGACAGACCCGCATAAAGATTTTTAAACCAATAACTTTTTGTACGCTAGGAAACCCCGACGCACTGTTGCAGGAGCCTGTATATAGACAGAAATAGAATTTAATTAAACATTAAGAGTGAAAAAATGGAATTGCCGTTACGTAAACAGAAACCATATCGAGTGCTTTGATTCAAATTGTTTGTGATTTAACCGAAGAAATAAAACGAAATACCGCTGTTGAGAAAATTGGGGCGAACGTGTTTCAAGGTTTGTAATAAAGCAAAAGTGATATGTGCGGAATGCCGAGTGCATGGTCTTATCCGAAAGAGAAACCTTAGTACGATTTCCTATATTATATACGGATCAAATTTATTCTGTTTTATGTGAGACTGAAATTCGTTTTTCCGTAAACATCTCGGGATTGAAGAAGAATATATAGTTTACGCGTCTAAAAATAATAAATAATTATTATAGTAGTTAAGTCCAAATTTTGGAAATACATTCCTTCCAATCAAACACTTGAATCTGCTTAAGTTATTCAGAGACAAATTAATTTTGAAATTATAATTTTTTTAAAAAACAATAAGCCAGTCACAGCCAGCAGAGGCACAGAAAACCATACCTGCGGCAGTTTTCCGCTCTTGAGACGAATCGCGCTTTTCACTCATTTTCTGATCACCCTTTTGCATACATTCCTTACATTCCTTACGAATTTGTCGTCGGGTGGAAAAAAAATCAAAGGGTGCTGTGTTACAGTAATAAACACGGGCGGAGAGTAACTTCTGGGCTCAGGTAAGATGCAGGGCCAGAGAAAAGGGATGTGTTAATATGGTTGGGAATCTTGCGATCGGTTAACAAAATTACAAGTAGCAAACAACAAATTTCGGTTGGTAGGTACTAAAGAGGGCTCTAATTAGTTTAGAATTTATGAGGCATTTTTTAAACTTACACAAATGCGTTTCTTTCTGTCCCTGAACAGGTTAATGGCACTAACATATTTTACTTGGTACTTAGTCTCTTTGCAAAGTACCGATTATTCATGAAAAATTCCGGATAAATTAGTTATAAACTCTTTTTAGATTTTGGTTTGTTTTACAGTTGAATTTTTTCTGAGGAATTTATTAAAATAAATCAAGGAGTTTTCGGGAAAGTTAAGATAATCTAGATCAAAATGAGGGAAAACTAGTGAAGAAATAAAATAAAAATACCCTGACTCCACGTAGAAAAATGAAATAAAATGAGAGATACGATACTTTTCGTCTTCTACAATTTACGGGTGTGAAGTTAGCAATAGAATTCAGCAATAGATTTTAAAATTAGTTATTTCCTCTAAATTCACTTTAGAAAAATTTAAAAACCTCAAATAGCAACTAAAGCACTATCATATTAATCAGTTGTCACAACGCCACCCCTAATTTTCAACCCCATAATTATTTGGCACACATATAATTACATGTAACTATTTTCAAAGTTCGCATATCGCCATTAAAAATATGAGCACATGAATAGTTTGCTCATTAACCATACTAACTTATAAAAAAATAAAATTCGGATCACCGCCCCCTGAACAATCTAAAAATAATTAATTTCCACCCTCACGCCTCGAATTCGCGCAGAGTCTTAGCAAATGGAATATTTCTATAAGTTCGCATACCGCCATAAAAATATATAGTTTCCTCATTAACCATACTAACTTATAAAAAAATTAAATTCGGATCAGCGCCCCCCTAACACTCTAAAAGTAATTAATTTCGACCAGAGTTCGGACGATGTACAGGGTGTTTCAGAGCTGTGGGAACGGTCAATCACGTGCTTATTTTTCAAAATTTCGAAAAATGTTTTATACAAAAGTTGTGTATAATAGTGAGCTGCACGCCCTAAAAATATTTAAATTTATACAGGGTGTCTCATAACTAAGTTACAGACCAAACTTATGTTTGTTTAAATGGAACACCCTGTATTTTTTGTCATTTTTGAATTATATGGAGCAAATAAAGGTTAGTTACTTCAATACTCCCTATACCTATTGTTTGCCGTTTTCAAAAAATTTGAAGATTTGTTGTAATGCATGGTCTGGGTGAAATTTTATTTTTGCTCCAGTGATTAACGTTGAACGATTAAAATAATTTCAATTATTTGCTTGAAGGTTCGATCTATAGAGCCAACCATGATTTCATATAAAAAATTATACTGGGTGATAAAAAAAAGTAGAAAAACCCAACTTATAAAGTTGAATAACTTAGTTTTTTCAAATGGCACACCCTGTATTTAGTAACGTATTCTCAAGTAGAATCCAATTATCTTTCAGATTATAATAATTATTCCTGATATGATAATCGCCGAATACAAGAAAACTATTGAGATTAGGAACAGGGAACCCTTATACAATCTGAAAGATAATTGGGTGGAAATTAATTATTTTCATAGTGTTCGGGGGGCGGTGATCCGAATTTTATTTTTTTTATAAGTTAGTATGGTTAATGAGGAAACTATTCATGTGATTTTTATTTTTTATAGCGGAAAGAGAACTTTGAAAATAGTCACATGGTATTAGATGTGTGCCAAATAATTATGGGGTTGAAAATTAGGGGTGGCGTTGTGACAACTGATTAATATGATAGTGCTTTAGTTGCCATTTGAGGTTTTTAAATTTATTTTTCTACAGTGAATTTAGAGGAAATAACTAATTTTAAAATCTATTGCTGAAATCTATTGCTAACTTCACACCCATCTACAATTTAAGAGTCTGTCCAGTTCTACTCTGATCCAACCCACATAATTAATCATGAGATAATTGAAAAAACAGGACAGCTCTTGAATGCTATGTTGCCAAATGTAAATTTCTTTAAAATTGCTCCTGATGGCCTATGAGACATTTTTGAATCGATATTTTCTATTCAAAATTTTAGGAAGAATATCGCCACGTGTAGATTGTCCACCAATTTATACACACCCGATATAGTTAGTGTAAGAAATGTATGACTTGGATAAAATATATTGTGGTAATCCACCAATAAATTAATTTGAGTTTGAAGCACATTTACAGTTAACAATAGATTTGTCGTTCCCTACAACAGGAAACGACAAATAAGACAATAAGGGTACAACTTCTACATGAACGTGTAATCTTGCCAGTTGGTGAAAGCTATTAGATACATTTTAAAAGGCTATGATTGTGGAAAAGTTGTATTAAGCAAAGGCGAGGCTGAAGTTATTCGCTATGAAATAAAGCAGTCTTCAAGAAGAAGAGGCGCAGATTTATGAGTCACATCATTTAGACGAATATGCTCGACAAAAATACCATATCACCATAGATGTACAGTCAAGGTAAGAACGCATGGTACATCAAAAGACGAAGAGGAAAAACAAAGTAGCATCAAGGATATATTCGGTGAGTCAGAAAGATAAAAAAATGCTTCGCGGTTTCGAAGATATTCGCTGTCTTGAAGGTACAGCGAATGAAATGTTTAAAGGAGTTGCAATTGATCGGCACTTGCTTGAATATTTAAATCTCATGCAAAAATATTATTCATTCAAAATGCCTGGTCAGATACGCCAAACATTAACATTTATTTGCATTTTAAACTTGCCAGAAGACATTTCAAATCCTTAAATCATTTAAAAATACATATTGTAAAATCACTTAAAGCATTTTAATAGAAGAAATACTTCGATAATGGACTGCCTCGGCTGGGATCTATTGGCATTATCAACATCGAATATGACATATGACATGTATCTTCACATAAGCAGCAAATTATACTGAATCCTCTTCAAATATAATTTGTTAACGAAATATGGAGTAAATGACAACGATTGCATTGAGAGCAAATTTTTGTTATTGGATGGTCCAGGAGGATCCGGTAAGACATATTAATACAACTTAACTTTCAAAGATACTGCAATGTCTTGGAGTATGCAACTACTATAACTGACGTGGTTTCGTCATAGATATTTTGGAGATCTGTATAAAATGGACACACCTTTGGGGTTACATGCAGAAAAGGAGTCTTGTAACTAACACGAGAACCACTGAACAAGATACATTCTATAATTGGGTCCTCAGAGTAAATAGTGATGAACTAAGGAATGGTTTTCCTGAATTACCACAAGATCTCATTGAAATACCTGCGGCTTTATTCGAGAGAAACGATTTAGTTGGAAGAATTTTTGGTGAAAAAGTTAACACCGGCCAAGCAGGCGATATTCTTGAAATGTCAAAAAAATAATGTTTATCAAGACGTTTTCGAAAAATGAAGGAAATTTCGTAGAATGTTCGCATGTTGCAAAGCTCCGATTTTGTTGAAAATGAAGGTAAACTAGAACAACTTCTGATTGAATGTTTTATAGCTACGTATGCCTTTAATGTTATCTTTAAAAAAATCATCAGGAATATAAAATGTTTTTTTTATTTAATTAGTTAATTAACGGATTCAGATTTATGCATATACATACAAAAAATAATTAATTCGAACGAAGACGAAATTATAAAACAAGTAACTACAAGTTATCTTATTGTTTTAGTAGATACACTGATATAAATAATGCCTTAAATATACCGAGATAATTAACTACTACTATATTATTAATTTTGAATTTTCTTTTTTTTCTATTTAATTCAAAGTAAATCTTTAAATATCGCCTTATTGGAATTTATAAAAAAAAAATCGAAAAAATTATAGAAATTAAGAAGTGACATTTTGAAAAAAGCGATTATTCATGGAAATTTGCGGAAAACCTAGTGATTTTTTTATTTAAATTTTTGTTTAGGGAAATTCAGGAAAAATAAGATAATCTAATCGAATTCGCATTTTGCAAAGCAATCATTTTGTTGAAAAATTCAGGACAAACTGGTGATACATATTTTTCGGATCATTATTTTATTTTATGGCTAAGTAAATATAGAATATTTTCTGGAAAATTAATTTATTATTTATCAAATAGGTTTCGGGCAAATTAGGAACATTTTGTCGAAAGTTCACAATTTGGAAAGCAGCGATTTTTCATTGGATATTCTGGAAGAACTAGTGATAGACTGTTTTGTTTTATAGCTACACATATGCGTGGAATGATTCTTACAAAATTTATTAAAAGTCATCTAAGGGTTTTCGAAAAATTCTTGAAAATCTACTCGAAAGAGCATATTTTGCAAAGCGGTGATATTTGATGGAAAATTCCGGAAAAACTAGTGGTAACCTACTCGGATTAGTTTTCTATTTTATGCCAAGGTTATCCAGAATGTTTAAAAAAAAAATTAAAATCGAGTAAGGTAATTTCGGGAAAAATAAGATAGTTTAGTTTCGCATGTTGCAAAAGAGAGATTTTGATGGCAAATTTCGAAAAAAACGTGATAATAATAATTCAATTTTATTGCCCAGTAGATTAAAAAAAATCTTATTACGGAAAAATATACAACTTATATGCAATTTACTTTAGTTTTGATAATGGCAAGCTGAGTTGCCGAAACTGCACTTAAATAAATAAATCAAAGTGTTATTTATACAAACAAAGTAAAAAGTGTTTTATTCTATATAAAAGCATGTATAACGAAGTAGAAGCGCCCTACATAACAAATATTATATTTTCGATATTCATATATTAATTTGAGTAATATCAAACATTTGATTTTTGCTTTCGCTACAATTTCTTCACATAGAGTGGTCGAAACAATTGTAGAAATGCAAAATAATTTTCGTTATTATTGAATCAAATATAAATACAGGTTGTTGAAAAGCTTTTTTTTTAAATACCCGATATTACTTCAATGAATTAGGTCGAATCAAATGTGAATACAAGAAATTCCACCATTGTCATCCGGCACGCAAGAAAGAAGACGAACATTCTGTTTTGCGCGTTCTTCTCGAGAACGTTTTAAATGGTTTCACTTCTTCCGGTCTCGGGTGAACGCCGAGAATATATTAAAACCACTCCTCAAGGTCAACCTACATTAAGCCATCGTATTTGTTCTTCCACTTTACCGTGAACGTGATGCACACTTTCTCCAAAACGGTTTTACATCTCCCCATGCGTGATTGGTTTAAATGGAAATTTTATACGGCACATGATCATAAATAATTATGGCTAGATTATAATTAACCTAAATACTTTTATTTGGAACACTTTAATTACTTTCTTTGATATAATATTAAAAGGTGAACTAATAGGTACTCAATAACAATAACTGAAATATTAAAATATTATTGATAATAATAATTGATTTACCAACAGAAATTTAATATCCATTTACAGGGAAAAATTAAAAATTGTCATTCAAATTGTATTTAGTTATTAATAAGCGAAAAAAGAAATGATTTTATTTATTCCACTTTTAATGTACTGCACTTTTATACATGTATTTTATGATTTGGGGCAGTTAATAAATGTATTTAATCGACACCGATCGTCTTCATATTATCTCCACACCTTACGTTACATGGCGCAGTCGGTAGGATTCGAACATGATTTCCAATCATAATAATATACAATAACAAACATTAGAGAAAAATAAACCAAATGTAAGAATAACTAAAAATATAAAAAATGTAAGAAAAACGAAAACTATATTGATGGTAAAAGCATATTTATTTATTACGTGATGCTTCCTTTGTTACGATACAAAATAAAAAGATTACATTAATGTGTTATTAGAACTAAAATTGCCTCTATACATCATTATAAACACTAAGAATATTAAATAATAAATAAACATAAATTTAAAAAAGTATAATTCATTTTACTTTTCATTTGAATATTTTGCTGCCAGAAATTTTTGGGCGTCTTTACTATCCTAACATATGTGTGCGCAGAATTCTATGAGCTTCTGCTTTCATATAAATAATTCTTATCAGCAAACATTTCCTGACCTCTTGTAATTCCTATTATATTTTAAGTTTATTGTAAGTGGAAAAATGCCTTACGACTACTGAAAAAAAAACTTAACTGCTTAAGAGCCAGCATTACATATCTAATTAAACAGATGTTAAGTTATCTCTGGCAGAAATAAAAATAAATTTTTGTTATCATCATTAATATTCGTTAGATGATAAAATCCATCTGGGACCCGGTGATTGTAACAGAGGGGATTTTAAGTGCATACAATTGTATCATGTCTACAATTGTTTCATCACGTAACGTTTCCTGAGAATACGATGGTTTCAGCACGTATCTCCTCCACAGTGAGTAATTGATGAAGAACTTTATCTGTTCTGTAAGTCGTAGTAATTATTTCTAAATTGATTTTAAACTGTATATACAATTTATTTAGTGTACGCTGCACAATCCTGAAAATCTGGGCAAAAGCTCAAATGACGTTATATTTGAATAAAAATTGGTATACAAGTATTTTCGAGGGCGCTGATTACGAATGTAATGTTAAAATGACATATTATACACAATAAAATTATATGAAAAATATAAAAATATCAGGATATAACAAAATTTTAAATATTATTTAAAATTGCTATTTACTTAAAAAAAATTATAAAAATATGAAAAATAAAAATAATAAAAATCAATTACCAAAATTGATTTGATTCATACAAAAACAATACGCGCTCCTAGTAATTCATTCAGATTCCGATTCTTCTTCCATATCTGAATCAGATTCCAAGTATACAAACGATTTTTTTATGCTTCAGAGGCTGCAGATGAGAGAAGTAACTCAATAGCTTCATATGATAAGGTCTTAAAATTCTTTTGTGGTAGTTTTCTCAGGCTTGAAATATATAGATTCGATGATGGCAGTGTATTGAAAACAACTTCCATTGTATTCACAATTTTCGATATCTATTAATATCTTTGTTCCTCGCTTCTTGTGCACGTTCGGATAAGAGGCCAATTGTAATAATGTAATGCATATCTTTTAAATTAATTTTATGTCCACTTGCAAGATAATATGGAATGGATAATCATCTATTTGCGTTGTGCAAGCCGATATAGCCGTAAATCTCGTGACCATCTTAAATTTCGTCAGAAACTCATATAGTATACAGTGTATCAAGGGCCGAAAATAGGCTTTAGCAACCCGCCGCTTTTAGCAACACGAGCGAGCGAGGGTTGCTAAAAGTGAAAGGTTGCTAAAGCATTTCGGCATGAATTACACTCGATATTTTTTCGCCTGCCTTAAGTAAAAACAGTGTTTCAGGAAATTTTATATCGCGTACCATTGAACTGTCACTGTCAGATTTTTGCATAGCCTACTCATATTCCGCGGAAGGTTGGCTAGATTATGCATATTATTTTTTCGGCCCTAGATACGCTAAATCGTAGTTTCGGCCCGATTTTTATGGCCGAAATAAAAGGTTTAAAATTATTTAGCGAGCGTGGCGCGAACACAATATAAATATAGACACGGAATCAACGCGAAATAATGATGTCTTCAATACGGTGGTGCGGCCACGCAAAGATTTGTTATTGCGTTCTCTCCGAATACTTTCTCACTCTGCGCAAACTTTACCCCCAGGTGAAGCGAGATTTTGGTTTTACTGTACTTCCGTAATCAGACTTTGGGTGATCAATGATTAGCATTAATTTTGAACGAAATTCCCTTTTTCGCTTATCTTTCGCTAAACGGGCTTGAAATTTTTCAATCCCGAGTTTGTATGACAAATGCAAACAACATTCGAAAAAACGAATCCATGCATATAGTGTGGACAATCCAAATTTGAGGTTATTTTCATCTATCTCTTTTTTTACATAACATATGTTTTGTTCACCTCCTTGCTTGTTGCGCCACATACATAACAACGTTGAGTTTCCATCGATTATAGTAAATGCAATTACAAGTCAGTGTTTCTCATCTTTTTTTCACTCGTGGCTCCCAAAAAGAAGTTCCCATTTCTTCTCTCTCAAAATTCAATTCAATCATTTTTTTTAATTATATTATTTTAGAAAAATGAAACACCCAGTGTGTAGAATAGTTTAGTAGAAAAACAATATTTAAAATTAGTTAATGAATCTTTGCTTTTGAAATATGTCGAAATCTAGGAAGGAGTGCTTGTAGAATCTTGATTGTAAACGTGTTTACATTTTGAAACTTTCAACTCACTAGCAATCAGTGGTGGCTCGTGGAACATTTTGATGGTAGAGCCACTTAGCATATACTCGTAATATACTTTTTGAGAAAAGAAAAAAAAACGATAATTGTTGCAAAATCATTGTTGACGCGAAAAAAAAAATATAAATACAATTGCCATCCACTTTTAACTTCACAAAATCACTCAATATTAATTCAAGAGTGATTTGGTAGAAAATTCCAATACATTCCGTCGATTTCTTTGGCAACTTTTCATGTAAATTTATGAAAAAGTATAATCATATTTTGCTGACACGACAAAAATATAAAAACAACTGTAAAATACTTGAAACTTTCTAATTTACTTAATTTTAATAATCTCCCAAAAACTCAAAATACCCCATCACAGGTTTTCAAGATAACCGGCCGAGAACAGCGTTTAAGATTTTTTAATTTACACGATCGGAAAAAAAATTATAAAAACAGTTACAACACACACTTGAAATTTTCCAAATTTACTCAAAATACAATAATTTCAATAACCCTCCAAAAAACTCAAAATACAGCATCACTGGTTTTCAAGATAACCGGCCGAGAACAGCGCTTAAAGTCTTTTAAGTTTCATTTCTTCCGAGTGAAAAAAATACAAAAAAAAACTGCAACACACTTGAAACTTTTTAAATTTACTCAAAATATGTTGATCTTAAAAATACCCTAAAAAACTCAAAATACCCCATCACAGGTATTCAAGATAATCGACCGAGAACGGCGTTTAAGTTTTTTTTTATTTACACTACTTCCGAGCGAAACAAAAATAATATAAAAACAACTGCAACACACTTAGAATTTTCCAAATTTACTCAAAATACATTAATTTTAACAATCCTCAAAAAAATTAAAAAAACCCCATCACTGGTTTTCAAGATTTTAAATTTTACTTCTTCCGAGTGAAAAAAAATATAAAAACAAGTGCAACACACTTGAAATTTTCCAAATTTACTCAAAATACATTAATCATAATAATCCTCGAAAATGTCCAAAATACTCCATCACAAGTTTTCAAGATAACCGACCGAGAACAGTGCTTATTATTTTTTCAAGTTTCACTTCTTCGGATTAAAAAAAGAAATACAAAAACAACTGTAACACACTTGAAGCTTTCCAAATTTACTCAAAATACATTAATCTTAGTAATCCTCTAATGTATTGCCATTTTTCTCGTCTCATAAAACTTTTGCAGGCATAGTTTTAACATTTCAAATGACAAATCAGTGTTTTTAGAATTAATTTTAAAAAATCTTGCTTCGTTTGAAATTAGAGGTAGTGCCATGGCTCCTTGGTTCTACATAACGAGCCGCCCCTGCTAGCAATTTTTTTTTATAGTTTTCATAGCCAAAAAAATGTATATATTTTGTATTCAACCTTACGCTCTGTTCCCGGGAATATTTCGAAATATGCCGTTGGGGTGTTTTTAGATTTTTGGAAAAAAATAATTATGACTGCGTTTTGAGAAAATTTGAAAAGTTTCAAGTCGTTGGCAATTGTTTTTTATTCTTTTTTTTGGGCCATATAAATGTTTTAAAATTTATACAATCCGACGCTTTGTTTGCAAGGGATTATATCGAAATCTAAGAAGAGGCTGTTTGTAGAATTTTGCAAAAAAAATAATTATGACTGCGTCTTGAGGAAATTTTAAAAGTTCCAAGACGACTGCAATTACTTTCAAGTTTTTCTTATGTCATAAAAATGTTATTAAATTTCTACAATTTTACGCTTTGTTCGCAAGAGATTATTTCTAAATCTAGGGATAGTGTGTTTGTAGATTTTTGCAGAAAACATTATGACTGCGTTTTGAAGAAATTTGAAAAGTTCCGAGTCGATGGCAAGAGTTTTTATATTTTTTTCAGGCCATATTAAAATTTCTACTATCTTACGCTTTGTTTGCAAGGGATTATCTCGAAATCTAAGGATAGGGTGTTTGTAGAGTTTTGCAATAAAATAATTATGACTCTGTTTTAAGGAAATTTTAAAAGCAAGTCGAAAGCAATTGTTTTAAAAAAAAATTCATGCCGTATAAATGTTTTAAAATTTCTACAATCTTATGTTTTGTTTGCAAGGAATTATCTCGAAATCTAGGGCAGGGTGTTTGTAAATTTTTGCAGAAAAATAATTATGTCTGCGTTTTGAAGAAATTTGAAAAGTTCCAAATCGATGGCATTTGTTTTTAATTTTTTTTTCAGGCCGTATAAATAATGTTTCGAACTATCTACAATCCTACGATTTGTTTGCAAGGGATTATCTCGAAATCTACGGATAGGGTGTTTATAGATTTTTGCAGAACAAGGATTATGATTGCGTTTTAAAGAAATTTGAAAAGTTCGAACGTCAATTGTTTTTACATTTTTTCTAATCTAAATGTTGACAAATACTTTCAACCTTACGCTCTATTCATGTGAGGTTATTTCGAAATCTAGGTAAAAGTATTTTTTTTGCAGAATCTTATTTATAAATGTATATTAAGTCCTTATCAATTGTTTTTTCAAGCTGATAGAGGTTCTAAAGTATTTTAAGCACCACAAATTCTTTGCGGAGATTTCTCCAGATATCTGGAAATGTGGTATTTGGGGTCGTTTTTGTAGAATCATATTTCTGAATTAATTTTGGGATATTCTGAAAAATTTCAAGAAGGTGGCAAGTGTTTTTAAATTTTTTTCAAGTCATTAAAATATTTTCAAAATTCTCCAATCACAAACTCTGATTACAGAATACCATGTTACAGATTTAAATAAAACTGCCATTGTTTGCAAGAAAATTGAAATAGGCCACTGGTTATACAGAATTCGTTACTGCTTTGTGTATTTTTTTTTCTGCTTAACTGATCAATTTATACAATAACTTTTGCTGTATATTCGCTAGACTGAATATTTTGATTTACCTCAAATTGACGACCTTGAATGGCCTATTAATTTTTTTTTGGAAGCTATCTTAGTTTCTTAGTTTTGTAAAAAAGACTTGGCTAACTATGTGGCTATAATTCATATGTATATGTACTGGCATTAATATCTACCTGGTACTCATTAGTAGCAAACATTAACGATATCAATAAATAAATAAATAAATAAATAACTGGTACTATAGTGGTACTATAACTTAGACTAGGTTTAATAACAATATTCATGAAATACGGTTTAATCGATTTAAAAATTTTTTTTCGTGAAACTTTTGATGGTACTTTTGTTGGTATTCCATACACTGGGTATTTTTTCAATAACATATTTTGTTCGTTTTCTAAAATATTTTTGAAGTTAATTTTCATAGCCCACTCAGAATTTTCTGAGGCTCCTCCAATATTATGTTTTCTTTGAGGCCTCCTAAGAAATACTTTGTGGCCTCCATACGGCCCATGTTGAGAACCACTGTTATAAGTGATCGATATTTTCTTCCCATCAATTTCAGTTTTAAACGGAACACGTGCCTTAACCTGTGGCTCAAAATATTTGACTTCCTTGATTGTAGACTCCGTGTTTTCATGGATAAATTGTAGTCTAGTGGTCTACAGAAACGAGGAGATGAAGATCTCGGATTTTCATGATCCCCAGATTATAGGTGTAATACTACGAATGATGTTAAAAAATATGTTATAATTTGAAAATGCCTGCGCTACTTTGCCCAGAACTTTTGCTGGAGCCATATTTGCAAATTAAATTCACGTCAATAATCTTTATGGCTTAATCTTTGAATAACTTCATTTTGAAGAAATAAAAATGCGGCGAACTGTATAGTCTGATAATGCTTGTAAATTAGCTCCTGCACCACTTTCTGTTATATAATTGTATGTGAAGAATAACAACGAGTTTTTGCTTTGCTTTTTATAGGGAGGATAAAGTTTGCAATAATTTTCTTTGCTCACTTGACACTGCTTCTAGAAAATTTATATACAATGCAGCTTCTTCAGAAAATTTCGGTACCAAAATGCTCTCAATTGACTTGTCAATGTGGCTTCTTTAACTATTTTTGACGTGTCTAATTGTCCTGCAGATCGTAAGCTTATATGGGTAGCATATGGTAACTCGTGAAAAGTTAATTGTGTACGAACATCTTCCGTCTTTCTACGTTTTGATTTTTCACTAGAAGATGAAAACTCCGTTTAAGAAAGGCCGCCTGTTATGGTTGATGTTTTCTGAGGAGTAGCAGGTATCAAAAAAAGAAGAATTTATCGAGAAAACAACAACAAGGGGGTCGGTCGTAAGGGTAAGCTTACTGCAAAACTGATAGACAAGTTGACTGTTTATTACGGCTTGGCTATTAAACGTAACTCTGACTCCGCCGAAAAAATGAAGAATGATATTTGGGCTACGTTTCATCATTATCGATCCACTGACCAACATCCATTTCACGACAATTGTCCAACCGGATCCGAGTCGTGGTGCTCGTGGCAACGCGCGCATACCGAGGGAACACTGGACACCTTCCATCACGATTACAATCCTTTGCCAGCCGACATTTTGAAAGTCATCAAACCTATATATGCAGACCTCAGCAAGGACGATCTCTTGGAGCGGTGCGTCGGAGGATTTGATCAAAACCGCAACGAAAGTCTTAACCAATTGATTTGGAAAATCAGTCCCAAAATCTCGTCAGCCGGCAAGCTGAACGTAGAGATTGCAGCATACGCAGCCTCCGCCATGTTCAACGAGGGACATACTGGACTTCTGAAGATGTTTGAGGTGATGGGAGTCAACTGCAGACGCAACATGCACAGCTACATCAAGAAAGAGGACGTCGCGCGAATCAACGTCTCTGAGCAGCGGGCGCACGAAAACACACGGGAGGCCCGAATGCTTCGCAGACAGCGGCAAATCAAGTTCCTGGAAGGCTTAATCAACGAGGAAGGAGTATCTTATGGACCAGGGATCGATGATTCTATGTAAATACCGACAATTAGTCACTTATAATACCGGCAACACATCTGAAATCTTTAAACGCGATTATCTCGAAACCACATTTTCGGTGACACCGATAACTCGAAGAGGTTTCATTCAATTTGGCCGATTCTTAGCGTCTCTTATCCTAAACAATTTTTTCTAGTCATTGATCGTTCGGATTTCGCCAATTATTTAAATTCGATTTTTCACAGCCGTCCAAACAGATTTTTAGACCCGAAAAAATACTTTTTTAAGTATGAGGCCGCTATTTTGCCAAAAAAAATTTTTTCCAAAACCGAACGATCAACGACAGCCTTTACTCATTCTTAATGCAACCCGCATCGTATTTTTGATTTCAGATGATTTCTGCGACTTCAGGAGGTGTCACCGCAAAAGGCCTCTTTTAAAAGGTCATCTGCTGGAAGGTGCGCAGCGGGGATCCAGGACCTCCGGCGGATATGAAAAAAATTGATTTTGAAGACCACTGTATGACTAATAAACTCACCTTATTCGATTTTACCTGTGTTGTTTAGTTTTCGAGAAAAAAATCCCGAATTTTTGCGATTTTTCGGTCTTGCAGGTAGGCATCACCCGATAATGGAGTTCTAAGGTACAAAATGCGATACTCATGAGTTCGCGTAAACAATGAATTTTCGTGCATACCTCAAAGAACAGGCAAAGAAAATTTCATTCGTGAAAACGAAAACAATTTTGTCGAAAAACTTCGGACTTATGAGTCAAAAAACCACAAAATTCGCTTTTTTAAACGCCCATAACTTTGTGTCAAATCGTCGTAGGAACTTCGTTATTTGAGTTTCCCAAAGTTGGGCGTTTTTTGCCCAGAAACGTGTTTTTTTTGTTCGGGGGTTGCAGGGTTCGAAAATGGATCATTCCAATCTAAATTTACTCCCTTAAAACAAAATGGGATTTTTTCCCGAAAGAATCATCAAATTTGGAGTTATATGCGAAAAACCTCAAAATAAACTTTTTTTCAAACACCCATAACTTGGTGCCAAATCGTCGTGGGAACTTCGTTCTTTGAGTTCTGCATAGGGAATTGTTTAAATCTTAATGCCTTTATGGTGGATCGAGTCGAAACAAATTTTCCATCTCCATAGACATCGTCAAAGTTGGACATGATTTCCAGAAAAAAAAAACCTTTTTTTTTCACAGCGGCGTTAGACAGGGGAGGAAGGGGTTACGATTAACGTCGCATGCATGACTTTAAAGAAGATACTTCAAAGTTTTTTCGCCATCAAAGATTCATCAAAATCGATTGAAAATACGCCGAGTTATGGCGGTTTGAAAATGGTAGAAATTTCACGAATTTCAAGTGTTTATTTTTTTTCTTCAGTATTTAAACAAATGTACTCGTACTTTTACCTGATAAAAGCTGTTAATTGGTGTTGGAGGTAGGTAAAGGAATTTATGTTTACAAAAGTATTAATACCTCACTACTAAGACTCATAACTCATAAATCTAAATCTCCTTTAACCTACCTGAACCGCCCAAATATGGTTCAGGTAGCTAAAAGGAGATTTAGATAATCCTCTTTACCTACCTAAACCGCTCATTTCAGCGGTGCAGGTAGCTAAAGATAAATTTAGATTTAATGGGAGGGTCGATCTTTGAAATCGTCCAAATATTATTGATTTTCCTATTTTTTTTACTCCTTAATACTAGGTAAGTTCAAAACTGTAGTAAGAAAAAAATTTAGGCACATACTTTTTTTGGCGGACATTTTAAATTTGCTTCGTAACTGTTTTTCGGCCGACAAGTTTTGCGTAAATGTATCTAACTCAGTTAATTTTATAGATATCAAAACAATATAAAAATCAAAATTTATCAGAATGATGCTCAAGATTTTTTTTTACCCTTACATATATTAAGTAGTGAGGAAAGTGAAGAAAAAAATTCACAACTATAAATTGAAAAATTAACTTAAAACGGGAGTTTTAGTGCTGCGAAATTAATAAAAGGAACAAAGATTCACCTTTAATTTTTTTATTGCTTAGATTTATTACAGTACTACTTTCTGTAGAAGTTTCAAACTGGAAATTTTTTTTTTATAAAATTTTTCAAAAATGGTTTCAAAAGGAACTGAATGAAAAATTATCAAATTCATACAGATACTACCTCTTTATAACATAAACACATGAAATAAATTTGGTGACTGAGACTCAACTGGTTCCAGAGTTATAGTGCATCAAAGTTGGCCAATAATTGTGTTATATGCACACAAAATTTAACTGTAATTAATGGTAAGAATACTCTAATAAACTAAGTGTTTTACACAAAAAAAAAACGTTGTATATGTACATTTCATCAGTCAGCATGAAAATATTCTTGTGGAAGAGATAGCAAAAATAAAATCTCACCATTTCATTTCAAAAGTCCAAAAAATTTCAATCTAAAAATCAAAGTTTTCAGTCTAAAAATTTCAAATAACTTATAATCTCAAAGACAGTGAATGTTTGATCATTAGTGATTTTTCAGAAAACTTACTTACATTTTAGGATGAAATACTATCACTGGACTTACAGCCAGGCTTCTTTACATCCGTTTGGTCTCTATTTAAAAAAAAAAGAAGGTAAAATTTTCTGCAAAAGTATAAGTGACTACCTCATTCGTGACACCTCTACAGTTTATGAATTTCAAAAGCATCTTATCAATGAAGTGAAGAATGTTTTACCCGAAATCAAGAAGATGATGTACGGCGATGGTGCCAGCAGCCAATAAAAAAATAAGAAAAACTTTTTTAATACGTGCCAACATGAGAATAATTTTGGCTTGATAGCTGAATGGAATTTTGTTACATCGCATGGGAAGAACTCTTGTGATGGTATAGGTGGTACCACTAAAAGGGAAGTAACTAGAGCCTTGCAATGGCAAAATTCTTACTCAACAAGACATGTTTAAAAATTGTAATGAAAGAATAACTGGAATAAAATACATTTTCATTTCTGCCGAACAAATTAAACTAACTGAAGCTAAACTAACAATAAGATTCGAACTTTGCTTGCTTGTGAGAGGAACAAGAGGGTATCATTGATTCGTTCCTATGAGTGACAATAAAATCAGAAGTTACACCACGTCAACATGTAAAGAATTTTATGAGCACAAAACTTCAATTATGTTTTAGCCACAGAAAATTGAAATTTAATAACTGTAATCAGATATTATTCCAAATGGGTGCCAGTAACCAAATTAGTTTTCTACAAAAGTTGCTTGTTTTTTAAAGACCTTCCAAACAATACAAATTTAGACCAATTGTGCTATTTAAAAATCTGGAGTTCTTGACAAGCTCTCAGGGATGCCAACCGTATTTCGGAATAACAATATCACCAGTTGATTCTTTAATACGGCTTTTATAATACATTTTTTGGCCCTACTCTCTCCGACTAGCCGTTTTCTCAAAAAAATAGCCTGATACGGGTGGTCTGAGACACACTGTATATTCCTAAAAATTAAGGAAGTGCTTACTTCGCACTCATACTTATTTAAACAACCCTAAACGACATGTAATTAAAATAAGAAATAGAAAAACAATAGTTAAAAACAAAAATTGAAAATAATAAAATTGCATTATTATGTATTTGTGAGTTATGTGAAGTTGCGTAATTAAATAATTATACACAGTTATATTCCTTACTTCACTCGTTTATTTGTAACACTAAATGTACATTTCGAACACTATTGAAAATGAACACATGTTCGAAATGTACATTTAGTGTTATAAATAAACGAGTGAAGTAAGGAATATAACTGTGTTTAATTATTTAATCAAATTGCAAATTATAATATTAATAAGAATAATCGTTATTTCAGAGTGCTATGTTTAAGAATATATAATTGGTCACTGTGTTTTGTTACCGAAATTAGCCTTCTGCTCTAAAAATCAGGACTGTATAATCCGAAGTTAGTACTTGCTGCGTTATTATTGTACATATTTTGACAAAGCCCGAGTCTCTAATTATTGAAAAAAAAAATAAACAAACAAGTAATCCGGTTATTATGAAGATGAAGAAATTGTAGCTTGTTCTGTGCGACCAGAAAGCGATTACTCGTCTCAAGCTGTCTCAAGCAGCGAGCAATTTGTACAGCTTCCCGTAATAACTGTGCCATTACGTTGATGACCAGACATAATTCAAACAATACATTTTCCCTACAGTGGACGAGTTATTTATTGCAGAAGGTGATATTATTGAATTATGGAGATATAAAGAGAAAAATAAGCAAACATGTGTTTTACTTTCAACCTACTAAAACTAGGGAATTCAACATATAATACAATTAAATAAAGATTTCAACTCGTACGTATCATGAACTTAGGATTTTCTACAGCTTTTGGAGAATCAGTGAAGTAATGTATGATTTAAAAATAGTACAATGGTTTGCTACGCCATCTAATTAGTCGAGTTACTTAATTCACATAGTAAAGCGTATACTGCAGTGTACTGATATAAGCCATTAGCCAGAAACCGGTCTGCAGTTGTTATGAATGTGAAACAATAATTTATGCTTGAACATATAATTTAATTCAGGAACTAAAAAAATTCCAATGAAATATTTCTTCCTAATATATTATATTAAATTAAATAAAATTCGCTATGTAATTCCCACTATTTATCAATGAGAACAGTACAACTACAATGATTACAAATTTACCCAAGATCACAACTCTCAATTTTTCTTTAATTACCATTCATTCCTTTTCACTTCATTCACTTTTATTAAGTAAAGAAGAAATCATAGAAAAACTAGTTGTCGTTTTGTGTTCGGCTAGGGTCTAGCAATTTTTTTATAATAAATTACAAATGTATTATTCTTTAACGGATCTTGAGCTTTCAACCCTTTCGAACCTTATTGTTTTCTTTTATTACTTTTTACGCAATTTTTCCCTATCCTGCAATCCAATTCATTGCTCACGCGTCCAGGTTTCCACTAATAAATAAGTTAAACGAGTAAGAAAGACAGTGAAGAACTTATTTTTTTATTCACTTATTAATTGACGAAACATGGGATTGTAGGGATTGTAGGATAGAGTCCACCCATAACCCCCGGTTCCACTTTTATTGAAACTATAAAATCACATTCCTTATTATTTCTAAACTTTACACCTCTCCAATAAATTATTCAAGAAATTTTTTCAACCAAACAGAGTTTTGTAGTTAAAAATAATGTTGATTCGAGGGGTGGTGGCTGGGCCCTATCATACTATCCAATCTGTTGCTCAAGCATCCAGGTTTTTACTAATATGTATTTAAGTTAAATAAGTAAGAAAGACAGTGAAGACCTTATTTTTTTTATTCACTTATTAATTAATGGAAAAAAGGGCACGTGAGCTACAGGTTGGAATGTCGGATAGGCGTCACCTATGGCACATAAAAAAAAGTTACCGGATAAAACCTTCATAGTTTTTTTTTCTCTTTCCGAATCTGTAATAAAAAATCGGGGTTCCTATTTAAGATTTCAAAGTCACCCTGTATAGCAGTATGAACAAAAAAGAACCAAAGCCGAAAGGGTTATTCCTCCGATTATTAATTTTCTACAATTATTTATTTTATCCTATAAGGTTAGCATGCCAATAACTCCTTAGTAACGAGTAACGTTAAGGTACCTTCGACAAGGTGTGTTGTTATATGTATCTTAACGCAACTCGTTGCTATGGAGATATTAGCAAACAAACATTATTTCGCTTTTTGACGTTTCATTAAACATTATTTTTAATGAAAAAAAAAACACAAATAGGATAAAATAAACCGTGTTAAGACACACGTAATGTTATTTGCTTTTACTTACATTACTCGAGAATTTTTTTTTCCAAACTCTTTCTCGTAATGTAATAACCTTCATAACGTTACTTGTATCGTAAATTACTATTACATCATCGAATGCATATTTCAGTTCTGCATTTCAAGTTTGGATTGTTGCATGTAAGATATGAATCAATTATTCTAATGGAAAATCAGAAATGTATTTAATTTTTATAGATCTCGAGCTTTTGAAGTTATTTTTTTTATTGCTTATATTTTTACAATATATCAAATAGTCGAATGCATTTTTCGATTTATCAGTGCAAGTTTCGATTGTTGCCGTTTCGTTTTCACCTAAGACATAGCAATGGATTTTACAGGCAATCAGGAATGTATTATTTTTTTTATAGATTTTAAACATTTGAATTCATTGTTCGATAGATTTTTTTTACATTTTTTCAAATACTTGAAAGCATTTTTCGTTCCTTCAGTTATATTCTGGATCGTTGCCAGCCTGTTTCCACCTATTATATGGTAATTGTTTTGACGGACAATCTGGAAATGTACTATTTCTTTATGAATTTTAAGCTTTTAGAACTAATTGCTTATCTGATTTGTTAATATTTTATAAAATCATTAAATGCATTTTTGTATTCCGGGTTTAAAATTAGATTGTTGCCGTTTTGTTTATATGGCAATTATTGCGGAATCGGAATTTTAGATTGTAGCCGATTTGTTTCCACCTAGAATATAGCAATTGTTGGGAAATCCGAAATGTATTGCTTTTGTATAGATCTTAAGACTTTTAAGCAAATTCCTCTGTGGATTATTTTTAACACCTGTTAAATAACATTATTTCCTTTCCGAGTTGAATTGTTGTAGTTTTGTTTCCAGCTACGATATGAGAATTGTTTTTTATGGAAAATCAGAAAACAGTTGAATATTTTGTTTTCGTTTTCACAGGTAAGGTTTGGATTATTTTCACTTAGAACTATTTTTATGGAAAATCAGAAAAATATCCCTTTAGTTCAGATCTTGAGCTTCCAAAGCTAATTCTTTGATTAATTATGTTTCTTCAATTTTTGAAATCGTTTTCCGAGTTTTATTTTAAATTGCTGCCATATAGTTTCCAACTACGATATGGCAATTGTTTTGATAGAAAATCAATAAAGCATGGGTCTTTTTGGATTGGAGTTTTTGAAGCAAATTCCTTTCAGTAATATTTTGCTACAAATTTTCATATCGTCAAATGTATTTATCGTCTTCCCATTTCAAGTTTAAATTGTTGGTTTCAGACCAGAATATGGCAATTGTTTTAGCAAAAAATTAAAAATGTATTGTTTCAGATCTTGTGCTTTCGAAGCTAATTCTTTGATTGATTTTTATTTCACTTTTTTTATAAATTTTTTATTTTAACAGATAAAATATAAATGTTCAAATTGTTGCTGTTACTGTCTAGCAACAATAAGGCAATTATTTTTATGATAAATTCGAAAAGTTGTTTTTGTATAAAACTTTAGCTTGAGAAGGAATTATTACAATTTTTAAACCTTCAAATGCATTTTTGGGTCTCCGTGGTTAATTTTAGATTGTCATTTTATCGGCATCTAGAATATGGAAAATTGTTTTTACTAATAATTAATAAATAATAATTAGTAAAGTCATGATGATGATTGCGATCATTACTACGTGGTAATTCATAATATAATCACTGAATAAAAACACGTACTTTAATGTATGTAATAGTTGTACAAACATTAAATAAATTCTGGTAAAAAACATAGTAAGTGTTTTTATTCAGTGATTAAATTTGTAAAGTATTGTTTTTTATTTAATCTCAAGCTTTTGCAGCGGATTCTTCAGTTGATAATTTTGTTACAATATCTTAAATCGTTGAATACATTCTTCCTTTTGCTAGCTGAATTTTGGATTGTTACGGTTTTGTTTTTAGCTAACAGACGGCAGTTGTTTTTTTACGAAATGAGAAATATATTGTTTTTTAATATATCTTAAGCTTCAGAAACCTATTACTCGACCGATTATTTTTTCACAATGTTTGAAACCGTTGAATGCATTTTTTTGTTTTCACAGATACAGTTTGGTTTGTTGCTGTATTGTTTCCAACTACGATATGGTACTAGTTTTTATTGAAAATAAAAATAAATGGTTTTGTATCGATTTAGTGCTCTTGAAGCTTGAATAAATTTGTTTCACATTCTTTCAAAATGTGCGGTGCATTTTTCGTTTTTCCAAATGAAGTTTGAATGGTTATCGTTTTGTTTCTAACAAGAATATTGAATTTTTTATGACAGATCAGAAAAGTATTGCTTCTGCATATATCTTGAGTTTTTGGAGCTAATTCTCTATTAATTATTTTTTTACAATTTTTCAAACGGTTGATTACATTTTTCGTTCTTGTTCGTTTGGATTGTTGCCGTTTTGTATCCACTTGGGATTTAGCATAATTTAATTTCTCTCTAAATTCTGAGTTCATAGATGTATCATAAGTGACCATTTGGTTGTTTATTTTTTGTTTAAAATTCATTTAAATTTGTTTTTATGTGTAAATTTAAAAGGTCACTTGTGATACGTCTCTAAACTCAGAATTTAGAGACGAATTAAATTATGTAAAAATATATAGGGTGTTCCATTTGAAATAGGAAAGTTAAGGTCATTTCTGGTTAAACCGGAAGTGGGAATTTCATTAAAATTTCACTTTTTGACACAATTTATTCTCTAAAAACACCATACTAAATTTCATAAAGATATACCCGGTACATACTATTTTTTTCACAAACGGGATATTTTAAGAGTAAAACCAAGAAAAAACGCCGACAGTCGTGACAGTTAAAATAAATAATGGAAACTCGTAGGGAGAAAAATGATTACTTCTCTTCCTAGGGAGGGAAATGATTATTTCTCTCCCTAGAGAAAGAAATGTTGTTTCTCTCACGATTTTGACGGCTGGGAAATCGACTTTCTCTCCCGTTTGTGAAAAAATATATTGTTTTTAAATAAATATTGAGCTTCTAAAGCTAATTCCACAATTTGTTAGTTTGTTACAATTTTTCTAATTGTCGAATGCATTTAATGTTTTCTCACTCCGAGTTTGAATTATTGAAATAATTGCCTGTTATGGCAATTGTTATGAAATCAGAAATGTGTTGTGTTTTATAGATCTTGAGCTTCTGAAGCTATTACCTTGATTCTTTTTGAAGGCGTTGAATGAATTTTTCGTTCTCCCAGTTCAAGTTTGGATTGTTGCCGTTATGTTTGCGGTTGGGATAAGGTAATTGTTTTTATTGTAAATCATAAATTTATTATTTTTAAATAAATCTTGAGCTTCTAAAGCTAATTCCACAATTTACTAATTTCTTATAATTTTTCTAAACGTCGAATGCAATTATTGTTTTCTCATTCCAAATTTGAATTGTTGCAATTTTATTTCTGAATAGGATTTGGCATTTATTTTTATAGTAAATCAGGAATGTGTTGTTTTTATATAAATCTTGAGCTTCTGAAGTTAATTCCTCCATTAATCTTTATTTTACCGTTTTCAAGGCGCACAATGCATTTTTTGTTTCCACAGATACAGTTGGGATTGATGCTGTTTAGCTTTAACCTAAAATATGGTAGTTATTTAAAAACAACATCAGGAACGTATTGCTTTTGAATAAATCTTGAGTATATGCAGCTTATTCCCGGATTAATTATTTTACAGTTTCTCAAACCGTTGAATGCATTTTTTGTTTCCTCAGAAAAAGTTTGCTGTTGTTTTGTTTCCACCAACAGCAGCCACTTGACTAAAAGAAAAATAAGAATAGCATGGATTTAGTATAGCTCTTAAATTTTTCAAGATAATTATTGAATTATTTTCTTCGAATCTTTCAAATTGTTTAATGCATTTATCAGTTTTCGAATTCAAGTTTGGCTTGTTGCCACTTTGTTTCCATCTAGAATACGGCAATTGTTTTAATTTGAAATCAGAAATGTTTAGTTATTTTATAGATCTTGAGCATTTGAAGCTAATTACTCGATTGATTATTGTTTCACATTTTTTCAAACCGTTGATTGTATTTTTCGTTTTTACATACAGGGTGTCAATTTGAAAACTTTCAATGCGGATATCTGTGAAAATAAAAGAGTTAGAAAAGCGCAATTTGGTACAAATGTAATACAGGTAGGGGGAACTAGAACCACCATATTTTGGTTATGGGGTGAGTGACGACTTGGGCCCCATTCACCCTAACCCCAAAATTTTAAATGGCATCACCCCTTTTGTGATCCCTTAAATTAAACGTTTTTTCGAGTAGTATTCACCAGTACAAGATTTTTTTTTTTAAATATAATGCAGGGCCGAACAAAAAAGTATAATTAAAATAAAATAAATTCTATGAATTGCTATTTTATTTAATTGGATTCTTATAATTCATTCCATTTTGGGCTACAAAAAAGGATAATAAAATTTTTTGCTCCAAATACTCGAAGCAGTGGGTCAGGTTTCAACAAATAACAATCAGCTATTTCAGTCAGGTGTCTAAATCGCAATTCTTTCAGCCATACTGTAAACCATGTCTAATACCGGATTTTTCCGAGTTTTTCTAACTCCTTTACTTTCAGAGATATTCGCATTGAAAGTTTTCAAATTGACACCCTGTATAATGTTTACATTGCTGCCGATATGTTCTTATCTAAAAGATGGCAATTGTTTCCATATGAAATAATAATAATAAAATAAATAATAAAAGTTAATTCCTCCACTGACTATTTCTTTTGCAATTTTTAAAGTCGTTCAATGTATTTTTCGGTTTTCGAGTTGAATTCTATATTGTTGCCGTTTTGTTTCCACCTATTCTATAGAAATTGTTTTAAGGGATTTAGGTGCCTTTCATGTTATTAGTGCTCAAGGCTCTATAAACCTTGGGATGATTCTGAGTCAATACGCCTCAATAATTGTGGCTTCACATCGTACATAAGGTAATTGAATCGGCAGTAAATTTATCCTAACTTCTTAATCTAATCGAATTCCAAGACGGTTCAAGTGTCTTCGAACTAATTCACCAGATACAATCCAATACTATAGAGGAATGTTAAAAACACCACCATGACGTTATAATTAAAACACCTGGCATTCCTCTTCACTTTCGTTTTTCTGACGAGGATGGCGTGCATAATGATATTGTTCGAAAAAGTATCGACTCGAAATCGGAGCACGTATCTAGAACGAGACCAGATTACTTTCGAGTTACTTGTAATGTTGAGATATTTCTGCGATGCACATGATTTACTGCGAACCTGTCATTTGCGCGATCGAGGATGGTCGAATAAAGGGTCGTTTTTATTGTTCGGCAATTTTTTCTGCATAAGATATTTCCCGAAACATTAGCATTATTTGTCCAAATCCCTTATTTAATCCAACCAATCAACTATTATAAGGCACTGTCCATATTATTGCGTATTGTAATAGTAATTGTAGTTTGTTATTTTTACCCTGGTTTTGATTATTATTTTGATCTTACCGTTTTGTACATTTCGTATAGAAAAATTAAATACGTGAATAAAAATTTAAAAGTCGATTTAATTGATTTGAAATTATGAATTTCCAGGGACTCTAGTAAATCCATTTTTTGACCTTTATTTGCAACATGTATAACGGAAAGTACATCGCGCCAAAATAATGGTTTTCATTAAGAAGGTCTCCCTGGAAATTCTCAAAATGCGCGCTAATCCGGAAATCCCTATACTGAACGACCAGCTCGACCTAATTACCTATTTTCAAAGCCCTTGTGTAATTAGTTTTTATCTGTATCTTACCTGTATATATACCTTTGTAAATCGGTTTTTAAAACACTTCTTGTTTGAAAATGGTAATTGTATTACCGAAACTTAAGTCACAAAAATAAATATATAAGTTATACAAAACAAAGTTAAAAGTGTTTCGATATAAAGAAAACACTTAACTTTTTTATACCACTTTTATTTTACTTTGCGTGACTAGTTTCAATTACACGGTAATCATTATCAAACTGAGTACTTAAAATACGAAATACAAAGGTATATATACTAAAACTAGAATGCTTCAAAAAGAGGGGTGTACATCAGGTCAATCTGGTCGTTGAGGATGGAAATTCCCGGATTAATTTTTGCCTTGTGAATTTCAAGGGCTTCCAGTAAATCCATTGTTCTACCTTTTTCGGTGAGATGGATTACTGAAAGTACATCCTTGCCGAAATTATGGTTTGATTCTAACAGATGATTTGAAAAGGTTGAATTATTATGTTTTAAATTGTATGATCTAAGATGTTCTTTTAATCTAATTTGAAAATTACGACCTGATTGTCCTATGTACAATCCTCCACAATCGGGACATGTTAAACTGTAAATTCCTGACTTGTACATACTATTTATTGGTGTTTTTGCATTAAAAATTAAATTAGAGAGTTTGGTGTTGGATCTAAACACAATATCAACGTCTCGTTTTTTTAAAATATTTTTAATTTTTGAACTTATTGTTCCAAAGAAAGTTAATATTTTATATGATTTGTTTTCTGTGGCTGGATTGGTAGCATATATGTAATTTTGAATTTGTTTTAATTGAAATTTATTAATTAATTTGGATATAAGTGCTTCTGGATAGCCATTATTAGTAGCAATTTGTTTTATTGTATTGATTTCTTTCTTAAGGGATTCGGAGCTAAGTGGAATTTTGAATGCACGGGTTATCATTGAGTAGAAACTTGCTATTTAATTAAAAATATTTTTTAAAAACGAGACGTTGACATTGTGTTTAGATCCAACACCAAACTCTCTAATTTAATTTTTAATGCAAAAACACCAATAAATAGTATGTACAAGTCAGGAATCTACAGTTTAACATGTCCCGATTGTGGAGGATTGTACATAGGACAATCAGGTCGTAATTTTCAAATTAGATTAAAAGAACATCTTAGATCATACAATTTAAAACATAATAATTCAACCTTTCCAAATCATCTGTTAGAATCAAACCATAATTTCGGCAAGGATGTACTTTCAGTAATCCATCTCACCGAAAAAGGTAGAACAATGGATTTACTGGAAGCCCTTGAAATTCACAAGGCAAAAATTAATCCGGGAATTTCCATCCCTAACGACCAGATTGACCTGATGTACACCCCTCTTTTTGAAGCATTCTAGTTTTAGTATATATACCTTTGTATTTCGTATTTTAAGTACTCAGTTTGATAATGATTACCGTGTAATTGAAACTAGTCACGTAAAGTAAAATAAAAGTGGCATAAAAAAGTTAAGTGTTTTCTTTATATCGAAATTGAAAATGTACCACGAAGTGAACGCTTCCAAGATTCAAGAATTAAAAGTGTTTTATTATAATATTTAAAATGTATAACGAAGTAGAAGCCTCCAGCATAACCAACTAAAAAATGAATTTAAAAGGTATAAAAATTAAGTTATGGAAGATATTCGCAGAGCAAAAATAGAACATTATAAACACCAAATTAACAATAATAAGGGCGATTCAAAAAAGCTATAGAATACAGTCGGACAAGCATCAGGCTTGACACCTAAAATCAATCAATCGAATTCGTAATGATGGCAAATCTGTATCATGTCCGCAATAAATTGCGGAAGTATTTAACAATTATTTCATTAATATAGGCTCTGACTTGTCCGCTGGTATGAAAGGACAAAGTAATAATTATGCAATTAAAAATGTTTGCGACAAATCGTTATTCTTACACCCAACGACAGAATCGGAAGTCACAGCATTTACTAAACTGAAAGCAACACACTCCTATGGAATAGACAAAATAAAACAATAAAAAATGAAATAGCACAACCCCTAACACTGATAATGAACGCTGCTATGAGCCAGGGAGAATGCCCTTCCCACTTTAAATCCGCAATAGTGAAACCTGTGTTTAAAAAGAGAAACAGGGAAGAAATTAACAACTACCGACCTATCTCCCTCATATCAAATTTGGCCAAAATCTTTGAGCTCATAGTAAATAACAGACTAACATTTTTTTTCAATACTCTCAACCTTTTAAACAATAACCAGTTCGGGTTTACAAAGGGAATGTCAACTGAAAATGCTGATGATCATGACATTCTTTTACAAAAACTCGACAGCATGGGTGTTAGAGGACTACCAAACAAATGATTAAACTCGTACCTAAATGGAATAATCCAACGTGTGGAATTAAATGGTTGCCTTAGTAGTGAAAACACAATAAAATGCGGTGTCCCTCAAGGAACAGTTCTCGGCCCCTCCCTATTTTTGGTCTACATCAATGATCTATTTGAACTTAGATCAAATGGAACACTACTTTCATTTGCGGATGACACAGCAATTTTTTATGATGACACTAACCTTTTGCATGCAATGCCTATACCTTACCACCTTTTCAGGAGCTACGAATTGAGGAAAATGGGAAGATAACTATGATAAATATTTGCTACGAAATAAATTACTTAGGGGTTATTCTTGAGCAACACCTAAGGTGGAAGAAACATATACAACATGTCATTAGAAAGTTGAGGTACACATGCGTACAATTATAATAATATATTATTCCCTTGTGGAAAGCCATATGTATTATGGTCTCACGTGTTGGGGCTCAGCGCGGGACACTTATCTAAATCCTCTAAAAATCATTCAGAAAAAGATTCTGAAATTAATTCTTCGGAAACCATCTGATTACCCATCCGAGACTGTTTAAAGAAGCCAACGTGATGAACATACGTCAACTTTACTTCTATAAAGTTGGAAAAAAATCATTTGCAGGCTCGGCCATCTTGATTAAATGCAAACATAATTACAACACCAGAACTAGAGATAGAAAGGTTGTTGTTCCTAAGATGAAATTGTCCTTAGGCCAAAGCTCACTTCACTATGTATTACCCAAAGTTTATAAAGCAATACCTAACCATATAAAAAAAACATATATTCAGAATATAAATTTAAACTTGAATTGAAAAGATTTGTTTTACACATAATGGAGTTCAATTGCGATAATCTTATAAACGGATTCTGGATTTCTTCGTTGTCTGTAATAATTTACTTGCTAATGTTGTAGGCCTTATTCTAAATTTATTTTAAATTTAATTTAAAATTCACAGTACTGTTAAGTTGATGTATATGTTCTTATTTATGTTTTATTATTTCCAACAAGCGTTTAAATGTAATTTTCTTAATATGTCAAACTCACGCATAAGATATTAATCTTTGTGAGTTATGTTTATTCAGTTGTATTCGCTGAATGAATAAACTTATTATTCTTATTATTATTATTATAGGTATTGATAATATAAAGGCACTTGGATTGTTTCATGAATTTTTAAGTTTATTCCTATTGGTTTCGATTGTGTTAAATCATTCCTTAAAAATTATTTAACAGTTCCTTGCTCATCTATTTAAAGTAACCAAATGTAAAGCACACGGCCAGCATGCTACAGTAACAAACATTGAGGTGCCCTAATAAATTCACAAAACACCGCGGTTTTAAAAATACTTTTATTTTTAAAGATACCCAATTTTTTACCTTCTCCTTTACGAAGTACGAGAAAGTATTGTGATCGTGATTTTTTTCAAAATTTTCTTTTGCTGAAATATCCGTTTTGGGGTCCTTAGACACCATTTCAACAATTTCTAGAATTTTTTTTGTGTCTGTGTGTGTGTGTCGCTGTATGTGTGTCTGTCTGTGTGCGCTGTATCTCAAAAACTAATAGAGCTATTGATTGTTTTTTGTTTTTTGCCAATATTTTCTTAAATATGAAAAATATCACAAAATTTTTTAAACAAACATTAAAGACAACAAAGAAATGAATATCTTTTGCTTGAAAATATTTTTCATAAAATCATTGCTATTCGAGAAAAAAATTTATTAATTTTTTTTAAATTTTTGGTTTATAATTATGAAACGATAATAGTTACAGCAAATTTATGTGAATAATAATTGTAGAAAATTACAAAATGAACAATTTCTAAAGAATAAGTTTTTTTCGAAATCCGTTTAGTTTTAGAGTAAACTGAGTTTTTGAATTTGAAGTATAATTTTTCCATCTTTTATAATTTTGACGTTTTAAACGGCAGTGTCATCCTCTCGATGTACATTTAAAATATGATTTAAATTGAAAATAAACCATGAAAGCGTAAATATAAATAATACCATCAAGTCGGAGAAAGTAACATGATGGCCACATCACCATTTTTTAAATTACATAACTGCTGAACGCGTTGTTAGATTTTGATTATTTAAACGTGAAAATATAGCAAATTTAACACATTTTAAAAAATTATTAAAAAATTTTCATCTTAAATCAATTGCCAAAATCGCAAATTTTTAAATCAAAAGAAAAAATCGTATTTGAAAAAAAAAACATATAACTGTTGGATTTTAAAAATGTAGCGAATTTAACGCTTTTTGAAAAATCATTGGAAAATTTCTACCTTAAATCAACGTATTTGCCAAAATCTCAATTTTTTTAATAAAAACAAAAAATCGTAATGTTTATAAATTACGTAACTGTCGAACGCGTCATTAGATTTTGATGATTTAAACTTGAACATGTAGCGGATTTAACACTTTTTGAAAAATCATTGAAAAATTTCCATGTCAAAATCAACGCAAATTGCCAAAAACGCAATTTTTTAAGTCAAAACAAAAAAAAATTAATTAGGCAACTGCTAAACGCATTGTGAGATTTTGATTATTAAAACGTGAAAATGTAGCGAAATGAACACATTTTAAAAAATCATTGGAAAATGTTCATCTTAAATCAATGTAAATTATCAAAAATCAAAACTAAAACATCGTATTTCTTTAAATCATATAACTGTTAAACGCGTTGTTGGATTTTTTAAATTTGAAATTATAGCGAATTTATCACTTTTTGAAAAGTTATTGGAAAATTTCCCCCTTAAATCAATGCAAATTGCCAAAATCGTAAATTTTTAAATCAAAACAAGAAATCGTATTTTTAAAAAATTATATAACTGTTGAACGCGTTGTTAGATTTTGATGATTTAATCGTGAAAATGTAGCGAATTTAATACGTTTTGAAAAATCATTGTAAAATTTCCATCTTAAATCAACGCAAATTGCCAAAAATTCAAATTGTCAAAAAACGCAAATTCTCAAGTCAAAACATTTTTTTTTTAATTACGTAACTGGTGAACGCGTTCTTAGATTTGATGATTTAAACGTGAACATGTAGCGAATTTAACACATTTTTAAAAACCATTGGAAAATGTCCACCTTAAATCAACGCAAATTGCCAAAATCGAATTTTTTTTTAATCAAAACAAAAAATCGTATTTTTCTATAAATAAATGAAGTAATAAAAGTAAATAAATAATTAAATAAAGGAACTTCGTAAGCGTTCAAATCGGTAATTGGGTGGACTATTTTCATGAAATTTTTCAGAATTTTTCATCAACTTGTTCGTCAGTGTAAAAAAAAGTGTTTAAAAAATCGATTAAAAAACTTTTGGAATTTTTTTAGGGTTTAAATGACCTTGGAAAAAAGAATCAAATATGTAATTGTATGGACTATTTTCATGATTTTTTTCAGAATTTTTCATTAACTCGTTCGTCAGTAAAAAAAATAATTTTTAAAAAATCGATTTACAAACTTTTGGAATTTTTCCAGTAACTAAATAACCTTGAATGACTTTGGGAAAAATTGGTAAAATTTGTAATTGGGTAAGCTATTTTAATTTTTCATCCACTCGTTGGCCACTATAAAAATAATGATTAAAAATCGATTTAAAAAGTTATGTTGAATGACCTTGGAAAAAATTGGTCAAGTGGTTAATTGGGTGGACTATTTTCATGATTTTTTTTAGAATTTTTCATCCACTTGTTCGTCAGTATAAAAATAATGATTAAAAAATCGATTTAAAAAGTTATGTTTCAAATCTTTTGAATTTTTTTCTGTGTCGAAATAACCTTGAATGACCTTTGAAAAAAATGGTCAAATGGTTAATTCGGTGAACTATTTTCATAAATTTTTTCAGAATTTTTCATCCACTCCTTCGTCAGTAAAAAAATAATGTTTATAAAACCAATTAAAAAACTTTTGGATTTCGTTTTCATTATGGTCGGTCTATATGACCTTGAATTACTTTGGAAAAAACTGGCCAAATTGAGCAATTCATATGAGACTTTGAACATAAGTCTTATTTGATAATCCGAAGAACTGAAAAGCTTTCGGTAAAATTTCGTACACCGGAAATGGGCTTTTTGTTTTCTTCCAATATTTTTTTAAATATGAAAAATATCACAAAAATATTTAAACAAATATTGAACACAACAAAAAAATGAACAAGTCTTGTTTGAAAATATTTTTCGTAAAATCATTGCTATTCGAGAAATTTGTTTTTTTCATTATTGGTTTATAATTATGAAACGGTAACAGTTACAGCAAATTTATGTTAATAATAATTGTAGAGAATGCCAAAATGAACAACTTATTAAGAATAAGTTTCTTTCGAAATCTCTTTGGTTTTTGAGTAAACTGACCATTTTCATCTTTAATAATTTTGACGTTTTAAACGTCAGTTTCTTCGATTCTACAAAACGCTCGATGTACATTTAAAATATGATTTAAATTAATAATAAACTATGAAAGCGTAAATATAAATGATACCATCAAGTCGGAGAAAGTAACATGATGGCCACATCACCATTTTTTAATATTGCTCTCCTCCTGGAGAGACAGGGCACAACCTGCACATTTGCACAGGGCGACGATACACTTCCCATTCCAAAAACACGTGTCAGGAAAATGTTAACTGAATTATGGAAGAAAACAAAGGTTTTATTATTTCAATAATTTTATAATCCTTTTCATTGCTCTCTATTTTTTATTACTTCGTAACTTAAGTATTACTTTTATTGAACATAATTCATATCACTAATTAATACAACGGTAATTAACCCAGTTGCCTCTGGTATTGGAACAGAATGCGAGCAACAGCACTTCGCTTTCAGTATCGGATGAAATTTAATAACAGAAAATCAATGAGATTAACAGAAGGCAATAATAGGATTCTCTGTGGCCGTATTAATTTCTATATCCAACCGCAAGAGATACGACACAATGCGATGCCGGTGTTAATTATTCATAAATGTATTGAGGGGCTTTGGTACTTATTTATTAATCGCATTTTATTCAGACTTTGACGACTTCATTATCATATTGAAAATTTCGAAATACTCTAAGATGGAAGAAAAGGTATTTTCTAATGTTTAGTAAAATTCAAATTCAATTTATAAAATTTAAGCATACGAATATAGAAAAGATATTAGTACTATTATATACAAAAATATAGAGTCTCAATGTTTAAAATTCACCACTAATTTCGTTTTAGCAGAACATATTTAAGATTGTCAAAAAAATCTCTTGAAAATGCACCAACTAAAAACGAACTTTTAACGGCTCCAGCAGCAAAACGAAGACTCTAAATTTAACGCTGATGGCAAATCTGTCTTTCGTGCATGAAAATTGAGACTCATTAGTAAATGCACTTGTGCATAATCAAATCTCAATTAACCACCTGTAAAATGTCACTAATTAACTGCGAGTTCGATATTAGTAGTATTCAGAAATACTAATATTTGCTAATCGGGCATAACAATTAAAATTACCAGTTAGGTTTTTTCAGTTCAGATTATTTATAGCTTAGTTCTTCGGATTATCAAATAAAACTTAAGCTTATAATTGAGCTCATCGTAACCTACTTAAAAATCATTTGATTGCCGTCTGAGTGAATTTCCTTTAAAACTAGTTCTTTTCTGTGCCGGAATTCGAATTCTGCTTGAAAAAAGTGGAATTATGTGTAATGGGTTGATTGGTATATATTTCAGTAGGTTGTAACGTAAAAGGTATGTTTAAGTAAAACACACATAGCATTTAATTTCCTGATTGTGCTTTATTGGAAATTTTATTATGAAATGTGTGTCGAATACGAATGGTAAATAATAATAATAACAGTAATAAGTTGAACTATCATATAGTAAATATGTCACATTGAAGTAGTTAATAGAAAAGAGTTCTAGTGAAATAATAAAATCTGACTGGAAACAAATACTAATTAGGAAGAAAAAAAAATCATTCTGCAATTTTTTTTTCTAGCCCCAACAACTATTTTATAATTATATTAAATTTAATTAATTTTTAGTACTTTTTGTAATGTATTTTGTATGTTAGCCCTATAAGTGGACTCGCAGTCTGTTTAAATGAAATAAATAAATAAATAAATAAATATAATTGTGTATAATACCGATAACTTTGATAGTTCCTAAGAAAATGGTTGTCACCGTTATTACGTGGTAATCCATTATGTTATTAAAATATGTAGCCGAAAAATGTTTAGATTTTACTGATATTTATGTCTAGTCAACTAAAATTACCAAAATCGGAAATATTCCAAGGTCAAAGTCAAGAAAATTGGGTTTTTGTTAAAAAAAAATACTTAATTTCTGAAGGCGTTATTTGATTTTGATAACTTTAAATTCGCTACGTTTTGACATTTGAGTTATCAAAATCAAATAACGTCTTCAGAAATTAAGCAATTTTTAAAAAAACAAAAACCTAATTTTCTTGACTTTTACGATGATTTATAAGTCAAAAGGCAAGGAATTTATTGCATTTTAAGAAGGTTACTAGAAATTCCCTTGTCGAGTTCCCGAAGTGAACAAATTATGAAGAATCCGTTTTCTTCGAAATCCCACTTGCTTTTGAGTAAACTGACGGTAAATATTTTTTTTCTACTTTGGTTTAACAATCGACCTTTTGTCATATCAAAAATAGTTTAATAATGAGATTTTTTATTTTACAGTTTTGCTCATTATTAAACTATTTGTGGTAACATTTTAGTCGTTGCGATTGGCAGTACTTAAAAGTGACATATGTCGACATCAAAATGTAAAATTGCCGTTAATTCATAGGATAATTGGAACCGTCCAATGCGTTACACACTGAATATGTTCGAATGCATATTAGGGAGTTCGCCACCAATATACAAGGTTAAAGAAAACGGAGGCGTCATATTGTTCACTTTTTACCCGCGTGGAAAATGTGGAAACTCGGTGACAATGGCCGGACGCATGAATTCACTTGGCTCTCGGGACGACGTTTAAGCGACACAACATACACAGAGGAAAGCTTGTAATTTATTATATGTATTATCACTTTGTTTGCAAAACGAATATCACGGAAGAAACAGCGAGAGTATAATGCATGTTTCATTCGCGGCGAAAAAGAGCCGCTTGAGTCGGTGTGTTAATTCGGTGTGGATTTTTAATTAGCGTCGATAGATGCCTGACACGAGGAACGAGAAACAAATGTAAACATAACCTTAAATTTCGATTATCATTTAGGCATTGCATTATTTTATAAGCTAAAATTGGTTACAACTTACGTGGAAATAGTTTGTTTATCGCACCCTTGACAACCTCCCTTATTTTTGGAGGTGTGTAAGTAATATTCTTGATTTAATATGTTTTAAAATCAACTATTGAAATCGCCGTAGAAATACGTATGTCAAATATTAAATTCGTTCGAAAGGATCAAATGTTTTTAGTGCTGCCAAATGTTAAAAGATAAAACTCACTAGGTTTAAGTATATATTTTATTTTAGAAATAATTCCTTAACTAAAACCAAAGTAGAAAAAATAGTACATTATACTTGTTTAATAAGAGGCATTGTGGGGCACTCGTTACATTGGAGCACGACTCGCGCAGCAATATACCCTCTTATTAAACTTGTATAATAATGTACTATTATAATTTTTGTCAAAGTGCAAGAATCAATTTCCACCGTTTTTTCGTCTTGGGAAAATAGGAAGCACTGCAAAATGGCAGAAGTAGATGCAGTGTTTTTTCCTCTACAAAAAACTTATGTATGGTTTTGGTCTGAAATAATTAGGTAAGCAAATATTTACATTAAAATTCAGCGCTGGAATTCGCAATTCACCATCTGTATCATGTTACTGTCTCCGACTTAATGGTATCATTTATATTTACGCTTTCATGGTTTATTTTCAATTTAAATCATATTTTAAATGTACACCGAGCGTTTTGTAGACTCGGATGAAACTGATGTTTAAAACGTCAAAATTATGAAAGATGGAAAAATTATACTTCAAATTCGAAAACTCAGTTTACTCAAAAACTAAAGAGATAAAAAAAAGTATTCTTTATAAGTTGTTTATTTTGGAATTCTCTGCAATTATTATTAAAATAAATTTGGTGTAACTATTATCGTTTCATAATTATAAACCAAAAGAGAAAAAAGAAACATTAACATTTTTTTTCTCGAATAACAATAATTTTATTAAAAATATTTTCAAACAAACCATGTGCATTTCTTTGTTGTCTTCAATATTTGTTTAAATATGTTTGTAATATTTTTCATATTTACAAAAATATTGGGAAAAACAAAAAACAGTTAAGGTAAACACCCACTTCCACACAATTTTTTTTTTCAGAAATTGTTGAAATGGTATCTAGGGACCCCAAAACGGATATTTCCGTAAAAAAAATGTTTGAAAAAATTTTCACGATCACAATACTTTCTCGTACTTCGTAACGGAGAAAGTAAAAACTACGGTTTTTTTTATTACGATGATTTATAAGTCAAAAGGTAAATTATTTATTGAATTTTAAGAAAGTGACTAGAAATTCAACAAGTCAAAATCCAAAATTTTCCAACAATATCGCGTTTTAGATTTTCAAAAATTGTTTAACTTCCAAAGGCTTTATTTGATTTTGATGATTTAAATTAAAAAGTGTAGGGGATTAGTGTACTTTAAAAAAGTATAAAGGCATATTTATGTTATGTCAAGTAAACGAAAAATGCCAAAATTCGAAATTTTACAAGTTCAAAGTAGGGTTTCTGTTTTCCGTCAATTTTTTAAATCCCGGGAGGCAGGAATTTTATTTTAAATTACCCGGCAATCCCGCGATTCTCAGCATTTTGTGTCTTTAAATTTTTCTTAAAATCTCTGAAATGTAAAAAAAAAAAACAAATAAAATCAATTTAGCTTTAATGCGATTTATGAACAAAATATGCAATAACAAATATAAATACAAAAATTAATATCTATCCATTATTTCTGGAATTTTTTTAAACTACTCATGTAAGGTTAAACATAATCTAAAGTTTTTTAGTTAAATTGCTAAGCTCTTTAATCTCTTCGTTCTTTTTTCTTCGTAAAAATCAAAAATAAGTTCCATAACATCCGATTTTTTTTTAGCAAGATCAGCCCTTTTTCCGACAAAGACTGTCGAATAAACTGCTGGTGGAAATTACCCTTATAGAAATATTATCTTCGGCCATCAACCGGGAAACAATATCTTTAAGAGAATTTCCTTTTTTTAAACTAAATAAAAGTGCTTACACTTAATTTTTTAAATGCTGCAGCTTGAATTTTCTTCTACGGATGTTTTCGGTTCTCTTTTGCGAAGCCCCAAACGAATTTTGTGTACTACCTCTAGGTGCCTTTTCAATCCATTTGTAGAGATCCTTTGCAGAAAATCTGTTTTGGACACTTGCTGCATTGTGCAAAACCTTCTTTGTTGGTCTTCTTAAAATATCTCCAGACTTCAGATTCTTGGTCAGCTATGCCTTACAAAAAAAAACAATTCAACATTTCCCGGTTTCTGTCCATTTTCAATCGGGACCCGACATTCGGGAATTCCATCCCGAGCAACCCCGGGACAGAAACCCTAGTTCAAAGACAACTAAATCGCGTTTTGTTTTTTAGAAATTGCTGAAGGCGTTTTTGATTATGATCATTTTTATATTAAAAAGTAGAGAATTTATTGTGTCATAAAAAAGTATCAAGAAATTTTCATGCCAAGAAGATGAAAATAGTTAAAATTCGAAATTTTGCAAATTGAAAGTCTACAATATGGCGTTTTTGATTAAAAAAAATTGCTTAATTTCTGAAGGATTTATTTGATTTTGATTATTTAAATACCAAAGTATAGCGAATATAGTGTACATTAGAAAAGCATAAAGAAATATTTGTCAAAGCAAACGAAAATTGCCAAAATTCGAAACTTCCCAAGTTCGAAGTCAACAAATTTGCGTTTTAGATTATAAAAATTTTAAAAAAATAAAAAAAAAGTAATTAAAAATTTTAAAAAAATTTAATTTTTTTTTTAATAAAAATAAAATTTTTAACTATTTTCACTTTAGCTTGAAAAAACTAGTTTGTATGCTAAAAAGAAGAGAATTTATTGCATTTTTAAAAGTAGCCATAAATTTCCATGCCGAGTCAATGAAAATGGCCAAAATCCGAAATTTTCCGATATTGAAAAATTGTTACAATGATAATTTGATTTCCGTAATTTAAATACTTGTACAGCAAATTCAGTCTATTTTGAGAAAGTTTTACAAAACAAAATCACGTTGTTTAAGTTTTAAAATCGCACAATTTCCGAATACGATATTTAATTGTTTTGATTCTAGCCACAATCTAGCTAAGTTAGTATAATTCAAAAATGCTACAAGAAAATTTATTTTATCATTTAATGTAATAAGTAAGGGTAAGTAAGGGTTTTCAATTTTTATTTTTATTCAAATAATTATTAAAAAAAATTATATATTTATATTATATATAAATTAATTATTATACATATTCTTAAGTTTTTTTTTTAAACTTTCAAACCGATATTTAGGGCTAATTATATATGGTAATGAATATAACTGTCTAACCCATTGCTAGGAATGGGCGATATGTCACGTGCCTACCTGTGATTTTTCACTAGTATTGAAAAATCACAGGTCGTTACTGTTACTAATGGGCGAGTATCACATCTATTTAAAATCACTGTTACTTAAAATCACTGCTACTTAAAATCGCAGCTACTTAAAATCACTGCTACTTCAAATCACAGCTACTTAAAATCACTGCTATTTAAACTGTGATTGCTGCTTAATATCAAAACTGTTACCTAAACAGTGATTGCTACTTAAACGGCAACTGTTACTTAAAACGTGAATGTAAAAAGACAATAGAGAATAGCATTTCTAAATATTACTTTATATTTACTCGTACGATCATGTTCAAATTACGATTTTCATGAACTAAAAAAAAATATAAAAACAATTGCTACAAACAGTAAACCCAAAACTACTCAAAATTCATTTTAATTTAAGATTCAGTGCGAAGAACTAAAGATACATTTTGAAATAATACGAAGAAACCAATTTTGAAATCGCAAACTTCATGAACTGAAAAAAAAAAAAAAATCAATTTACCAAACTGCGAAAATCTCCAAACACTCCTTCTTGTTCAGGTGGCCAAAAAATTAAAACAATTTTTTTTTAATCCATATCTCTATTGAAAAATGTCGAATTTACAAACACGAAATTGATTTTGAATAAGCGATAGTTTGGCCATTGAGAATATTTTTTATGGAATTTTGCCTGCACGTTTTATATTTTTCAGATTATTTTTTTTGTTCGTGCTCAAAAAATTAAAACGAACATCTTCAAAAATCCATATCTCTATTGAAAATTGTTGAACTTACAAACACCAAATTGATTTTGAATAAGAGATAGTTCGGCCATTGAGGATATTTTTTTATGGAATTTTGTCTGCAAGTTTTATATTTTTTTGCCATGTTTTTGTTCAGGTGCTCAAAAAAATAAAATTAAAATTTTCAAAAATCCATATATCTATTAAAAGTTATTGCATTTACAAAAACCAAATTGATTTTGAATTAGCAATACTTCGGCCATTGAGGATGATTTTTTATGGAATTTTTCCTGCATGTTTAATATTTGTATCTGCTGTTTTTGTGCACGTGCTCAAATAATTAAAACAAAATTTTTAAAAAATCCATATCTCTATTGAAAATCGTTGAATTTACAAAAACCAAATTGATTTTGAATTAGCAATACTCCGGCCATTGAGGATGATTTTTTATGAAATTTTTCCTGCATGTTTTAAATTTGTTTCTGCGATGCTTTTGTTCAAGTGCTCAAAAAATTAAAACGAAAGTTTTCAAAAATCCATATCTCTATTGAAAATTGTTGCATTTAAAAAACCAAATTGATTTTGAATTAGCGATACTTCGGCCATTGAAGATGATTTTTGATGGAACTTTGTCTGTATGTTTTATATTTTCTTCTGCGATGTTTTTGATCAAGTGCTCAAATGATTGAGTGGTTAATGATTTTATTTAAAACATAATCATTCGAGAACATCTTTCAAAAGATACGTTTTTTCAGGCAAAACAAAAATATGAAAATATTTGCCACATACTTAAAACTTTCCAACTTTTCAAATTTACTGAACAAATATTCTATCATAAGATTCTGCAAAAATCTCCAAATGCTTCTCGAATTTTGAACTGAATCAAGAACAGTCATATGTTTATTTGGTATAGCAGATAATAGCCAAAATATCACCTTCAGTCGCAAGTATCACACAAAAGGAACACTATTTACGTGCCCAGGTGGACAAATATTAGCAGAATCATATCAAAAACATTTTGCGAAACCATGAACAATTTTAGAAGGCGTTACAACGTTTACTAATCGTGCTAATAGTCACAGTTTAAAATCACTGTTGGAAAATTTAGGATTTAGTATACTTGGAAAACATATTAAACATGTTTTTTTTTCTGGAATCAACGCCAACGCAAGTTTCGAAGTTAATGCAATGACTAATGAGTTTTTCGATTACTGATAATTGCACCACTTACATGAGGTCATAATAAACCTTAGTGTCATTCCAAAATATTCTTGTAAAATTGACGCCGAATACCAAAATCACATATTTTAAAATTTTGTTTCCTAATGTTAATAAAGTTATTTTTGGAAATTGTGCAACTGCTTAACGAGAGATAGTTGTGTCCATTCGAATTCGTAAGTACCCATTATGAGACAATTCCGAATATTTTTGAAAAATATCTGTGTGTTCATCTGTGGGGTATTTAAATTATTTTCATATATAATTTAAAGAAAGTCTTATCTGACAATCCGAAGAATTGAGACGCTTTTGTTAGAGTTTCGTTAACAGAAAATGGGTGTTTATCTTAAACGTTTTTTGTTTTTTTTTTTTATCATCTTAACTTAAAAATAATTTTAACAAATTTTGAAGGCAATAAAAAATTGAACATATGTTTATCGTAAATTTTTTTGATTTTTTTTTTGTAGATTTGTGTCTATGGTTATGAAATGATAGTAGTAACATCGAATTTATATTAACAATAATTGCAGAGAGCGGCAAAACGTATAATTTATGACGAGTTTATCATTCGTTTCTGAAGAAAATTAATAAATATGAAATATATCCTTCAAAACAGTCGTCATTAAATCGGAGAAAGTAATATTATGAATAAATCAATATTTTTTAAATATGAAATTTATTATATAAACATTTAAACAAATATTAAAGATAATGAGGAAATGAACATTTCTTGTTTAAAAATAATTTTTATAAAATGATTGTTTTTCGAAATGGAAGTTTATTGGAAATTCTTGCCACTTTTGGTCTAGAATTGTGAAATTATTATAGTTACTCGAATTTATATTAATAATAATTGTAGCGAATGCCGAAGTGAACAAGTTATAAAGAATCCGTTTTCGTAAAGATTTTTTTATAATTTTTTTTTATTAAATGGTTGTAACCGTTATTACGTGGTAATCCATAATTAAACTGAATTGAAAAATTCGCGTTTTAAACAAAAATACAATACATTTTTCAATTCAGTATGACAGTTTTTTTTCGGCTTTGTGCCTGGCCTTGGTTGCTTACCATTAGCCACAAACTGATATTTTAATATTTGTATAAGTTATAAATTAAATTAATAAATGAATAATGACAAACAAACAGAACAACCATGGACCTGCGAGAATATTTCTTAATCCGAAAAAATGTGATGACAGTTACTATTTGTAACATTTAAAGCTCACATATTATATTATTAAAATATGTAGCCGAAAAATGTTACTGATATTTATGTCTAGTCAAAATCAAAAATATTCCAAGGTCAAAGTCAAGAAAATAGGGTTTTTGTTTTTTAAAAATTGCTTAAATTCTGAAGACGTTATTTGATTTTGATAACTCAAATGTTAAAACGTAGCGAATTTAAAGTATTTAAAAAAATATAAAAAAATATTTATGTCAACGAAAATTGCCGCAATCTTCAAAAAAGTTCAAAGTCAACAAAATCGCGTTTTCGATTTTTAGAAATTGCTGAGGTATTGAATGCGCTTTTTGGTTACAATAATTTATAAGTGAAAATGTAGAGAATTTATTGCTTTTTAAGAAAGTGGCTAGAAATTCGAGTTCAAAATCCGAAATTTTTCAACAATATCGCGTTTTTCATTTTCAAAAGTTGCTTAATTTAATGGTAGGGGATTTAGTGAATTTAAAAAAAAGTATTTATGTCAAGTAAACGAAAATTGTCAAAATTCAGACAACAAAATCGCGTTTTTGATTTTTAGAAATTGCTGAGGTTATACGCGTTTTTTGATTATGATCATTTGTATGCTAAATAGTAGAGAATTTATTTTGTTTTTTAAAGTATCAATAAATTCTCACGTTGAGGTGAAAGATAAATAATTGCGATAGAAAATATGTCCTTGTTATCGAATTCGAAATAATTATTACCAACAAGTGAATCAGTGCACTTGTCGAAATTTGCCCAAAACAAATACCAAAAATAAACACAAAATGCAGCACTATGCTTACGATTAAGATGCTTTCAAAATAAACTGCTCACTCTGATGGCACTTGCACTATAACTTTATTTAAATAGAACCTAACTGGTCGAATATATGTTCTTCAAAACTTAAGTGTTTACACGTTCATGGTGACCGTTTTGATTCGAATTGCTGAGGTGTTGAAGGCGTTTTTGATTATGAAAGTTGAAAGTCGACAGTATCGCGTTTTTGATTTAGAAAAATTGCTCAATTTCTGAAGGGTTTATTTGATTTTGATTATTTAAATGCCAAAGTGTTGCGAAGTTAATGTTTATTAGAAAAGTATAATAAAATATTTGTCAAGCAAACGAAAATTGCCGAAATTCGGAACTTTCCAAGTTCTAAGTCAACAAATTCACATTTTCGATTATTAGAAATTGCCGAGGCGCTGAACACGTTGTTTGATTATGATCATTTGTATGTTAAAAAAGAAGCGGATTTATTGAATTTTAAAAAGTATTAAAAAATGTTCATGCTGATCGATTAAAATGGCCAAAATCCGAAAATTTCCGATATTAAAAAATTGTTTAATTTTCGAACGCGTAATTTGATTTCAGTAATTGAAATTCTTAAATGCAGCGAACTCGGTGTATTTTGAGAAAGTTTTAAAAAACCCAGCTAACAAAATCGTGTTGCTTAAGTTTTATAATTGCACAATTACCGAACAAGTTATTCAATTAATAAAAATTATTAATTGTTTTGATTCTAAAGTTACAATCTAGCTAAGTTGGGATAGTTCAAAAACGCTCCAAGAAAGTTTCTTGTGAAGTTAGTGCAAGATGTCAAAATTGTGTTCAAAAACGTTCTCTGGGTTCAGATCCAGAGAAACGTGATTTTTAGAAATTATACAAGTGTCGATTTTGAATATTTTTTTTCAACACGTTTGATTTAGATTACAATTTAGGATTTAGTATACTTGGAAAACATATTTTTTTGAAGACGGCAACAAGACAATCTGCTACAACCGTTCCCCTGTAGGTTTTTATCTTAACAACTTCGCGCCAATGCTGCTTTGATTTAATCCCAGGTTTGATTAAAAATTACTTCTTTGTTGTTGTTAACTTTTTCTACGAAATATGATTTCACTGTCACAAACTTTCCCATTCATGCAAAAAAATATGAAAAAATATTCCATAGATAGCGCTAAAGAAGTAATTTTTTTGTACAATGTTTTTGTTTTCATTTTTCGCTTGTTGCCACATGTGTCGAACCTGGGCGTGAAGAGGTTCTATCTTAATTCTAAAGCACAAACTTGGTATTGAAGGGATGTATATGCCAGTGAGGACCACGGCTGACAACATATTAAACACGTGTTTTTTTTCTGGAATGAACGCCAAGGCTTAGATCGTTTAAAGTTTCAAAATTCGAAGTCAATGTAATGACTAATGAGTTTTTCGATTACTGATAAATGCACCACTTACATTAGGTCATAATAAGCTTAAGTGTAAATCCAAAATGTTCTTGTAAAATTAACGCCGAATGCCTAAATTTGCCATATTTTTAAATTTTGTTTTGTAATGTTAACAAAGGCTTGTTTTTTTTTATTTTTGGAAATTGTGCAACTTAAGCAGTTGTAGTAGTAGTAGTAGTGATTTTTTCGAATTTGAATTCGGAAATGCCCATAACGACGATTGCTACTATTTTTGAAAAATGTCTGTGTGTCCATCTGTGGGCGCTGTAGCTCAAAAGCTATTAATTATTTTCATATAAAAAATTTCACTTAATAAAAGCCTTATTTGATAGTCCGAAGAACAGAGAAGCTTTTGTTAGAATTTCGTTAGCAGAAAGTGGGTGTTTATCTTAACCGTTGTTTTTTTTTTCTCGATATTATCTTAACTATAAAAAATGGTGATGTGGCCATCATGTTACTTTCTCCGATGATATCATCATTTATATTTACACTTTTATGGTTTATTTTCTATTTAAATCATATTTCAAATGTACATCGTGCGTTTTGAAGACTCGTATGAAACTGACGTTTAAAACGTCAAAATTATCAAAGATGGAAAAATTATACTTTAAATTCAAAAACTCAGTTTACTCAAAAACTAAAGAGATTTAGAAAAATAAATTTGCTGTAACTATTATCGTTTTATAATTATAAACCAAAAATGAAAAAAATAATAATTTTTGTTTTCAAACAAAATAATCTCAGTTCTTTATTGTCTTCAATGTTTGTTTAAATGTTTTTGAAATATTTTTCATATTTAAGAAAATATTGGCAAAAAACAAAAAAAAAGTTAAGGTAAACACCCACTTCGGGTGTATGAAATTTTACCAAAAGCTTTTCAGTTCTTTGGATTATCAAATAAGACGAATGTTCAAAGTTTTATATCAACTGGTCTATTAGTTTTTGAGATACAGCGCGCACAGACACACACACACACACACACACACACAATTTTTTTTTCCAGAAATTGTTGAAATGGCATCTAGGGACCCCAAAACGGATATTTCCGTAAAAAAATCACAATACTTTCTCGTACTTCGTAACGGAGAAAGTAAAACTGATTTATTTTCAATTTAAATCACGCGCGCACAGCCATACAGACACACAGACCCACAGACAGACACACACACACATTTTTTTTTTCCAGAAATTGTTGAAATGATATCTAGGGACCCCAAATCGGATATTTCTGTAAAAAAAAATTCAAAAATTTTTTACGATCACAATACTTTCTCGTACTTCGTAACGGAGAAAGTAAAAATAGAAAAATAATTTTGAAGGCAAAAAAAAAAATAGAACATTCTGTTAAAAAATGTTTAAAAATGTAAAAAAAAAATTGGAAAAAAAATCAACTTTTTGTGGATTTGTGTCTATAGTTATGAAATAATAATAGTAACATCTAATTTACATTATTATAGAGAGCGCGAAAAAGTATAATTTATAACAAATTTATCATTAGTTTCTGAATAAAAATGAAATATATCCCTAAAACCACCGTTATTATTAAACAGAAAGTAACATGATGTACACATTAATATTTTTTAAATATAAAAGACATTATAAAAACAATTACACGTATATTAAAGATAACGAGGAAATGAACAATTTCCATAAAATGATGTTTCTATAAATGAAAGTTTATTGGCAATTCTTGTCACTTGTGATCTATAATTTTGAAATGATAATAGTTACCCAAATTTATATTAATAATAATTGTAGCGAATGCCGAAGTGAGCAGATTATAAAGAATCTGTTTTCTTTGAAATTCCATTAGTTTTTGAGTAAACTGACGGCAAAGATTTTTTTATAATTTTTGTCAAAGTGAAAGAATTATTTTCCACGGTTTTCATCAGAAGATGCGGTATGTTTTTCTCTACAAAAACTTATGTATGGTTTTGGTCTAAAATAAGTATGGAAGCAAATATTTACATATTAAAAACTTAGCGCCGGAATTCGCAATTCACCATCTTCTATATAGAAAATACTTTAATATTATTTCCCCGTCAACGACAACTGTGGACCGGTTTTGATATATGTTTGCCTCATCAGCACAATTGACGAGTAAACGGAATTTTAATATGGATAACTCCACCCATTTAGGAGAATTAGTGCAACGTTCAAGACTGTAGATGTCGTTTTAATGTCGTTTCTGTCCTAATATATACCGAGTGTCTGGGATAAGGGGCGAACATAGGGATTTAACATGTAAAATTAAATATATGTAATTATTAGCTCCCCTATTCATTTTAGACAAAAATCGTAAAGGAATATTTTTTAGAGAATTAAAAATTGTAAATGTATCATCCATTTAATTTACGTTTGTAGTAGAATCTCAGAAATAAAAAATAAGTTTAACCATTTACCATTTAATAAAAACCCTTACCATGACTTTGACAAATGTCACGTTATGGTGAGAATAATTTTGCTCGGTATAATACACGGTATCATTAAAAATATAAATTATCTCTCTTCAAAATTACATATTTCGTACAATGTTAAATTACAGTAAAATTAAAAATTTCACAACTGTTTCGATAACAAGAGGGAAGGAATTACAGGAAAAAGGCAATAATCAAAACGGTAAATTTCATAGTGTACATTTCGTACTTCCTATCATTTCTAAATTGCTTTATGTGCCAGATACACTTCCGTTAGTATAATCTACGGATTGTTAAAATACACAGATTACACTGTTAATATTTCTAAAAAAGCCGGACCAATCATTGTGAGAGTCAATTAGCATTTTTGATATATTCAATTTGCTTTAAAATTTAGTAGGCCATGCCGTTTTAAAAGTATGTATTTAAATAATCAATTTTTTCCGCTACCGACAACGTAAATACGCATTGCATGCATGGTTACAGGTACCGTAAGTGGCTTATAACATTCGTGGTGTTTGTTGTCCTTGACGACGGAACTTAATTTTTACTTACGGACCTAGGAAAATAATAAACAGAAACGTAACGCTCCAACATATAGGCGAGCAATACATTTTCGTCTATACCTACAGAATCGGCATCCTTTTTACATAACCACTGCTTAAAAAGAGTCGTAACAGGACACGTACATTTTTAGATTTTGTCGGTAACACATTCTATCACGCAATATTCGCAGCTTCATTTGCATCCGTGCCCGCAAAAATTGTCACTGGATTGACACAAACAAACAAAATTCGACATTGTTTTCTCCGTTGCTGGGTTGCCATAGGACGCATAGAACGCATAGGTGACTATAAAAATTTGAATCCCAAAAGTTACAAGCCGTATTTTAGAATATTTTCTGATCATTTTTAAGTATTATATTTCCGGTAGCGGAAAAAAATTAATAAGCAACATGGAACGTAATGACAATTAACATTTTCGGCAGGTGACGAGCCTCGGCTCCGCCTCGGTTCGTATTCGCCAACCTCAAATGTTAATACGTCCTTACGTTCCTTGTTGCTTAAATAACTATTTAAAAACAATATAAATATAGGATCAGCGTTCATTTGAATAAAACCTGTTTTCAAAATTTTATATAATTTTTGCATTGAGACAATTCGGGAAAATTATTTAAAATTACTATTATAGCCATCATGTAATTCGCTCTGATTTTATGGTATACAGAGTATTTGGTTAAATTTATTATTTGTTTTATGAACATGCAGTCAATTACGGTTTTCATTCCCCCTGTATAGAATTATGATTAGCGAATATAATATGTACTAGTTATAATTTCAATTTTAATTTGTTATTAATTGTAATATAAATATTGTAAATGATTCAAATAAAAAATATAATCTATCAAATATACAACATGTTAGTCTTCGAAAAATATTTTTTTAGATATTCTTATTGAGAAATATTTGTAACCATCTAAAAACAATTGCCACCTTACGTGAACAATATAACCAATCGCAGAAAAGCGGAAAAGAATTCTTCTCGAGAAACTCCGAGCGCGCCAATCAAAATTCCGCGCGTGTAAACGTGATAATACTTATTACCGCACACAGAACATGAATTTTGAAGAGAAATGTGCGACTCGCTATAAGCAGGAGAAAGCTCGTTGCATTGTACAGTCAAAACACAGTAATAAACCACGAGAGTGACGAGATCCTCTTGTTTCTTCGCATTCACATCAACATGCGTGCCAACGAATATGTTTCGTCTTTTTTCCTCCGGCGCTATACAAAAATGCTCTTTCTTCTTTCTTCCTCCCCGCCGTACGATGAAAGGCAAGGAGGTACGGACGGAGCACATGTTCATTCATTGACATTCGAATGCTGGCCGAAGCAGCAAGTGTTTGTTGCACGTTTCGCGTCTTTTGGTTTGTGTTGATGTGAATAGTTTGTGATGATGAAGTGTTGGTGTGTTTTGGTGGTACTTACTGCGCTGCTTCAAATTGCGCGCGGTGAAGATTACAGCGAGAGGGATGATGGCCAGAGGCAGGTAGCTGCTGGTGGTAGAGGGATGAGGGAGGATTTTGGTGTTGATGTAAGTTCATTACTTAATTATTCTAATCCTTCATCTCAAACATTGATTATAATATAATTAACAATGCGATCAATAAATTCTATTCATAGAATAAAATGTGTTATTTGTAATATTTGCCGGTGTATAAGCAAAAAAATACCCTAAAAACGAGGGTGTGTGTGCAATTTAGCACACAAATTTAAAAAAGATTGGCTAAAATTTAGAGTACGTTATATATGTATTATATTTACTTCTGCTTCAAAATTGCTTAAAATCGTAGAAATAATTAGAACTGCTTGTGAAAAACAGGGGTGCGCAATTTATTGAATATTTTCAAAAAGATGGGCTAAATTTTAGGGTGCCTTATACATCGGCAAATACAGTAGGTATTGTATTTACTTCTACTTCAAAATAACTTAAAACCGAAGTAATAATTAGAACTGATTATAAGAGTAACGTACACTGCGTGTTATATATTTTTCTTTTACCAATTTATCATATTGTGTGGCCTTAGCTTCGAAAATCAACGGATATGCAGAGCCCTTGTAAGGTTTTATGAGACCCTGAGTAGTACCAACTTTAGAGGCTCTAAAATAAGCAGGTCAAATTTTAAGAATGTTCAAAATTAAATACGAAATATAAATTAGAACAGTAGATTGGAATAAAACACTTTAACTTTTTTATACCACTATATTTTAGTTAAAGTGTTTTATTCCAATCTACAATCAAGATGTACCACTTAGTAAACGCCGCCAACATTAAACATTTAAATTAAATTCGTCAATACCTTGATTTATTTATAGAAACTATAATTAAAAAATATGAATTAATAAGGGTTATAATTTATATTACAAGATGTATCACGAAGTAAACGTTGTCAGTATCAATCAATTTGAATAAAAAATATATTTTTTATTGATGCAAAATCGATAAAAGCAGTTTTTTTTTTTAAATTAAAGCCGATTTCAAACTGAAAAAATACACATCTCTGATTTTCAGCTGAAAACCTACTATAAACAAAAAGCAATCTTTATATATCTCAAAACTGAAAAAAATTAAAAATATATTTTCCAGTTTATATTCGTAAAAATAAACAAAAATTATTCAATTTTGTGAAGCGATTTAACAAACGTCAAAATACAATTAGTTAGCTTTAAAAAGAAAACATCAATATTTTCGAGTTGAAAAACAAATAAAAACTGAAAACATGTATGCTTTCGCAGCCTGAAACTGAAAGAATAATATTTGTTAAGTAGGAAGCTTCTACTTCGTTATACATTGCTTTTTTATATGGAATAGAACACTTTTTACTTTGTTTGTATAACACTTTGATTTAATCGTTTGACTGTTGTTTCGGTAACTCGGCTTGACGTTATCAAAACTAAAGTAATAGTTATTTGTTTAACAAGGCAATAAAGTGACAGATTTACGGATGCGGCTGGAGTTTCACCACAGAGCGAGGCTGTGAATCCAGCAAGTCAGGAAATCTGCTTTATTGCCGTGTTAAACACGTATTTTTTTCGCGGATTGTTCAGGAGAAATTAATCATAACTTGGAATGCGATAGTTTTCAATATATTTAATTCTATCAACATAACGCAGGTGGCTTTGTAAAAATTTCGTAGGTACCCAAATTAAACAAAAATTGACATTTATCATAGACATTGTGGTGTACGCATTTAGACGATGTGTGTGGTGTAATTATTTATTATCATAATGATCATGATTTCGTAAGTGACATGCAATGAATATTTAAATCGGACGGACCGTATAATTATTTCGAGTAAAACTCTTGAATACATTTCTTTACTGATATGGTTGATGGTGGAAGCCATTATTTTATGATACATTTTGATTCAGGAATTCAGAAAATTTTCAATAAAATGCACTTTGTTGGTATCACACACATTTCTTTACGATTAAAAATTTTAAAGTCAAAGTAAATTGAACTAAAACTTACGGAATACGTAACCTCCAAATCGTTTTCGATCATTTTTCCGATTGCTGCTCGGGTTCAATTACATGGGAAAGTTAGGTAAACACACGGTGCTCGGAGAAAACTTACGCGGGGTTGTTAATACTTCGCAGAAACCGTTATTGGGCTTCTTCCACAGGCAACATCTGAAGGAAAGTCTCTCGTCCTACTGTGCCAGGAAATAAGTGCGCCGGTCGACGACGTTTAAACGTCAAATGCCGGGCCACTAGGAGCCGGTCACGGCAAGCAAATTTTGTCACCGTTCGGCGACTCGATTTTTGTGCATGGATAAGTTTGGGACTCGCATGGAGGTCAGGGAAAACACACGCGCTGTTATTAAAACTTCGGGGAACTGTTTTTGGCCTTTTTGGCACGGGACATTCGAAGGCAACTCACAATGAAACGAAAAAAATATTGTAATATCAACAAATTTCCGGGTGGCTTCTATTAGTCGAAGCGGCGTCTCATCTGATTGGCAGTGAAATCTCACCTAATTGGCTCATTACTTTTACAGCCAAGGCATAAATAAGCATTTTTAAAGCCTAGTCCCGAAAAGTGATATTTTACGGCCTAAAATCAGTCCGAAAAATCTTACATTTCATATCAATCCGCGAAAAATTATATTTTTAAGTGGTATATACAGGGTGTTTCAGAGCTCTTATTGCTTATTTGTCAAAATTTCGAATAATGTTTTATACAAAAGTTTTGCAGAGTAGTGAACTGCACGTCCAAAAATTATTTAAATTTATATAGGGTACCTTATAACAAAGTTACAGACCAAAGTTATGTTTCTTTTTTAGATGGAACACCCTGAATATTTTTAGTATTTTTGAAGCTCTGAAACACCCTGTATACAGAAGGGGGCATGCAAATTATTTACACAGAAAAAAAAAAGAATAAAATTAATTTAATTTGTGCAAAACTGGCAAAAAACTTTTTTTAATTCAAAACTGAAAAATCAAGAGTCAACACTCACTTGACTTAAATTTTTAGGTGGGAAATTCAAATTTTATTCACAAAATTTTCATTTTTTGCAGAGTCGTTTATGCATATTGAGAGGCTTCTATCAGCTCACGGTGGGACCCTATTTATAAACGGGGCCCTACGTGGTACGCCCCTTCCCCATAAAGACATAATATTTATTTTTACTTTGTTAATTCAGAGAGATACAATACATTTTTATTGAGACATATTTAAATATATTTTCAATCTACTAGAGCTGGCCAAATGGACACGTATTCCAGGCAAAAAAAAAATCAATCAATTCTGGCGCGAATGATGTTAATTGTCGATGCGCTTTAAATCCCAAAATGCAGTCATTCGCACTATTCATGTGACATATAATTGTTCAATAATAAACCAATTCCATGTCGTAATTTATAAATTGACGTATAAATTTTAATTACATTTCATTTTGCAACGACACCCAACTGATTTGTGTTTGTAATTGCAAATACAAAAACAAGCAGCCACCACAAAAAGCAATTTTGATCACATTAAAAAATGAATAGAAATGTATATGTATTATTAAAAACAAATTAGTAATGTTGAGTAATCATATTGAATACTTTATGTTTATACTGTGTCTAGTATCTTCCAGAATTTTAACCTTGCTCTGCAACCTTAAGACGAATTATAGTTGACAGACAAGGGTCATCACTTCCAAAAAGAAGATCCTTCAAAAATACGTACAAATCAAACAAGCGGTATCCTATGTACAGAAGAAATAGATCAACATAATTCGAAAAATATCCATCATTGAACTTTTTACGAGGAAAGAAAACTTTTTTAAGAATGTTTTTATATCTACTAATTGTTCAGTAAGATCACATTGCTAATTTCACTTGGAAAAATTAAAGGATAACATGAGTTGGGTTCGTATTCTGTCATTTTTTTTTACTTTAAGCGGTAACACCACCCAGCGGCTAAAAAACTAGCCTAACTTTAACAATTTATTTTGGGAGTATGGAAAAAGGAATACGATTTCATTTTAGAGGGTTTGTTTAACACTTATTGGGGTATGAAACAAAACATTTGTATTATCATTTTAATGCAAAATGTCGGCGACAGAGCAAATTTTTGAAATAGCCCTTTTTTAAATTTCTAAACGGGAGGACGGATTTCTCGCAAAGTATAAGACCTGGCACAAAAAAACTTTTTTTATAATTTAGTTACCATTGGCTACGAAAGTACGTAGGTTTTTTTATAAATCAAATTTTGTAGAAATGGTGCACGTTTGAAAAAATTTATCGATTATTGGCCAAAAAATAAGCAGTAAACAGTTTATACAAGTAAAAAGTACAATAAAAAAAAAACTGCTACGAACTTCCATAGAGAATGTTATTGTGAAGCTACTGTCAAAATTTGAAATCGATCCATGCGACAGTTTTCGAGCAATGTGTCCTCCCAGCTTGAAAAAAGTGGTTTCGAGAAAAACGCGTTTAAAGTTTTACGAGCATATAAATCTTTACAGCATTCGCGCAAAATCCTAGAGTAAGAAAAAGTATTGTAATAGAATTTTAAATTTTGTGTAGAAAATCTTTATTTGATAGACATCATAAAAACAAAAAAGGAATTATGTTTGATGCCACTATATCATACAACGCTTGTGCATTACTTGTGTACATTAAGGGGTTACACCACTCTATGATTTTCGAAAACTCGTTTTTGTTACTTAAACAATATTTTAGGGTCTTATAAACAATATCCTATAGTGAGAAAATTCCACCAAAGTGCGTGAATGCTGTAAAGATTTATGGGCTCGTAAAACTTTAAACGCGATTTTCTAGAAACCACTTTTTCAAACTTGGAGGACAGATTATTTGAGCACCATCGCATGGATCGATTTCAAATTTTGACAGTAGCTTCACAATAACATTCTCTATGGAAGTAGCCTTTTTTGATTTAATGTGTACTTTTTTTATAAACGATTTAAAGCAGTAAATTTTGCCCAAAAATCGATACATTTTTTCAAACGTGCACTATTTCCACAAAATTTGATAAAAAAAAACCTACGTACTTCCATAGCCCATGGTAACTAAATTATAAAACAAAAATGTTTAGAAGTTTAGAAGTTTCAAAAAACGGTGATTTAAAAATTGGCTCTGTCGCCGCCATTTTGTATTAAAATGATAATACAAATGTTATGTTTCATACCTCAATTGGTGTTAAATAAACCCTTTAAAAAAAATAACATTCCATTTTCTGTACTTCCAAAATAAAGTGTAACAAAAATATAATATCAATCCATATAGGCAACATATTTACTTAATATAACATACTCCCAAAATGGTTGCTAAATGTGGCCCAAGGGCCAAGTCTATGTGTGTATATGTTAATATTTATATACAATTGCTCGTTTAATTACAAATATGTCGTGACTGAATGGCCCCTTAATTAAGCCAAATAAAAGTTTATAATTACTTGGTACTAACACAATGTTTAATTTATATTAAAAACAATCCTGACATACCGGGTGACCCAGGGATCTGTAAAAGCCCCATAATTTATTTGCTATTTGAGATATCGACTTCTAGTTTTCTTGAACTGGTGCCCACACTTATTCTACATATTTTAAAAATATGTATGTTTTTGTACAGGGTGTCCCAATATACATAACAGAACAAAGTTATGTTTTTTTAAATGGAACACCCTATATTTTATACTTTATTTTCAACCCCCTTGAGAAGCTGATAAAAATAGTATAAGATAGTATGGGTCTATTATGGACGGTTGGTTAATTATGGGCAAATTTGTGGCAAAAACATGTACACATTGAAAACATTGCAGAAGCGTTCCTAGCAAAGATAGCATCATTATTTATACACCAGAAAATTTACTACATCATAAAGAATAATACACATCGGCTTTAGTTCTCTTTTATTCATAGTGCTATACAGGGTGTCAACATACGCAAAACAATGGATAACTATTTTTTTTCAAATGGAACACCCTATATAAGTTGCCACCAACCTATGGCATTTTTAATAAGCTTTCCAATGATATACAGTTTGTATAACAAAATATTAAGGATTCTTGAGATTTATCAATAAAAACATATTTTTTTTTACCATATTCTGCTGATTTTTGGATTTTCAGCCAAAATTATTCATTTTCAGGAAAAATTATAAGAGACCAAAGTTGTAGAGCGAAGAATTTTCGATCGATATAGGTCTTTTAACTTTTAAGATAATTAGCAAAATCGTAACCGTATATGCATTTTAGCGTTTTCTTTTCAAATTTTTTATTAAGAAATTGCACCATACTTTATTTTCCGCACCCTCTAGCGGAAAAACGGGAAATTATATGGAAATTAAAATGGCCCATATTGATTGAAAATGTTCCGCTCTACAACTCTTAATAGAAGCAATTTTTACCAAAAAGGCATAGTTTTCCCTAAAAATGCAAATTGAAAATGTATGTATCAATTTTTGCGTTTTTCAATGGTTTTTTGCATTTTTAGCGAAAACTATGCATTTTGGGCAAACATTGCTACTTTTAAGAGTTGTAGAGCGGAATATTTTCAATCGATGTATGTCATTTGAATAATTCTTTAATTACCCGTTTTTCTGCTAGAGGACGTAAAAAATAAAGTATAGTGCAATTAATTAACAAAACAATTGAGAAAAACGCTAAAATGCAAATACGGTCGTGATTTTGCGCACTCTGGAGGGCAATGCAAGCATTATTGGAAAAGTCGAAAGACCTATATCGATTGAAAATTTTCCGCTCCACAACTTTGGTCTCTTATTATTTTTTCAGAAAATGTATAGTTTTGGCTGAAAATCCAAAAATGAGCAGGAGGTGACAAAAGAAAAATGTTTTTATGGATAAATCTTATCTTAATATTTCATTATACAAATTGTACATCATTGGAAAGCTTATTAAAAACTCCATACATTGGTGGCAAGATATATAGGTTGTTCCATTTGAAAAGAAATAGTTATCCATTATTTTGCGTATGTTTACACCCTGTATAGCAGTATGAACAAAAAAGAACCAAGGCCGATTTGTATTATTGTTCATGATGTGGAAAATTCTTTAGTGCATAAAAAATGATGCTAGCTTTGCTAAGAGCGCTTCTGCAATGTTTTCAATGTGTCCTTGTTTTTGCCACAAATTTGCCCATAACTAACCAATCGTCCATAATAGACCCATTTTATCTTATACTATTTTTATTAGCTTCTCAAGAGGGTTGAAAATAAAGTATAAAATATAGGGTGTTCCATTTAAAAAAACATAACTTTGTTCTGTTATGTATATTGGGACACCCTATATAAAAACATACATATTTTTAAAATATGTAGAATAAGTGTGAGCACCAGTTCAAGAAAACTAAAAGTCGATATCTCAAATAGCAAATAAGTTATGGGGCTTTTACAGATCCCTGGGTCACGCGGTATGTATGGTTTCGACCTTTGCCGGTCCTTAGCAAACTTCGAAACTGTAGATATTTCAGGATTTTGTTACTATATTCTACGGAATAGTAAACCTTTATTTGCCTTAATTAATGTTAATTAATTAGAAACAAAACTAACGAAGAAAAAACAGGTCATATGCTACTTAATAATAATAATAATGTTTATTGATGACCACTGGTACATACGTCGAACGTTGTTAATATAACCAAAGGAACTTAAATACTAATTAACAGCATAAAACACCTTGTAGTAGTAGTTGCTACAAAGTTTTAAGATTTTTCGTAAAACTATGAACGGATAAATGTTTCTAGCTTATTGGTAATATATTATATAATTTCACAGCGTGATATCGAGTGCTAGTTTGGGTACGTTTTTTGTCTATTATAATTTGGTCGTATTTGGTTCGAACCAAATATGACCCATTTGATTGATATCCGAATTTTTGTCGTATAGTTCAATATGCTCGTGAATATATGTAAGACATTCCATTATGCGCAAACGGGGAGAGTGAGTACCTTTAACTTAATCAAGTCTTCTCTACAATCTCCTACATTGAAATTATTTCTAATGCACAACTTTCCTCTGAGCTGAAAACACTTGGTTAGCCATTGAGGAATGCCCCCGTAAAATAATTCCTTAGCAAATATGTGACTTTATTGTCCGCTTTTATAATGTTTTACATTATGTATCTTTTACTCAGCAAACGTAAAGTGATTATCCATCGCGAAAAAGAGCAAAGTTTGAAACGGGAATGTAGGTACTTTTACTTTTAGTTTGTATTTGCATTGCATTTTTTGACATTTCCAATGTTGTATTTTAATCTAATTGAAATAAAGATTATTATTATGATTAAGAAATTATTAATCTGCAGCTTGCAGGACGGAAATTGTAGGAATATAGCGTTTGAAGTGATATAAAATCAGTGATACTGTCAAAGGCTTTCTGCAAATCAAGGAAGGTTGCTTGGACAAATTGGTTGTTGTTACAAGCATAACATCTAGAGTCACCATTGTCGTAGATCGGGAAAATCTAAATCCATTGGCCACTGGATAGTAATATTGTCGTCGTTATAAAATCTAATAATTGACTTGTTAATGAACCTTTATACACTTTAGAAATTATTGGCAGAATCGATAACTGTGAAATTATCATCATCACCCTCAGAGCCTCTTTATGTACCTGCATAATAATTACTCTCTTCCAGATTATACGTTCATCTCTTCCTATTAGATAACTGCACCTCTCTGCCTCAATCTTCAATCCCCTTTCCCGCTTTAGCATAAACATTCTTTACAATTGATTTCTTTTATACTCGCAAATCCTTGCCATTCTATACTTTCACAGTCACGTATCCAATGGTCTCAATCATTCCTACAGAACACACATCTCATTCTTCCATCCAAATCTTAATTGTGCTTGCACTTTCTAAATAAAAAAAAAACTTTTATTGCACAGTGGCTTTTTTGGTGAAGAAATGGCATAAGTATAGAGTTGCACTAGTATTTAAATCACGCGTAACTCTTCTTCGTTTCAAACAGTTGTTGCTTTTCATGTGCTATAAGTTTTTTTAAATTTTACAAAGTATTTTTTTAGTTTAATCCAAAATGTGAAATTGGCTGTAAGACTGAAATATCACGCCTTACAGCCAATTTCACATTTTGTTGTGTGATCACACCGTCTTTTAAAAGCGCATCGCTTCAGTGCGCGTCGCGTGTACATAACTGTCGCTCTTCTTGTGTACCATGACGTTTAAAATGTTTAAATGAGTTTTTGACCCCCCTCTCTTGAAATTGCGCAATCAGCCACGGCTCGGTTGACAAGCTGTAACTACTGTTCTAGTTGCACCTCATTCGATTGATATTTTGTAGTATTCCAGCGAAACTATGTAACTTGGAGTCGACCTCCTCAATATTTTGCAGGTGCACCCTCAATCTTCTCATATACACGCACTGCACACTGCAGCTTCATGTACAAATATTATGCGGATATATGCATCCCACCACGTCGATTCATATTATTACGAAGCATTGAAATCAAATAATATTTATTTACGTTGCTACTGTTTTAAATGTACATAAATGGTAACATTATTAGTAGATCTATTCAGTGTACATTAATAAAAAAAAATCATCCGATGTTCTCCGCAGACAATCCATTGCTACCCTTGCTTTCTTACACATATATTTAATATTTCGCTTTCTACCTCCAGTTACGGCGAACGCATGTCCGAGATATTTAAATTCTCTTACTAGACATCTTCTTCCGTCCATCTGAAAATGTCTCCCTTCCTTTTTCATCAATTGATAATATTAGCCGATACGGGACCTGGTAGTGATCCCAGAAAGATTTCTGGAAGTGATCTATAAAACTGACGGCAAAATGCCCAGCTCAAAAGAGCTGCTAACTGTCAATTTTAGGGATTATTGACGGGAAATTCAATTCATATAAAAGGTTTTCCAATAGGGATGATATGATTTTGAAGGGACGTTTCGGCCATTTGTAATATGTCATGATCTGTCATTTATTTTTCATTATATTCAGAAGTGTTTACAATTTCATCATGGAGAGATATACGCAAAAACAACGTTTACAAATTATTGAGTTTTATTATCAAAATAATCGTTCTCCAATTGCAACTTTTCGTGCGTTTTTGCCATTTTATGGTCGTAATAATCGTCCAAGTGTGCTCGCTATTTGTCGAATTGTTGAAAATTTTGAGCGTACATTTTCTTTACATAATGTTAAAGTGCCAATAAGACAAAGAACCGCTCAAAGTAATGCAAATATTGCTGCAGTTCAGACAAGTGTTGCTGAAGACCGCAATTTGTCGATTTCAAGACGTTCTCAACAATTGGGACTGTCTCAAACCACAACCTGGCGAATTTTGAAAAAGGATTTGGGTTTGCATCCGTATAAAATTGTTCTCACTCAAGAACTGAAGCCGTTGGACCACCGTAAACGTCATGAATTTGCTGATTTTGCCTTGGAACAACTTGAAAACGATAACGATTTTTTTAAGAAAATTATCTTCTCCGATGAGGCTCACTTTCATCTGAGTGGTGCGGTAAATAAACAAAACTGTCGATTCTGGTGCGAAGAAAATCCACAAATTATTCAAGAAAAACCATTACATTCACCTAAATTGACAGTTTGGTGTGGTTTTTGGTCTGGTGGAATCATCGGTCCGTACTTCTTTCAAAATGAAGCTGGTAACACCGTTACTGTCAATGAAGAGCGGTATAGATCGAAGCTAACCAACTTTTTATGGCCGAAATTGGAAGAAGTGGATCTTGACAACATTTGGTTCCAACAAGACTACGTGCCACACAGCAAATGCAACAATTGAATTATTGCGAGAAAAGTTTGGAGATTCGATTATTTCAAGAAATTGTGATATTGAATGCTTTCCAAGAAGTTGTGATTTAACACCATTAAACTATTTCTTGTGGGGTTATTTGAAGGCATTGGTCTTTCGAAATAAACCAGACTCTCTTCAAGCTTTACAAGTCAATATTGAACGTACCATTCATGACATACGACTTGATTTAGTGGAAAAAGTGCTCGAAAATTGGGTTCATCGAATTCGTTCCTGCAGAAGAAGTCGTGGAGGCCATTTGAATGACGTTTTATTTAGAACTTAATTGTATCGATTGTACTTCACATCAAATAAAAAAATATTTGAATTTCTTTAACAATAAGTGTGTTTTTCTTTTAAAGAAATCATATCACTCTTATTGGAAAACCTTTTATTTAGGAGTTTTGTGGTGGGAATTTTAAACTCAAAAGTGTCGCCAATGGTGGCAATTAAGTGGCTGGGAATTCAAATCCGGACGAATTTTGTGGCGGGAAATCAAAACTTAAAAGTGTCGCCAACTCTCAATTTTTGAGGGCAATTAAGTGACGGAAAATTCAAATCTGCAGAAATTTTGCGGTGGGAAATTAAAACTCAAAAGTGTCAATTTCTGGGAGTAAATTTAAATCTAGAGGCATCTTGTAGTTGCACATTGAAACTCAACAGTGTTTCCATCTGCCAATTTCTTGTAGAATTACGTGACAGCAATTTTAGATCGGGAGCCCTTTGCGGTGAAAAAGGTCGGGGAGAATTTCTCGAGCGAGAAATTCAAATTCAAATGCAAAAGTAGTGCCAACCGTTCATCAAAGCCTAACTTCTAGGGGAATTTTGTTGACGATTTTAGCTTCTAATTTTCGGATTTCAACACAAAATTACACTTTAGAAAGTTTTACAATCATGCCAATATTCACCCAAAGTTCAACACTAATTGTCGCTAAAGTTTAAGGTAAAGGAGTGAAATAATTAAATACTGATATAAAACGTTGAAAGTTGTTTTATTTAATGTCACCTTGTTTATTTTTGCATTCGTTACAATTGGTGTTAATGTAAATTTTATAGAACTACTATAATGCACAATTGCGCCCAAAAAATAGGACACCTTTGTAATCTAGTTTTCTAAAATTCATTCATGTATATTGGGTTTCATTGTCCAATTATTAAATGTCAATGTCAAAATCTGTATAGAGTAAAACAAAGGTAGAAACAGATATGACATCCAGTCGTGCCTGTACGCTTTCATCATTTAGCTAATTATGATATTATCAACTCATACCTGAACGCTGTTAACTGGGATCTTGTTTTATCAAATGATGATATTAATCACGATGTCGACTCATTTTATTCGATCGTCCACACTGTTATGGAAGAGTTTATTCCTTTTAAATTTGTATGTACCAATAATAATAACACGTATCCCCGTTGGATGACGAATGAACTGAAATCTTTGATAAAGGAGAAGAAATTAGCTCACGCGAATTTTAAATCTAGTGGTTTGCAGACTGATTATTATCATTTTTCTAATATTCGTAAACAATGCAAAAGCTTATCTAGTTTGAATTATAGTAATTACGTATCACAGGTTAATTGTTCCCTTAAATTGAATCCGAAGTTTTTCTGGAGATATATAAAAGATCTTAAAAAAGAAGACGGTTATCCTGCCGAAATGTTGTATAATAATATTAGTGCGAATACAGGTGCCGATATAGTTGACTTATTTTCGGATTATTTTTCGTCAGTTTACACCAACTTAGATTACAATTCCTACTCGAATGAGGCATGCACTTTTGAATATCCAGTTGAAGACGATATATTAACAGTTAGCATCGAGGAAGTTTTCAACTCTATTTTAAAACTTAAGCCATCACACAGCCATGGTCCTGACGGTATATCTAGCTATTTCCTTCAAAATTGCATATATTCATTATGTCGCCCTATTCACTCATTATTCGTTAAATCACTTAAGTCTGGCATTGTACCACTAAACTGGAAATCTAGCTATGTTGTACCTATCCACAAAAAAGGTCCAAAGAATGTCATTGATAATTACAGAGGGGTGGCCATCCAGTCCGTAATACCTAAACTTCTTGACGAATTGGTGGCGTGTCAATTACAATGGCATTCCCGTCAAATCATAATTAATAAACAACATGGGTTTATGGCTAACCGTTCCATTACTTCAAATCTTCTTGAATACAAACAGTTTGTATCGAGTGCCTTGGAATTACAATCGCAAGTGGATACAATTTACACTGATTTTTCCAAGGCCTTTGATCGAGTTGACTGTAATCTTCTGTTGGACAAATTGAAGGTTATTGGCTTTAATCATGGCACTATAAAATGGGTGTTGTCTTTTTTGTCAGACAGGGTGCAATATGTTCGAATAAATAATTTCAAATCAAAAGCAATACCTGTTACTTCTGGTGTTCCACAAGGGTCCCACTGTGGACCCATACTATTCATTCTGTTTATTAATGATATGCATGACACTCTCAAGCATTGTAACTTTCTAATGTACGCTGATGATTTGAAATTATTTAAAATTGTTAATAGTGCCAGTGACTGCCAATTGATTCAGGAAGATTTGAACCGGCTCAATGAATGGTGTTCAAAAAACAATTTATATCTAAATGTTCAGAAATGTTATTCGATGTCCACCACTACACGTCGATCGAAAGTAGATTTCGACTACAGAATTGGTAACTCTTCAATCAATCGTGTTGACACAATGAAAGATTTAGGGATCACTTTTGATACCAAACTATCTTTCACCTCTCACATTACAACAATAACTAATAAGGCGTTACAAATGTGGGGTTTTGTATGGCGTAGTGGCAAAGATTTGGACATTGAATGCTTGAAAACATTGTACTGTTCGTTAGTGCTTTGCCACCTTGAATTTGGTTCTTGCATTTGGACACCATCAACAGCAACTAATATAAATTCAATTGAATCAGTCCAAAAAAAATTCTTCGATGCATGGAATTTAAACAAGGTGTGCGATACGATAAGGGAAATTATGACACAATTATGCAGGATCTTAATATAATATCTCTGGAGAATCGTCGAAAAATAGCTGATTTATGCACTCTCCATGGAATTATAAATGCGTCCTTGAATTCACCCTTACTACTTGGAGATTTATCATTTTTCGTACCTAGTAGGAGAACTCGCCAAAATCAGCTATTTTACTTAGAAACACATAAAACGTCCCTTTGTTTCCAAAACTCGTTGTCACGTCTAATGTCCCTCTGGAACGAATATTGCTCTAACGGAAAAGTAGATATGTTTAATGTTAACCTAAACCAGCCAAGGCGCAAACTAACCGGCATATTCGCTACTCAAATATAAATATTTCAATAATTATACATATTTTCGCAGTTACTTTAGTTAGTTATTAAGGCATGATTTTATATATGAATTGAATGTTACTTGAATTATTACAACAATTAATTATTTTGTAAAAAGGTGTTGTACCGTTTATTTAATAAATAAATAAATAAATAAATATAATAGTATATTACAGCGAGCATATAATACGGCTCGTTCTGCAAACATCGTTCTCGTGATTAATAGCCATTATATGCGAGTTGTACACTATACTTTGTTCACGAAAATTAAGATCAAAATTAAAATCAAAATTAAAATCAAATAAAAAATAAAAAAAACAAAAACAAAAACAAAATCAAAATTAAAATCGAAATTAAAGTTGTGATTACAATTACAATTAAAGAAAAAAAAAACAGTATTAAACTGGGTAAACAAAATATTACCATAAATCGCGTTCTGAGAATTAAAGCGCGAATTAGCGTGTTTAATAACCATATTAATTAATAACCATATTAAACACGAAAATGCGTGTGCGTGTTTAATAAGCATATTAAACACGGAAATGCGTGTTTAAGAAATTGAGTGTTAAATGTACCCCATTAATGCTGCCCATAGAATTAAATAATGCGCACATTATAACATTTGCGTGAACAAATAAAATTGATACACGTTGCAGGTATAACTGCCTACTATTAAAATTCAAATGAAGGTTGATTCACATCAGACAAGGTGTCCAATTTTTTTGGCCGCAATTATACATGCATATTTATTAGAAAAAGTTTTCAGTTCAGAGTTTATTTGTTAAAATATGTTTGTGTTAAAAGTGAGTCATTCTCGTCACGTCTTTTTGCGGTTGTTTTAATATAAGGACAAAGGTTTGTGATCAATTGTCATTATCGTGTTATAATTTCCAAAGGCCAATCAAAACCACACAGTTTCATCCTTTTGACCTCACAAAGCATGTGGTTTTCAGAGCAATTTGGCCTTACATCATACAAAGAAAAATGTATAAAATAAGAATATTTTTCTAATACTGGCTCTCCTAATATTTACGTCACACTAAACAATGTAAATATAACCTGTAACCTCACGAGTACACCTTTGAGCATTTTATAATTTTGCAAGGTCGGCTGTTTCTAATTGATTGTATCTTTTAATATACAATAGAAACATAATAAAATTATAAGTTAACTTAATATTTGCTATTGTATTTCAATATCTATAGGAGTCGGGCAAATTTAGTATTAACGTGACCCACTCTAAAATTGTTTATAATCGTGAATTGCAATAAAACTTTTGTTAAAGTATTTTTATTAACCTCATTTTAACAACATATTCAAATTATTTACTTATTCATATGCATAATGCATGCAGATTTCGATATTTAAATTTTTGGCGACATTTTGGCGATATCTACTGGTCATTTTCGCGACTCGAGGCAACAAAAAATGTTGCCAGTTTTTGTTAGCGAAGCCAAAGTTCGGGTTCAGATTCTTTCTCGTCATCACCGTTTAGTCGAAGATAAACGATTTCCTCACTATCAGTTTATCACAATTACACCGAATTTACGTTTATAAACAAACCTTACATGTTACTCAAAATTTGAACTCTATCGACGAATTCCTTTCTGAAAAAATGTGGTTAATACACCCTGGCACTTACTACACTTATCTCTAACATGATTTTTAAAAGCTATTCTTTGACGATAACAAAATAATGCGGTAGCATTAATGCACATTAGCATCTGTTCAACAATGTCCTCCATGCCATACCAATGTTTTTATAAACACGGGGAAGTGTTTGTGTTACGAGTGTACAAACAGAAACAGAGTCAAGATCGGGTCATCCGGTCTTATTTATAAGCCGAGGCCGATCGCTCGAATGGCTTTTCTAGTTCCTTTTATAGATGTAATTATGCAATCGTGCGAACCTCCGATTGGCGTTGTAATTAAATTTATCCGAAATAAAAAAATGATGATGTGGCCATCATGTTACTTTCTCCGATTTTATTGTATACTAGTTATTTGTATTTATACTTTCATGGCTTATTTTCAATTTAAATGATATTTTAAATGTACAATTGTGGGCAAAAAAGTAAGACACCATTGTAATCTAATGCGCGTCTTTGCTCTAAAATTTATTCATGTAAATTGCGTTTTAATACCCATTCATTAAATGTCTATATCAATATCTGTATAGAGTAAATAGAGATTGAGTCTTACTGGACAAAAAGAGGTCTTATTTTTTTGTCCGCAATTGTACATCGAGCGTTTTGAAAAAAAATATGCAAGATGAAAATGACAAATTATTATTATACTCTAATCATTTTTACCGTCAGTTTACGCAAAAATTAAAGAGATTTCGAAAAAACGTATTCTTCATAAGTTGTTTATTTCTGCTTTGATGTAACTGTCACCATTTCATAATTATAGACTAAAAATTAAAAAACAAATCAATTGAAAAAAAAAGATTTTATGAAAAATATTTTTAAACAAAAGATGTTCATTTCTTTATCTTTAACCATTTCGGCCCTGGTGGTGGCAATTGCCACCGCAACATTTACATGTCTCTACATACTATGACAATCCATATTTTTGATGTTTATCACTAGATATTACTTCAACAAAGCCTCACTAATTAATTCCTATACTAATTAATCAAATCAGTTCAAATTTGGTATTTGTGGTCTTAAGAGGCTCGCCATAAATAATAAATTACAAAAAAATATTTTTTTCAAATTTAAAAATCCAGGGCTGAAAGGGTTAATATTTGTTTAAATGTGTTATCGAAAAAAAAAACGAAATAATACCAGAAGCATTTCAGCTCTTTGGATGATCAAATAAGGCTTATGTTCAATTAATATTAATTCCTATATTAGTTTTTGCGATACAATCATACAACGCGCAAGGACACACACAAACGCAGACACATTTTTTTCTCCAGAAATCATTGAAAGGGACCTTAAAATGGATATTTCCGTAAAAACAATTTTTGAAAAAAATACGATAATACTTTCCCGTACTTGAAGAAAGTAAACAGGCGACTTGATTTGAAGGAAGGAAATCACGAAATTAAAAACAAAAATGTTTTATCTTTCTGTTTACTGTAATATTCAACTTCATAAAGAAGTTGCTTCAATTATATTTTGTAGACTGTTTTGAGAGTTTCGTATTCGAAGAATATACAATTTGAAATTGATTTATCAATCATGTTTAGGTGTGAGCTTCTTGTTACTCTCTCCGAGTTTTGCAATATTTTGTATATTTGAAGAAAATACTATTTCGCTAAAAGCTAATACATTTTTTTCAGGAATCTTTATATAAATATTTATTATGATTAATAAACGCCTCTTGTAATCCACTAATCAAAATACAGAATTTTGTTTACATCTCCTAGCAACGTCACCTTTCACAGCGAATATACAGAGTGTGTAAAAAGTCCCGGATCAGTCAATTATTTCGGAAATTGTGCACAATACAAAAAAGCTTCCAATATAAAAGTTGTAGGACTTGAAGCAATCTATCAAGCTAGAACTCTTGCAATTATACAGGGTGTCCCAAAAAGTCGTGGTAAACAAAACTTCCGTTTTTTTAAATGGAATGACCCTTTTTAAATCGCATTTCCTGATTCCGCTAAACATTATAAACGATGCTATTATTGCACTCAGTTTGGTTTTCACTTGGTAAAAACTCTCGAATCAAGGGACAAAGAAAAAATCTCTGTCGTGATTTTTTCATGCCCTTAATTCTCGTCTTTTTACCGTGACAACCGAACATTCGTGTAATAATAGCATCTATATCCGAGAAAAAAATAACCTCTTGTTTATTTACCCCCGAATAATTTGAAAAGTTGTTTTTTTGACATATTCACATTAATAAAAAAACGGTATTGAAGTAAATTAACAAAGTATATTCTGATACAATTTTATTTTACTTATTGTTAGTAATATTTATCATTTAAATTAAATATAAATTAGTACCTGCTGGAATAATGTTTTCGGTATTTAACTTTGTATTTTAATATTTTGTAAAATATTGATTAACGGTAAATACTAGCTATTTTTATTACAAATGAGCAAAGTCAATCATTTGATCAAGAGTCTGAAAGTCAAGTGATGCAGTTTGTGCTGTTACAGCCACTTCTGGTGGTGTAATTTTACTTTCTTCATTACCAAGTACGGTAAAATATTGTGATTGTGATTTTTTTACGGAAATATCCGTTTTAGGGTCCCTAGAGTCGATTTCAACGCTTTTCGAAAAAAATGTGTCTATGTCTGCCTGTGCGCGATAAATCTCAAAAACTAAAACACCAAATAACTTGAAACTTTGAACATAAGTCTTATTTGATAATCCTTCAAAACGAAACATTTTTCGTAAAATTTAGTACACTGGAAGTGGGTGTTTACCTTAACCGTTTTTTTTTGCTTTTCCCAATTATTTAAAAAAAAAATATTACAAAAACATTTAAACAAACATAGAAGATAACAAAGAAATAAACATCTGTTGTTTGAAAATATTTTTCACATCACTTTTAAAAAAAATATATATTTTTTTTTTCATTTTTGGTTTATAATTTTGAATCGATAATAGCTACATGGAATTTATACAAAACGGGAAACAAGTGCAGACATCTAACTTTTAAAGAATTATTAAAAAAATATATTAGGATTTAACTCTGTAGAAAAATCAGTGCGTGTTAATGACAATCGCCAAATGGCCATTTTCACAGCTGAAATCTTAAAACCGTTCATTTTCCATAACCTGGAATTAATACAGAATTTCAACTTTTACACCATTATTTAGAAATAATTGGGATTCAATTTTCTACAAAAATCTAAGTATGTTATCATTTCATTTTCCAGATAATCACCCAAGCATGACCATTTTAAGTTTTCGAATAATAAAAAAGTATTGATTTTAAAACTGAAAACATTTGCAGACTTTTAACTTGATAACATTAGGCTTACATATTCAAGAAAAATCCATCCACATTATTTACCTAGTTTTTCGTTAAATCACCATAAAACCCGAAAATGGATATTTTCGACGCTCAAAAATGGAAAGAGCGTTGATTTTTCAGAAAACGAAAGAAATGCAGATCTACAACTTTTACAGTATTATTTTCGAATAATTTGACTTCAAAACTATTGACAAATTAAAGCAAGTCAACCATATCGTTCTTCCGATAATAACGATCAATCTTGGATTGGCTATTGAATGGCCATTTTTTCAGCGTTTCAAAATCGAAAAAGCGTTGACAAAAAAACGCTGACAAAACCAGAAACAAATTCAAACTTTCACAGAATTGGTAATCAATGATACGGCTTTATTATAATAAAAATATTTAATCACCAGTTACATACCTAGTTTTACAGATAATCAAACCTAAAATTTACAATTTTTAACTCTTTTCAAATCGAGAAGATATTTTTCAAAAATTGAATTAAATTGACTTCCAACTGTAACAGCTTTATTGAGGAATCATTCAGCTTTGATATTCTAGAAAAATCAAAGAACATTAATTATAAAAATTCATTAATTAATTGATTTGCTTTTCTAGATACTCAAAATCAAACGCAAGAATTGTCATTTTCAACGCTCAAAATTCAAAACAGTAGCCATTTTTCCAAAACTGATATAAATACAGACTTCCAACTTTAACAGCAGTCTTGGGGAATAATTGAGCTTTATTATTTAAAAAAAATTAAAGTATGTTAATTATTTAGTTTTCTGGATAATCACCATTAAATCCAAGAATGGCTGTTTTCAACGCTCACAAATCGAAAAAGTAGTAATTTTTCGAAAACTGACTTAAATACAGACTTCCAACTATAACAGCAATATTGGGGAATAATTGGTCTTCACCATCAAACGTAAGAATTGCCATTTTCAATGCTCAAATATCGAAAAACTATTGATTTTTAAAAACTGGCTTAAATGTAGACTTTCAACTTTAACAGTTTTATAGGGGAATAATTAGGCTTTAATATTATAAAGAAAATCAAACCTTGTTAATTATTTAGTTCTCTAGATCAGCGGCTCTCAACGTGGACCATATGGCCCCCCTGGGGGCCACACAGTATTTCTTAGGGGGGCTCAAAGACAACATAATATTGGAGGGGCCACAGAGAATTCTGAGTGGGCCACGAAAATTCGTTCCAACAATATCTTTAAAATATAAAAAAAATTACATTATAAAAAAAGGTACAATTCCCAGTATGTGGAATTTAAATGGTACTGAATAGTACCATCAAAAGTTTTTCTATATATCGAGTAGTTTCCCGGATTTTTAAAAATTCATTAAACACTATTTCATAAATAGTGTAATTTTTATTTTTCTACTAAAACAAAATAATTTTTGCTGTATATTCGCTAAAGACTGGAAATTTTTATTGCTCTCAAATCGACAACTAAACTTTACCTAATTTATAGTACCAGTTAGCCAACTTTTTTTTATAAATGTCTGGGATAGTTTTTGAAAAGATTAAAATAGGTCATTCATTCACTACTATTGTATCCTGCGAGCAGAGCGAAATTTGAAAATCTTTTAAGGCTTGAAAATAATATATAAACACTGAAATTTTCCAGATCACCCAAAATTCATTCATAATTATAATTCTGCAAAAACCTCCAAACACCACATTTCAAGATTTAAGTAGAAATCTTCGCGAAGAAGGTGTGGTGTTTAAAAAACTTGAAAACTTCTATTGGCTTGAAAACATTTACAAACAATTGCTAACGATGCTGAAATTCACTAAATATAGATTTATAAATAAAATTCTGCAAGAAAAAATAAAAAAACTCTTGCCTATATTTCGTGATAACCCCCGTGAAAAACGCGACATCTTGACGGCTTGAAAAAAATGTAAAAACAATTTCTTTCTACTTGAAACTATGAATGTACTTAAAAAAAATTAAGAATTATGGTTCTGTCAAAATCTAAAGACCCTAGATTTTGAGATCATTCTTTGGGAACAGAGTAAAAATTTTATGGCTTGAAATAAATATAGAAACAATTGTGAACGTCTTAACACTTAAAATTTACTAAAAAAAACATTATAATTTTGCAAAAATCTATAAATCCCACATCCCTAGATGTCTAAATAATCACTTTTCATCGACTTGGAACTTTTCAAATTTCCTCAAAACGCAGTCACAATTAAATTTTTGTAAAATCTACAAACACCCCACCGGCATATTTAAAAATATTCCCAGATACAGAGAGTAAGGTCGAATACAATTTAAATACATTTTATTGGCTAAAAAAAATTGCCATCGAACTTTTAAAATTTCCTCAAAACGCAGTCATAATTATTTTTCTGCAAAAATATACAAACACCCCAGCCGCAGATTTTGAAATATTCCAAAAGCAAATATTCATATTCATGAAATCAATTTTAAATATTGTTTTTCTGCTAAACAATTCAATATATACTAAAACTTTTGATGGCAGTATCTAGTACCATCTAAATTCTACACTGGGTATTTTTAGAAAATGAGGTAATAACAAAAATGGATTAAAAGAGGGGCCATGGATGTAATCAACTTCTTTTTGGGAGCCATCAGTGAAAAAAGGTTGAGATAATCAAAATCAAACCCAAGAATGACCATTTTTAAGGCTCAAAAATAGAAGAATATATTGATTTTTCAAAAATTGTCTTATATGCAGGCATTCAACTTTAACCTCATTATCGGGAACTGCTTAGGTTTAAATATTCTATAGAAATAAAAAATAAAAGCATGCTAATTATTTAGTTTTCAAGATAATCACCAATAATTGCCATTTTCAGCGCTCAAATGTAGAAAAAGTATTGATATTTCAAAAATTGACTTAAATTTGGACTTCCAGCTTTAACAGCATTATTGGGAAATAATTAGATTTTTATATTCTAAAAAAATAAACCTTCTTAATTATTGTTTTCTAAATAAATCATAATTGTAGAAAATGCCAAAATGAACAACTTATAAACAATACGTTTTTTCAAAAACTCTTTAGTTTTGAGTAAACTGATTATTAGAAAGTATAATTTGTCATTTTTATCTTTCTTTTTTTTTTCTAATAAACTTAATAGAGTTTCCTTATCAACGAGTGAAAAATTTGCTGTGTGTTCCATCATTCAAAAACGGTAACTGAACTGACAAATGACAATGACAAACTTTCGTGTATGAAGTTTGCTACACGTAATCGCGTAATACAAACTTTACTAAAATCTGAGAATAAATTGACGACGCATAGTTAACTACACAATCAGCTGACAAGATGATAAATATGTTCTATAGTACCCATTCAAAATTTGATCACGTTGTCAAACTGACAGCCTTTTAAATGATCACGCAGTTAACAATACTTTATGCAACCGGTGGTTAGAGTGGCTTTTAACTAAGTGACGGATAAATGCGAGAATAATATGACAACGTGTCATTTATTTGAGCGGGAAGTAAATATTCGAAATAAATAGAATGAAAATTCAAACAATTATGAGAAAATCTGTGCAGCTGATTCAGAATTTTGAATGTATTTTATGTACGTATTTTCGCAAAATTTCTTCGACTTTCCTTGTACTCGTATTTATTTTCAATATTTTTCAATTTCCCGCTCAAATAAATGATACCTTGTCATATTATTCTACCATTTTCTCATCATTTAGTTAAAAGTGACTCTGAATGTGTGGTATGAATGTTTTTAAATTTAAATTGAAAATAAATCGTGAAAGTATAAATAAAAATAATTATTATACCATCAAAATCGGAGAAAGTAACGTGATGGCCACATCACCAACCAATTATTATTATTATTATTACTGGCAGTCATAATCGGAATTAATTGCTATTATTTATATTTATGTGATAGGCAGTGAAGTACTGAGTTTGTTGTGTTCGGTTTCCTGGAATATGTTTATTCATATTTAATCAATAAAGATTAGAAAATGTATCACTAGTTATTTAGCAAGATTTATTCTGGAAAATGGACAAATATCTATTTATCTAATATTTTATTCTTCGCGATATCGCCTTAGACCTTTAAGTCAAGGAGAGTCAATAAAGTAGTTTTTAGCCTTATAATTTTTTGTTTGTTTTGTTGCTATAACTTGTTTATATTTAATCAAAATCTCAACAATTCTGGTAAAGAGTAAACACTCTTTAATTTTTAATTAAGTAATTACTTTTCCAGAATATACAAAGCATGGAAGAGCTTCTAAAAAGTAATAAAAATTGTAGCTATTGCAAAAAGAATGTTTCTTGTAATTGACAGGAATAATTTTTTTTAGGTAAATCTTATTAAATAATGTCATTATAGCCAAACATTTAAAATATAAGCTTAATTTCTACTAATAAAAATATTTATCTTTGAAATTAGTCACATTCACTGATTTCCATTTTCATAAGACCAAACCAACAATTCACACCAATTAAACACATTAATTACAAACTTGAAAGAATCTTATAACGAAAGTAGTATAGTAAAATCACGAAACTTGTGTTTATACTTTTTTACTACACTCATAAAATATGTAGTGAAATTTAAACAATAAACAATTTGCGGCCGGCAATTGTTCACGCCCGGATGACTATAAGTGAAACTTTTACGTCAATTAAAAGTAAATGGCTATAAATAAAAGCGATTGCGATATAGGGCATCTCTATGTATTGTTGTTTTCCAATTGATGTTCTAGAAAATATTACAAGGTCCGACTGTCCGTTGTTCATTCATGAGATGATTTCATTGATGATGGGACTGATGTATTTGATTATTACTCGATAAATAACTAATGTATTATTGAGAATTGTAAATGAAATAGATATTCGCATAGATAGTTGCCGTTTAAACATTAGAAAATATTCGCCTAATGTACTTGGACCAAAACTGTTTAACAACCTGCCAGAAGACATTAAAAAAATCACGTCAACTAATATGTTTAAGGAAAAATTGAAGAGTTTTTTGCTGGAAAAATTGTATTATAATTTACATGATGTTATTACGTAATAAGGAATACTTTTTTGTTTTGTTATGTATACATTTTTGACGCATCCAATACTGTAAATGTATATTGTGCACACTGTACAGTCTATGGAATAAAGAGATTATTATTATATTAATTCTACAAAATAAAAACTTTAAATTCTGATGCCGATTAACTTTAATCAGTGTTAGTACCAATTAGTACTTCTTTAAAACACAACAATTTTATTCGCAAATTGTTTAGACAATAACAAATTGATCAGAGACATATTTGGGATATCTTGCAAATTTATAACACTTTTATGTTACCGAATTTTGATTTAATCAGACGTTTAATCGTGATCAACTTCTTAGCCACGATTAAATATCTGCGGTGCAAGTGGACCTGACTGTTTAAAATTCTCAACCAGTTCCGCCTTATTATTTAAAATTGCCATAATAAAGCGAAAGTATTGCAACTGGTGATACCCATAAAGGAACTTGGAACACAATATTTAAAGGATTAGAAGCATGATGTAGCAAATAAATATTTACAGCAAACACGATTAATTTTATCTCCCATCTAATCGCAATCATCGAACTTTAATGAACACTTGTAAAACGTTAAGCCAAACATTTAACACTTGCTTGGTGCGTTAATGGCGAGTGATATCGAATGTGAACTACTTTCGAGGTGAGTTTCAAAACCGATCGAAATTACACGTATCGTGCAATAACTCAAAGGCCTACGGGATATGTTTTTTCTTCAAGCTGATGGATATTTACATTATGGGATGCCAATTAAATACTGAATGAACTACTTACGAGCCATTGAAATATTAAAGTTCATTGGATCAAACAGCATTGGATAATAGGTGAGGTCGTTCTTCTAGTTGCGGCAATCGAGGCGCAATTAAAATGCGTTTACCATTTTCTAGCGTGGCGTTTGAAAATGGAGAAAAACGAACGCTGCTTCGTAATGATGATTAGTTTGACGATTTAAAGTGAAATAAGAAATGTTGCATAAGTTAAGTAAGATCTTAATTAAGGTATGCATACTGTATATGGTATTCATTTTATTCAAATGCTGTCATTTAGTTTGAGCTAGTTCGAAACAATTTTTCTATTATAGTAGAACGGTTTGTTACGCCATCTAGTTGTCGCATCAACGGACGCACTGTAGTGATTATGGCCATAAACCAGAAATGGGAAACAATAATTTATGCTCAATTTTTAATTATATATTAGTTATAAATTAGCAGAAAGTTTAATGCAACTGCAGTTTCTTCTTCTTAAGGTCCCTTCTCTATTTAATGAACGTTTTATACAATCATATTTATTTTTGTGAAACTGGAATTCTGTGTATTTAATTAAAGAAATCAGGTATCAAAAAAATATGGTATTTGCTTAACTATTAGAAAATTTCCACACATTCCTTCTGAATAATTTAACGCCAAACATACGTTTTCCTAACAAATGTATCTTATTGTGTAACACCAATAAATGTACCAGGAACACACTCCACGTAATGGTTTAATTAAAGATCTTCGTGATAATTCCGCGTGCTAGAAAAATTTATCGGAATTTGCAGTATTTGGAAACGCGTTAACATGCAGGATAGTTACATATAGGGGTCGTTACGTAATTCTATGTTATTTGAAAATCTCGAAATTATACATCAATAGAATACGAAAAGTCGGTCACGGCATAAATAATGGAACAAGAGTTCGAAGCCGTGAATGCAAGTTGCATTTTATTTTTACTTTCTACAGTTTCAACGGAGAGAAAGTGCTATTTTTTTAGTATGTTTCTAGAAATTTGCGAAAGGTATTAAATGTTTATGTGATATCTATTGATTTAACTAGCATTTTATACTAGTTTTAGCGGGCGATTGTAAATGATTAAGACTTTTTTTTAATGAAGGTGACAACAAAGAAATTGGCAGTGTAATTTGTTATAGTTATTTATTATACAAGTGTGGAATATACGTAATTACTCCCGCAAAAAAAATAAGTAATTTTCTTAAGGGACTAATGAGCAATTCCACAATTGCATTGAATATTGAAATTATGTTTATAAAATTTTGACAAGAAATTTTGACGTACGTGGTATACTCCATCTACTCATAGATTAGACTTTTTTGACATCTTCAGTGACAAACAGTAAAAAATGAAAAGTTCCAACACGGCTATGAGAAAAATGTAATTTTGCAACAAGTTAAGTTGGTAGCGGTATTCTTCCAATATATTCATACGCGACGTCGCCAATAGACACATTATTAACAGTTTGTTATTGTTATTGTTCGATTTCCACCATGGAGAACATTCTAAATGATGTGAACCAATTACATACCTACGCGGTAATATTCTTGAGTGCAATTTTCGTAATAAATTAAGTTTCGTAAGTACTACTTTTTGTGGCGAGAGTTGTTCGGCAACATAGTGGGATTTCTACCACTAAAGATGTCAAAAAAGTCTAATCTATGAGTAGACGGAGTACATCAATTTGAATTATTTTAAAAATCTTATGAAGGACTTTATTATTTAAAAAACCACAAGTCGCACACCCACCAATAGGGTTTGTAATTGTTGAAAAATGTAAAAATATACAGGTTGGTCCATTAAAAAAACTGCCGATGACGTCATATCTCGAAAAATACGGTAGCAGTTGAAATTCAAATTACTTCACTGGATAGGATAAATAAATCCATGAACATTTCTTTTAAAAGTTATAAGAAAACCACCGGCAAATTAGCCAGAAATCAGGTGTTCCGACACATTTGCCCAACCCTGTATATTGTTCATTATGGCGTTTTCTACAATTTTTGTTTATATAAGTTTCACGTAGCTATTATAATTTTACAATTGTAGGCCAAGAAGTGAAAATTCATCAATTTTAAATCAATGAACAAAATATGCGCAGTTCTAATTATTAAAGTGTAATATTTATCATATTAAAAAAATGGAAAGGCAACAAGAAATACCCACGTCCGGTCTTAGAAATTTTATTTACCAAACGGTTTTCAGTTCTTCGGATGGTCAAATTAAGCTCATGTTGAAGTAGAATTTCTGTATTGGTTTTGAGATACAGCGCCCACAGACACATTTTTTTACAAAATAGTCGGAATCGTCTCGGGAAACTTAAAAAAAAAACAAAAAAAAAATTGCGATCACAATTCTTCCACAACCTTATACAGAGAAAGTAAAAAAAATGAAGTGTAGTCCAGCTGAATATTAAATTTAAATCATTGGAATAACCACACTTTAATAATTAATCGGAAAACCATCACGAAAATAAAAGATGTTCCCTGGCAGAAGTGAAACAACGTTTTAGTTCAGAAAAATATTTCTTTCGGCGGATGCTTGCAATTTTGACAGATTAATTTTAAATAACGTGTCTTTGCAATTGCGCAAAGTAAACTTTTGGAAAATTTCAGGAACAAAGATCGCTGCACTAGAAGATATATTTTAATGACCTAAAAAAAAAAAAAATTGCTCTGTAAATTCAACATTTATTTTGACAGATGCTTGAAATATGACAGATTATTCTTGAACGTGTTTTTATAATTATCTAAAGGAAATGATCCCATATTTACTGTAATAAAAATGGCTATGCCTAGAGGAACATTTTGTCGACCAAAAATTTTTTTTTCCAGAAATAACTCTGTATATTGCACCTTTTTATTTTGAGATGTTTGAAATTTGAAAAGTTTAATCCTGAATATTGAGTCTTTTGGTGCCTAAAATAATGAACCGAACTTTTCAGTAACAAAATTGGCTAAGTCAGGAGACAAATTTTGATGACGAAAAATGCATTTTTTCAGAAATTGCTTTGTGAATTCTACATTTATTTCAATACAAGCTTCAAATTTCGAAAGATCAATCTTAAATAACATATCTTTACAATAGCTTAAAAATAATTACCTGAACTTTGCAGTAATAAAAATGGTTACAAATTTTATAAGGAAAAATGGACTTTTTCTAGAAATTGTTCACTAAATTCTACATTTCTTTGGACAAATGCTTGAAATTTTAACAGTTGAATCTTGAATAATGTGTTTTTACAATTGAAATTATTAAAACTTTCCAGTAAACAAATGGCTGTACTGGAAGATAAATAAAGTTCTCTAAATTCCACATTTACTTTAACAGAAGCTTGAAATTTTGACAGATCAATCTTAAATAACGGGTCTTTGTAATAGCTCAGAGAATTATCTGAACTTTGCAGTAATAAAAGTAGCTACAAATTTTGTAACGAAAAATGCCTTTTTTCTAGAAATTGATCTGTAAATTCCACATTTCTTTGCACAAATGCTCGAAACTTTAACAATTGAATCGCAAAGAACGTATTTTTATAATTACTCGAACGATATTATTGTAACTTTCCAGTGAAAAAATGGTTGTGCTAGAATAGACGGAAACACTCTTTTCAGAAAAGCTCTCTAAATTCCACATTTCTTTTGATAGATGCTTGAAATTTTAACTGTTGAATCTTGAGTAGCGGGTTTTTCTAATTGTCTAAAGAAAATGATCACATCTTTACAGTAACAAAAATGGCTAGACTAAGAGGAACATTATGTCCACCGAAAATGTTCTTTTCCCAGAAATTGCTCCGTAAATTGCACATTTTATTACAGATGTTTAAAATTTGGTCAGTTTAATCCAGAATATTGTGTCATTTCGATTGCCTAAAGAAAATGATCCGAACTTTGCAGTAACAAAAGTGGTTGCGCTAGAATACACATTTTTATCACCAAAAATGCACTTTTTCGAGAAATTGCTTTGTAAATTACACATTTACTTTAACAGAAGCTTGAAATCTGTGCAGATCAATCTTAAATAACGTGTCTTTACAAGAGCTCAAAAATAATTATCTGAACTTAACGGTAATAAAAATGGCTAAAAATTTTATAACGAAAAATGCACTTTGTCTAGAAATTGTTCTGTAAATTTCACATTTCTTTGGACAAATGCTTGAAATGTTAACAATTGAATCTTGAAGAACGTGTTTTTACAATTACTCAAATGAGATTATTCAAACTTTCCAGTGAAAAAATGGTTATGCTAGAAAACACCGAAACACTCTTTTCAATAATTTAGAAAGCTAAATTGCACATTTCTTTTGATAGATGCTTGAAATTTTAACAGTTTAATCTTGAGTAATGGGTTTTTCTAATTGTCTAAAGAAAATGATCACATCTTTACAGTTACAAAAATGGCTAGGCTAAGAGGAAAATTTTGTCGACCGAAAATGTTCTTTTCCCAGAAATTGCTCCGTAAATTGCACATTTTATTACAGATGTTTGAAATTTGGTCAGTTTAATCCAGAATATTGTGTCATTTCGATTGCCTAAAGAAAATAATCCGAACTTTGCAGTAACAAAAATGGTTGCGCTAGAAGATACATTTTTATGACCAAAAATGCACTTTTTACAGAAATTGCTTTGTAAATTCTATTTATTTCAACAGAAGCTTGAAATTTTGATAGATCAATCTTAAATAACATGAGAATTATCTGAACTTTGCAGTAGTAAAAATGGCTAAAAAATTTATAACGAAAAATGCTTTTTTTCTGTAAATTTCACATTTCTATGGACAAATGCTTGAAATTTGAACAACTGATTCTTGAATAACGTGTTTTTACAATTACTCAAATGAAATTATTGAAACTTTAAAAACAAAATGGATGTGCTAGAATATTTATAATAAACTCTATAAATTCTACATTTACTTCGACAGTTAGTTGAAATTTTAACAGATTAATCTTTAATAGCGGTTTTTTTTAATTGTCTAAAGATAATGATCACATCTTTACAGTAACAAAAATGGCTACTCCAAGAGAAACATTTTGTCGGTCGAAAATACTCTTTGTCCAGAAATTGCTCTGTGAATTGCACATTTTTTGACAGATCTTTGAAATTCAGACAGTTTAATCCTGAATATTGTGTCTTTTTGATTGCCTAAATATGATCCGACCTTTGCAGTAGCAAAAATAGTTGCGCTAAAAGACAAATTTGGTGCAAAAACCCTTTCAGGATTCAGGAATTGCTGTCCTAAGTTTAACATTTCTGTCGATAGAAACTCCACATATTGATAGGTGAATCTTAGATAGTGTGACTTTAGAATTGCCCAAAGAAAAATACCAAAACTTTGCACTTACAAGAAGCCAAATTTTATGATCAATAGTGCACTAACAAAAATGGTTGCACTAGAAGACATTTTTTTGCGAAAATGCACTTTTTACAGAAATTGTTTAGTAAATTCCACACGTCCTTTGACAGATGCTTTAAATTTTAACAGATTAATTATGAATAACCTGTTTTTACAATTGGCTTAAGAAAATTATCTGAACTTTGCTGTAACACAAATGGCTGCGCCAAAATTTTCTCCTTTTATCTTTTCAAATACAACAAAGCGATATGGCCATCAAATTACTTTCTCCGAATTAGATGTAATATAGTTATTTATAATTATACAGTGCGCGCCTAAAGTATGGAATATATTCAGTAAAACCAAAATAGAATATTTTTGGAAAAAATGTGTATTTTTATAAAAGAAAATCAACCTGTTCGAGGATTTTTTCCAAAAATATTTAATTTCGGTTTTACTGAATATATTCCATACTTTAGGCGCACACTGCATATTCATAGTTTATTTTCAATTTAAATGATATTTTAAATGCTCATCGAGCGTTTTGTAAGATTGGATGTATAGTTAGCGGTTGCAACGATTGGTGCTTATGCTTAGGTTACGGTTAAGCTAAAAGTAAGTGTTACCAAAGAACTGTTTCAAAATCATTGTCATCTCCATACAAAGGTGTGAATCAATTACGGTATACCTCCTGGTATAAGTTTATAGCGATTTATTTAACCCTTTATCGCCCAAAATTATATTTAACAAAAGGCGAAAATTTTAATAATAATGTAATAATAATAATAATATTTATTGCCTATTAATGTATACAGTGACACATACAAACACGTCAAAATTAACATTAACTATACACTAGAGTAAGACTTAAGTTATATGAAATGAAAGTTGATTATATTATTATTATTATTTTTGTTGTCGAAAGAAACTAAGGAATTCAAAATTTAAAAACATCAACGAATTTCCTCGAATCCCAAGGATAGTTTTGCCTACATGTACCAACTAGAGATGGGCAAAATGACTCCGGGAGTCAGTTCATGACTCCGATGTGAAATCTTAGAAGTAATTTTTTTCAAAAAAATGTCACTTCCGAATTTTTCAAATTTACCACGAAAACAAAGCGGAGAGCAAAAAAAAGAAAAAACAAATACGGTCCTCACTAAACAATTTTTCATGACTCAAATAGAGCTGCAAATTTCCACAGGAGTCACTTAACTCCGCGAATCACTTCTCAGTTGACTCTTTTAGTCGACTCACTCATGAGTTACCCAAGTTAAATACCGTAAAAGGCCATAAATGCCTTATATCTTTCGGTCAACTATACCAAGGGACAGGAGTGGTTGAATTATGCTGAAATAATGGTAGAAAATAATAAGACTTTTAAGTACCGTTGGGCACTAAAGAGTTAAGCATTTAAGTCTTTCTCATACAATTTAAATCCACCAATGATATTTTACATATAAATTGTCCCAATTATTAGGTTTCGCAATAAAAAGCATCATTTATTAAATGCTGATATTTTTCTTTTACTATAAAGTGCATATGCCACGATTAATTATGGAAGACAATATCAGACCAAGCTCTCCACCATTCTTCTAAAACTCTCCTTCATTTGGCGAAATTTTCAATGCCATTTTCACACAATTGCTGCTAAATTATATCAAAATTAAATAATTGATGGGTAAATACCCAAATTCCATTTTTATTTCCGGTGTGTTGATTTCGTCATACAGAATCAGTATGTCACACGACTTCAGGGACTAAATCTAGTCCAAACTGCGTCAAATGATATACATTTTCTTAAGGTTGACAGGTCGCGTCATCCATCTAAGACTCCATGCCTTCCAGATCTATACCATCCGATTAGGGAATTCAAATCTCTAGAAACTATTTCACGCTGGCAATGTTGTCAGAAGTGCGGATGATTTACTGTCAAGCGACACGACAAATATTAGTTTCTACAACTTATCATGGAGGCCAAGATAGAAGGTAAAAGAAGATCTGTTCACAGACAATGCTCTTGGTTAAAGAAATTCACGGATTGGGCGGGTTTAGACTCAAAAACCCTACGAAGGAAACCCCAAAATTAAAAAGAATTTGTCAGAATTGTTGCCAATACTCGCTTAAAGGACTTAAATAATCGAATCTGGTGCGTCGAATGTTCTCTTCCTAGATGTTTGGGCATTTTTACGCCTGCAATTGAAAATAGACGTTTAGCTCTAAAAATGAGAGATAAATCTCGAAACGCGTCTGCAGATGGCTATTTACTTAATTTTTACATATTTTAGGATTCAGTTTTATAGTTTAAAGGTTTCAAATTCAATTTAGTTTAATTTTCAAGTAAGTCCTGTGGGTAGAAATAAACCATTCAATATCCTGCGTGGCACTAGCCAGGGAAGTAGTTGTTTTAATATGTTATTTGTTTATATGTTTATAGTTTTAGTAAAACTTAATTTTGCTTTGCAGAGTTACGAATAGGTTAAATATTCATATGTTCAGGCTATATTTCGTTTTATTAAATTTATCTAATGCTTCTGCAACAAGTGAGGTTGCCTCTAATTTATTTATTAGTTTAGCATTTTTAAATAACAGTTATGAACAGGTTGAATATCCTTATATCCGGGCTACTTTTTCGACGTTATTGAATTTAGAAACCATTCGGTTAAAATCTCATAAAACAAGCTTTATAAAAAACAAATAACAAAAATAAGAGTTCGAGTAAGGACATTTACCGTCTGCCAGAGAAAGTGGTTTTTCCTTCCTCGTACGTACATTTATTGATAAAACGAAAACAAGTTTTGCGTAAAAGACCGACATCGGGTCCCAGATGGTAATAATGGTAATAAAGCCATAAACGCACAACTTATTCCGACACTTACGACAACTAGTTTACACTAATTAATATTTATTTATTTACTTTCCTCTTACATATGTCACAAATCACACACGGATCCCCTTCAGCTAAAAAATAATCAGCATTAATTAAATTATTAATTTACGAGAAAGTATGTAATAATGATAATAAAAAGCACTTGGATTTTCATAATATTTTGTGAAACGTACGAAGCGCTTTTTTAATTATTATTACCTATAATAATACTACAACGTTTGTTGCTCAATAGAAAACATGTCCGAATTACAAGACAACATATAATAATACAATATAAATACAAATATATTAATTATTTGCAAGCAAATAATTTCTGATAATATTCGTATATAATTCGATCAAAAGTATAAACATGCGACAGGAATCGAACCTGCAACACCAGCTTACTAGGCTGGGACGCTGCTATTTGCGCCCGCCAGATCACGTGCACACTCTCTCAATCCATATTACAATATTTTCACCAAGTATTAATTCTTCCGAGAAATATGAGAAAGTAGTTTCCAGATTATAATTCAAGATTAAAATACAGATGCAATATAAAATTGCTATTAATGAAAATTAAATAAATATCACTTACTAGTTTCTTGATAAATAAAGTGTAATTCAACAAAAATGGTGATATGATATAACTTTATCCGATTTGATTCTGTAAAAGAAATTTGTATGATATTTTGCATGTTTATCGATTTTTTTTCATGGGAATCCCGCTTTATAAATTGTTTATTACGACTTTTTCTACATTTTTTGTTTATATAAGTTTGATGTAACTGTCATCATTACATAATTGTAGACCAAAAGTGAAAAAAAAGGTTATTTAAATTGTTTTCTCGAATAGCAGAGTGTATGAAATATATTGATTAACAGAAGATTTATTCAGTTCTTTGTTATCTTCATAATTTATGTAAGGATTTTTGTAATATACAGGGTGATGAAATAATTTATAAAATACTTCAACATGAACTGAACTGGTATTTTTTCTAGCATTCAGTTTTTGAATTTTTTTTTTTTTCAAATTGTTTTTTATTCATCCGCACGGAGATTATTTCTGAATATAAAAATGTAAATAATTTGACCCATACATTAAACAAAAACCGAGAAATTGAGAAATTAATCGAAGAAAAAATTAAAAATCAAGTGCCCATAGTTAACAATAAGAAGAGCCTATTATAAATGTCAGAAATGACGAAGAGCTCTGGATATTTGGCAGTGTATCAAACTGTCAAAACAGTGTAAGTGATTGGTACAACGATTTTTAATAATTTCACTATTGATATGAATAATGAAGAATACGTCGACATGCTGCAAGCTTATTTTAAAAGCGGAAGTAGTGGTACACAGCATTGCGCCTATCGGCTTCCTAAAATAGTAATGCCATGTGACGGCAAATTTGGAAGACGGGTGCGAAACTAAAAAAAAAGTTTGGGTCTTGCAAAAAGTCGAAAAGTAATATTCGTGTAATACAAGATGAAGATGAGGATTTAAATGTTCTACTTCAAGTTCAACAAAAGACGGACACGTCTACCCGACAAATTGCTCACAATCTGGAAGCTTCTCAGCAAATAGTTTACCATATTCTCAAGAAACATACATTTTTTCCCTTCATATCACGAAAAGTACATTCACTTCAATTTTGTACATACTTCATTACTCTCTCTGTCCCATAATACTTGATAGTTTTCTCCTTTTTTCTTGTACCTATATTACTGGATATGTTTCTTTAAAATTAATTTTTAAGTTAGTATATTTTTATTTGAGAGTTGTTAATTTTTCAAAAATGATAGTTCTACTACATAAGTACATCAATAAAATTTAGTAGTTGTGAAAATGAAACTTTTTATTTATTTAAAACAGAAACAGCATTTGCTAATACTTCTGCTTTTACTTCTAAAGATACAGGTAACGTGTCATTGTTGATTTGACGATCCTTGGACATATGTGGTTGCTTGTAATTATTTTCTCCATTGACTTGGATGGTTTTAATCATACAATCTTGAAAAGATAAAAAAAATATTTAATGTATCACGAGGCATGTCATTAAAAGATTGTGTAACAAATTTGATAATATCGTCAATAGATGATGGCTCAAAAATGTCTCAAACCCAAGATATTCATATCGGGGCTATTAGGTAATAAAGACTTTGTTGCTTAGTTAGTCCATTTTTCATCAATATGAACCATTTTACCCTTTCTGAGTAAACTTCTATGAAATAATGATGAAATAAAGCAAGAAGATAGGGTTATATTTATGGTAAATGGTTTTTTATAAAGAAGTATGATCAATTAAACTTATTAGAAAAAAATATTGAGATTGAGGCATATATTTTGATAAGCCGCGGCCACGAAACGAAAACTATCAAGTATTATGGGACATAGGGAGTAATAAGTTAAGATCCTATTTTTGATAGTCGCGTGCTTTGGTCAGATGAATGCACTATTTATTTAAGAGAAACAACCATCGCCACTGGAGTCGAGAAAACGATCATGCTATTGTGAAAAATAATTTCCAAAGACGATTTATTGTTAATGTGTGGTGTGTTATTCTAGGAGACAGACTAGTACGCCTCTTTTTGACGTCACTCTCAACCAAGAAAAATATCATGCTCTGTTATCAAACGAAGTACGTAATTTTCTGAATGAATTGCCAATAGCAATGTTAAATACAATGGTTGGGACGGTGCCACACCATATTACGCACGAATAAATGTTGAATTTTTAAATAATAAATTTGGCGATTGAAGGATTGGAACTAACAGTCCAATTCGACGCCCCCCTAGATCCCCAAACCTAAATCCATTGGATTTCTTCTTATGGGGCACATATTAGAGACAATGTCTATTTGACCTCTCCGGATACCCTAGAAGTTTTAAGAAGAGGGATAGTACAAATCTGTCAGGAAATATCCCCAAATTCTTTACTTAATGCAGTGACAAACGTTTCTAGAAGATGTCGATAGTGTCTGGTACAGCATGGAGGCAATTTTGAGCATCTAGAATAGATTTTTCATTATTTGTTTTGGTCACTTGATTTTCATTTTTTTTAAATTCTTTCTTCCCTAATAAAATACATTTTTCGTTGTTCTTCATGTTTACTTATTCAAAAGAAAATTCTCTATAAGAAAAGGTAAAAGAATATGTACAGTGCAATTTAAAGAAACAAGTTGGATAACAAATATGTGAGATACAACACCAAAGGTTTTTCATCAGTCACCCTGTATATATACAGGTTGTCCCACGAGGTAGTAGACGGGCGATATCTCGAAAACGGTTACTAGAGCTAAAATTAAATTTAGTGGATTTAAATGGTTTGTAATGATGTCCCTTTCTGAATACTTAGATTTCATTTCTGTTTATCTGTTTCCGGCAAAATGACATCGACTTCACAATTTCAAATGAGACACCCTATATATTTATGGATTTTTGTAAAGATGATTCGAAGACAAATTCAGCGATGCCATATTATTTAAAAGATTTATAGTGAATTAAAGGAGTATTATTGGAGTAATAATCAAAATTCGTTGTTTTTATATACATTGTTTTTTTGTTCTTCTAACAATAATATAAAAATAATACGGTATCACTGAATTTGTCTTTTAATCAGCTTTCCAAAAATCCATAAATATATAGGGTGCCCCATTTAAAATTGTGACGTTGATGTCATTTTTCCGGAAATGGAGAATCGGAAATTGTATCTATGTATTCAGAAAGGGTCATCATTTCAAACCATTTAAAGCCACCAAATTTCATTTTCGTACTACTGACCGTTTTCGAGATATCGGCTGTCTTATTACCTCGTGGGACACCCTGTATATAGTGCGTGCCAAAAGTATGGAATAAATTCAGTAAACCCGAAATAAAATACTTTGGGAAAAAGTCCTCGAACAGGTCGATTTTCTTTGATAAAGTTGCACATTTTTGCATGAAACTCGATTTTCAGTCAGCATTTGTTTTTGAGTAATGTTCTTGATTTTGAGAGATCTTTTCATTGTCAAATTGACAGTATCTTACATAAGACATTTTTTGAGTAAATGACAATTGAAGATGAGAACCCGACATTTAGAAGTTTTGAAAAATGACCTTTCAGATAATACCATATAGTTTCAGCAAGATAGCGCACTACCGCACTATGTGCGTTTTTTGACAATTGCTTTACGAATAGGTGGATTGGCAGGCGAGGACCGATAGAATGGCCCGCGATATCCTAAGATATTACACTCCTTGATTACTTTTTATGAGGTCGAAGGTCTAAGTCAACAGAACACAAAATTTAGCGGAACTAAAACATTGCATAAGAGATGAAAATCGCAGAATTCGCCTGGAAAATATTCAAAATGTTCAAGAATTTCTACATGGGCTTGCGTATTGTCAAGAAGCCGATGGATGACAGTTCAACAATTTAATAATTGCATTTGTTTGGCAAAGGAGTTTTTGTTTATTTTGCGTTGACAATAAAATGTATGGTTTCTCATTTCAATTATTCAGGAAAAATTCGTATGTGCTATCAGTTCGACAATAAAAATATATCTCAAAATCATGAACAAAAATAGGGGATTTTCATTTAAAAAATATGGATGACGTCATTGCTCAGAAACAAATGATGGTTGAAAATCGACATCATGCAAAAATATTTATTTTTATCTAAGAAAATGGACCTGTTCGAGGATTTCCTCCCAAAGTATTTTATTTCGATTTTATTGAATTTATTCCATACTTTAGGCGCGTACTGTATATTAAATAATCTTTATTAAAGAATTCATACATTTGGTACAATATAAAGACTTATTTGGCTATGATGATTAAATGTATGTGCAGATTCTTAATTGGTTATCAACTCGGGGTCCTTCGGTTTAGTTGGATATATGCCTTTAGTCGTTAAGATTATGAATGTTAATTAAATTTGAGCATGAATTCATAAATGTTCTTTTCAGGATAATTTTGTGAATGATACAAAGATGTTTAAAGATGTCTAGGTTAAACGAGACTCGATTGAGATAACTTGATAACTAGAATATTAGAGGGTTTGTAAAGAATTATTTGGGTGCCTTATTTTGGTAAGCGTCCTTAGCGTCGATCTTTCAGATCTTTTAGGACTTGTGGACGGGAATTATGGGAAAGGATCGTTGCATAGTCGAACATGAGCTGGCAAATAATTTTACAGATGTGTACGGCTGTTTAACATCTACTTATTATCAAAAAAAATTCAGATTCTTATACAAAGCTTCAAATGTTTCAAAAGTTCAATGTTTTATTCTAATTTCAGTACTTGTTTTTGAGATATTGCGCACACAGGCTAACATACTTTTTTTGTTTTTTGTTGAATTCTTATCTAGGAACCTCAAAACTCATATTTCCGTTAAGCAAAATGTTTATTACTTCATATGGAGAAAGAAAAATTGGCAGAATTACAGCAGGGAAAAGAAAACAAGTCTATGTAAAAATGTCTACACTGATTGTAATATTTATTTATAATAATACAGTAGCTGAAAGTTTAGATATGATAGTGAAGATAATAGAAGTTACTCTAACCCGAAGATTAGCCTATCTTAGACTAGAACCGTTTTTAGGACTCAAACTTTCAACTAGAGAGGGGTACATTTATCAAGGTTATACACCAGTGTTTTTAAAGAGTCCCACTCGTGGGCCTCGAAGATTATCTGGTGGTCCCCAAATTAGCTGGAATCAGTGCAGGGCTGAATATAAATGCGAAGTCCATAATTTAACACTTCTATGCGGAATTTGGTTGCTCACCTTTATTTTTATATGCGAATTAAAAAAGTAGTGCCCAACCAAAATCTCGCGGCATGTGACGCAGAGTGAAAAAGCTTTCGGAGAGAATACTTTCTCACTCTACGCGTCCCTTGCCTTGAAATTTAAGATTGTCACTGCGCAACATGCCGCAAGATTTAGGTTGAGCTCTGGTTAGTTTCCGAATTGCATGCTAAGTGGATCGTGCTAAGATAAGTTTGAGAAACACTCTTAGTGGTGCAATTGAAGCTTAAAATATTAATACACTATTAGAGTACAAAAACACACGTGAAGCAGAAGGTTAAAATAGAAATATACTATTAGTGTACAAAATAAAGCAAATATTGAATAGAATATATTTAATTGTAATTAGGTATTCATTTAAAACACAATGGAAACTGTCTTCAGAAAATTATTTAAAACTATGAGCGAAATAATCTTGGGAGGAATATTCTTCCACTCAAATCTTGGTTGTTCCGTTTGATTAGAAAAAAAATGTAAAAGAAAATTCCTTAATGTAATCGTGATTCATCTATAGGAAAACATACATAAATTACGAATGATGTAAATCGCAGAAAATATAGCGACGGAATACTTAAAACTTAAAATTCAAATTTATGTACACACCCAATAAATTATGCGATTAAGTAACAAACAGATGAATCAGACATTTCATCAATTAACAATTGATGAAATAAAATCAGAATTGGGGTATAATTGAAATTATGTTATAATTTTAGAGTTTCCCGATACGTGTCTCGGTTTAATACAACAATTTTCAAAGCATATTACAATGATTGTTTCGGTCAACACAAAACAGACTTATTTACTTGGTTTGCAACCAAAACCAGTTAAGTAGAATTTTGTCGTTTTTGAGATAATTGCAGTTTTTTTTTTTTTTTTTTTTTTAACTTGGATGGAACTGCAGGTTAGGGAGAGTGAATGATTTGGGAATTGGCGTCGGCTACGAGGCCATCTGCCACAACCGTTGCTTTAATTGTATATCAGAAAATTAAATGAATAAATGAATAATGATACAAACACAACGACCATGGTCCCGAGCGAATATTCCGAGGCCCCGAAATCTTTCGCCCGAGCTGGGATTCGAACCCACACGGCACGCGGTGCAACCGACACAAGCGCTCGCCTGTACCCACTACACCAACGTGCCCCTAATTGCAGCCCCTAATTGCAGTTCTGGGCCTAAAACTCACTATACTAAGTACAGGCAAAACCATATATGTGTATCATAAACAGAAAACTTGAATACGTATGTGTACAGAATAGACTAAGTAGACTAGAAGAAGATTTTTGATGTAATGTTAAACTTTCAAACTTTAATATCTCAAAACTGTAGAATTGTAACTTATCTGGTTTTGGTTGTAAGCCGACAATATGTGTATTGACAATTGAAAACACCATGTTTTCGATTTTGTATTTTCGTTTTTGTAATTCGGTATTGGATATTTCAGTAAATGTGGCCATCCCCTGTAGCTGTATTCTTGCGAAATGATAAATTATAATAATAAAGCTCTTTATTGCCCAACAGGAAACCCTATTTACAAGACAATATAAATGTTATATTACATAAACCTCAGTTTTTGAAATAAACAAAAAAAAAACGGTTTGGAGAATAAATTATTAAAACGTAATTTCTTCACCAAATAATCGTAACAAATACAACACTCATGTACGAGTATGTAACAATTGTCGCTATTTTCCTCTTTTTAGAAATAAACCTGAAGCAACATAATTTGTTTCTCAAAATCACAGATTTTATATTACAGCAATCATTAATACACTTGTTGTATTTCTATTGTTTGTAATATCCTTTGAATATGACTGTAATAGACCGAAACAGGTATTATAAAACTGAAAATAATAACTTAAAATCCAATCAGATTATACCCTCAATTGAGAATCTTAATATACAAAAAAAAAATTACTTCGCCATTTTTAACATTAGATTGCAAACATAAAGATTTAAATATAAGCAAACGAGATGGATGAGAGAGAACGGAGCCGGAGTAAAGATTCTGGCGAGATTGGGGTGGAAAAAAAAAGAAGAGAATGGAGAGGAAGTGATGAAATAGAGAATGTAGTATATGCAAATAAAGGTTATTTTTTTTATAAGCAAACAAAATTAAAAAGAGAGGAAGAAATTGGTTAAACATTCTTTGTCGTAATTTCTGGTCCCCCGTGTTTTATATTGTTTTATTCAAACACTAGTGTGTTTTTGGCAATAATTACTTCAAACGAATGATGATCAGCTTTGATAAAGCAAACATTTTTAACGATAAAAAAATCTTAGGGATTGGTTCCAATGTACTTCAAGTCAGAGATCAGAATATAAATTTGGGATGATTGGCCTCAAAAGAGAGTTGGACGCACCCTGGTGGAGAAAGTCAGTACTCAAGTAAACAAGTACTTGTGCGTACATTTTACATGGTTTAGCATTGCTACCGTTTGTAATTTTGAGTGTTTCTCGTGTGTATTATGAACAATGAACAAATTTAATACAAATTGTTGTGTCATCGGATGTCATTCGAAGAAAGGAAAGGATAGAAATATTCATTTACTCTATTTTCCCAAAGAGAAGGCTGGTTTTGTTAACCTAACCAACATGGTGTGGTTTACAGGTCCCAGATAAACCTACTGCAGTTACATTCAAATTTAATTATGGACACAATTTCTGCTAATTTAAGTTGGCCTTTACTAGTATGGCGATTTCCCTGTAAATGACTGGTTTGCAAACAAAGTCCTAATATGTTAGCAGGTTCAGTTAAATCAGAATTTCTGCGGCCACATAGTATTAAATGCTTGGCCTTTACAATATTTTTCCCGTCAAGAATACACATGCTCTCTGGATTAGCATTCAACTATTTAAATATTTGGCCGAGGCTTAAAAAATATTTATTTTCCATCATATGACCTAAAAGTTTAATGGGTAATTTAGGTATCATAAATAAATTTTTAAAGCAATTTTGATACAATTACTGATTTAAATATCAAGTAAATATACCACTGCAACAATATCACCACTTTAAACAGAGCTATTAAAGACAGTTTTTAAAATAAAATGTACCCAGAACTAAACGGGAAAACGAACTGAGTACTCGTTTTCTACAGCTGTTTGCCGCGATCGTAGCGCCACCATCGGTATGTTTCGTGGCCAATAATGGCTTCATTGTTAAGAAAATTGAAGACTAAATCTCATCTTCATGAAATAATAATTTTAATATAAATATAATAATAAATAAATTAATAATAGTAATGTTATTTATACTGGAGGCTTCTACTTCGTTATACATTTTATATAATAAATAAAACACTTTCATTTCCAATTAAATGAATAATAAACGAAGTTGCTCCGAATATAGCTGTAATAATGTTTATCATTCATTTAATTATATTAATACTCCGTAATTCGGGAAATCATCAAATATACTTTCATTTCCGTTGGAAATAATAAATTTTCAAAAGTTATACAAATAAAGCAATAATGTTTTATTTAATAATAGTAATAATAGTCATTATAATTATTGATGTTATTAACATTGTAATTATAGTTAATTGTAATGAATAAAATTACAAGCAATGTCTCGTGAAAGTGCTTTGTAGTCAAGCATCTATTGATTGCAACATAGGGAAATGTGGGTTTTAATTCACCGTTATAATCTACAGCTTTTCGACAAAGATTCAGGAGAATTTATTGATTTATTTTGCAGCAAGCTGTCCTCTTTGGTTAAGCATGTCACTATTGCAAAGCAGCAGGGATCTTTCCTCAACTACACAAAAAAAATCTCAAAGAATCGGGATTCGTTGCCACCATTTTTTTAATATTATAGCATAGTCCTACAAGAAGAAGTACAGAGCTACCACTGGACAAGCCAAAAGGTCATAATATATCCCTTTGTTATATATTTCAAAGAGGAAAACAAAGTTAAACACGTTAGTTACGTAATTGTTTCTGATTCCCTAGAATACAACACAGCTGCTATGTATGCTTTTCAAAAGAAACTCAGCCAAATTTCAAAAACCTCCCAAAAATATTTTCTATTTTTCAGGCGGGTCTGCTGTCCAATACAAAAACAAACAAAACTTCTTAAACCTCTGCTTTCGCGAGGAACATTTTAAAGACCCTATAAAAATCAAATCCAAACTCCACTACAACTACAAGTTAGCAACACATACTTTGCATATTCAACCCAAGAAGACTATATTAAATTAGAATGTTTCTTAGAAAATCGCATTGATCAAGCATTGTGTATTAAAGGAACGCTCCAGTACAATGCGTTCGTTCCCAAAACTACATAAAAAATATTGATGAAAAACTTTTCTATGAATTAGAAGCTTGCGTTGAAGAACTGTCAAGATCCACAGTTAAATTGGATCATGGTGATGGTTGCGACCGTTACTATATACTAGATACATACATCAAATAAATTGTGGTAAAAAACTTAGTAAGTGTTTTATTCAGGGTTTCTAGTTAAATTGGAATATTTCGGATAGTCAGGATGGTTTGGTGTAATTTGATATGCCTTCTTCTTCTACAGCCATGTCTACCTGTATACCTAACTATTTTTTCAAACCTCTTTGGATATCTATCTTCCTGCTAAATACTCTGAACGACCACAATAAATTTGTAAAACTTTCGTCTGGGACCAGCAAGTTCATTTACGCCTATAATCCTGATTTCCAACGGGCGTATACGTAAAGTATACATAAAGTCTAGAAGCGGGCGTATACGCCCGCCATGATCGTTAGGGTGTTAATACTCCCTTCAGATAATCCAGGTATACTTTTATTAATTAAGTTTGTATGCAAAATGCAGCGTATATTCCAAACAATTGATCTATGCACGTTATGATGATACGCCATATTTGAGGTTCTCTTCATTTATAGCAATTTTTCTTTCTCTAAATTCTTCATATCCTTTGGAGCCCAATAACGAAATTTTGACTAGATGTTCCTGTTCCAGTTACTATTCCACCAAAATCAAATATAAAGGATAGTTTTTCTTTGAGATTCGTATGAAAAGGTCTCAAAGCTACTATTTTTTTAAATCAAATTCTGCCACTTCCATGATACTGGTTAAAATATTTAAATTCAACTGGCCTGCAAAAATGTGTCGATGAATCTCTTTTATTTGATAACAATACTGTTTTTTCTTCTGTTTTTAATCGCAATGATACAATTTTATCTGTAATCTCTTCATCGCGGCCGCTCTCTCATTTTTTTGCATATATTCATTGTGGACGGATCTTCCATGGAATCCATATACACAACTAAATATAATGTTGCAACATTACCGGAAATATCAACAATTTTCAACAATCGCATGAATGTGAGGTTAAGGAGATCCTGAAGTGGTGTTGCACCATTCTTCGATATATTTATATTATTTGGCCAGCACCTTCTTTTAGCCCATTGCACCTTTTCATAGGAAGGAAACAATTGTCCCGCTCCGTGATTCTTCGTGGATTTTCGTAACTTACAGAAACTTTGGAATCCACCATAATTGATAGAGCTCCAACTTTGGCCATCGGCAAAATTGCGTCTGCATTTAATTTCTTGCTTCAAATGAAATTAAATATAACGCTCTGTGCTGAATTTTCTTTAAAAAAGCTGCGGCTGTTTGAATCCTTGCAAATATTCTTGCAGCAGAATAATTTCTTTTTATCCCTTACCAATAAATCCACATTTCTCCGTTTACTTCTGGAACCTCTCTCAAAATCAAATATTCCGGTGGCTTGATGCCACAATATCTTCAACGTGAGTAATATTTTTAATACTAGCATCGTTAGTGACTAAATCAAATTTAAAATCGGATTTCCGCCAAGCATACTGATCTACAAAACGTGAGTGCGTATGATTCATTTCTACCCATCTATTTCTTTTATAAAATAGTCTATTTTTGCTTCAACTTTCCATTATTTAGAAAAAATAAACGTCTTCCCCACTCCCGATTGACCACTTTTCACACGATTCCGTGCATTGTGCGGAACTTCATCGCAAGCTATAACAAAAAAAAAATTTGATTAGGTCAATTTCACAGTTTAAGTAAAAGCCATTAATAATGGTTTCATTTTAACGATGTTTTTGGACTTTTTGAACATTAATTGTCGTTGGTCGACCTCTATGGCTCAGTGCATAGCTAGCGATCCCCGGTCAAATCCGTGTTCAGACATAGCTGTTTTGATTGTCTTAAAATCGATAAATCGATAAATCATCATCGTTAGTGGCCGAATGATATTTATATCTACGTAAGAAAATGTTGAGTTCTAGCGTACTTCCGGTACAAATAATACTAAGATCTCATTAAAAACATAACCTTAAGTAATCAATTAATTTATGAAACGTTCTGCACAAAAAAGATAACTGGTTAGATAACCAATGATAATCAGCATTGAAATTAAAGCAATACTTAATTCAATAAAAAACCAATTAAGGTTAAAAGATCGACGCGTATATAAACATCTTCCGTGTGTTATATGATAAAGGTCATCGAATAGACTCATTGTTTTCAACTAGGTAGCATGAAAGTTTGCATTCATTATTATTTATTAATTAAAACCGCGGTCATTACCGCAGTTTGCAATTATGGATTAGGTCGTGCCTAACCGGAATCATGTTGCGGATTTTCGCGCACGTACTTGATCAATAATCATACAGTTGAAGGACCCTCGGATACCTTGAATGGAGTTGATGGGTTCATTAAAATTCACATGACATCAGAAACTGCATTTGATTGCAGTTATTAATAGTTAAACTTATTTCAAATGTTCCTAAGTGTTATTTTACATTCGATCGTAGTTTATAATAGTCACAGTTGTACTTTTGAAGATTCATCTAAAAATCAAATAGTCTTTGGGTTGTGTGTATCAAATCGCAGATATCAATTTCGAGAAAAAACAATAATCGTACTAAAAACGCCAGAATTACTTAAAACTGAAAAACTCTCACTTGTTGCAAAAGCAGGGAAGTAGCTATTTCAATAAGTTATTTGTTTTAAGCGTTTGTAAGACTTAATTTTGCAGAATTATGAACAGGTTGAATATTCATATATTTGGGATACTTTTCGTTTTTATTGAAAACTAATTAAACTTAAAACAAATTATGCAAATTTTAGATTTTGTTAATAGTAATATCTACGCTTGTCAAAACCAAGAGTTTCTGTTTTCATGGTATTCTTGGTGACAACGTAAATTACGAATTCATTATTCTTTCCAGTGGCGGCTCGTGGAACATGTTGATGGTAGAGCCACTATATACAATATATATTTTTTGTAGAATATAGTCGACACGTTTTATATATTTTTTTAAATTTTTTTGCTCGAGTATTACACAATTCGAAAACTAAAATTTTCAAAAATTCACAACTCGCGAAATAATAGTTGGATTTTCAAATACTCTATTTAGTTTAATAAAACGATGATTTGCAAATCTAATTTAATTTTTGTAGAATTTAGTCGACACGTTTTATATTTTTTTTAAATTTTTGCTCGAGTATTACACAATTCGTCAACTAAAATTTTCAAAAATTCACAACTCGCGAAGTAATTGGTGGATTTTAAAAAACTGCACTTAATTTGATAAACAATGATTTGCAGATCTAGTTTAATTTTTGTAGAATTTAGGCAACACGTTTTATATTTTTTTATTTATTTTTTTCGAGTATTGCACAATTAAAAATCTAAAATTTTCAAAAATTCACAACTTGCGAAATAATTGATGGATTTACAAAAACTGCACTTAATTTGATAAAACGGTGATTTGCAAATGTATTTTAATTTTTTCAGAATTTTGTGAACACGTTTTATATTTTTTTAAATTTTTTGCTCGAATATTACATAATTCGAAAATAAAAATTTTCAAAAACTCGCAACTCATGGATTTTCAAAAACTGTACCTAATTTCAATGACGGTTCGTGGAACATGTTGATGATAGCGCCACTTATACAATATAGCTCCGTTTTTGAAGAAGAAAAGAACGATTTATCTTCCTAGACGAAAGTAAGTGGCGAAAAAGTGTTTTAAGAATTAATTTAAAATTCTTGCTGAGCTTGAAACTTCTGGTAGTGCCATAGCTCCTTGGCTCTATATATCGAGCCGCCCCTGATTCTTTCCATGACTATGTTGGTTAATTAACAACAAAATAATGTTAAAATCATTCCGATCCGATTAGCGAGTACCATGAATGCTTTTTTTTTAAATAAATCGAGAACAATTAAAGATACCGATATGCGGTTTTCACGAAAAGTTAAGTCTAATTGTACTATTTAAAATTAGTGTAAATAGAGTTATCTTTACATTAATTTTTTTAGGAAAACCGACGATTTTGGCTGTATTGCAAAAAAGCACCATCTACCGGCAATTTCAATCATTGTAATGACGTAATTAATATTCAACAAAGTAGAGTAAAAAAGCCCTCCTCAGCGGGACTGTCGTACAATTCCGTTTCGCTATGTCAATTTTTTTTTTAAGAAATACGTTTAAACCGCCCCACCACTTTACTAGTGTAAAACAAAAAATATGCAAAATCACTTGCAGTTTATAGTCCATATATGAAGTTCACATTTAATAAGCAAATTCTAGAAAAAACAGTGTTTTCTAACCGATGAGGCATCTTACGCCCTCTTGCGGCTAATCTAGGAAGTTGAAAATTATTTGTTGTCAGCTAGTGCATATAGGTCTGTATTTAAGATTCAAATAAAAGGAATTTTGGAAGATTTGAAATGCATTTCTTATCCGTGTTTGCAGTCAGAAGTATTAAAATTAGTCGTGGTGGGTTATTAAAATTAGATTGAATTTCAAGTATATAAAATTATACTGCTTATAAATGAAATTCCAAAAATAATGTTCATTTAAAAAAAAAACTCAAGTGTGCCATGATTTCTTATTTTTTTAAATTTAAGTTGGTCACACAAATTGCGGCATGTTCCTACCGATAAATTAATTTGCTGTGATAAACGACGCAGAGAAGACATAGGTTCACCTTCCAAAATTCCTTGGGCTATGTTAATAGCATCCTAAGTACGTTTGATTGGTCTACCACTTCCTGGTTTACAGAGAATACTACCCGTTTCATGAAATAATACAACAGATCGTGATAAGGTATTTTTAAAATCATCATAGATAATGAGCACGTTAGGAAATTCTTCTTGAAACTCTGCCATAGGTGCGTCGAATGAATACACCTAATTTCCGTCCACTTTAGTCCCATTTCGGAAATAACTTTCAACCAGAAACGTTTTTGCTGGTTGCTGTAAACCATTGTGACCACGGAATAATTGTGACTTAGAACGATCTGACGTTTTGTATGTCGATTCCTAACATGTGTGCCAACTTATATTTAAAAAAATAAGAAATCATGGCACACTTCAGGTTTTTTTAATGAACATACGTTATTATAATTATGAAATATAATCTGATTAGTTCCAATTTGATATATTAAAATAGAGTATAGAATATGAAATGTTCCAAAATTCATATTCGTAAGTTTCAAGATAACGGCAGAAAACGCCCGACTCTTCTCAGATGGACCACTGCATATATAATTATTTTTATTAAGATAAAGCAGAAAATGTAATTTCAATTGAAAATCCTAACTTGTTGCAGAAGCATAAATAAATTTAATAAAGAATAAAATTAGCCTGAATATATGAATATTCAACCTATTCGTAACTCTGCAAAATTAAGTCTTGCTCAGACTATAAACAAATAACTTATCGAAACAACTTTTTATTTTGACAATATTTGATCGGCCCGAGGTATGCGAATATCCGCCTCAACTGTAATTATTTATAACCATGTCAAGATATCGATGTGGAAAGAAGAGAAGAAACAAGAATACTCGTTGGCGTGATTAACTGTTACAGCACAAATATTCCCTCTTTCTATGAGTCTAGTGTTTTGTAATGGTTACATTTTTTTCTTCGGCGTCCAACATTAAAAGCGCATTTCGCAATTACGTTACTAGCGAGCGATTAAGCAATGGAATGGCTCTTTTTCCTCCTCTTGTAGGTGACATCAATTTGCCCAAAGAAAGTTCATTAACCTCTTTCATACACATTCAAAACTCTTACTTTTCTTCATGGTTTACAAAAAAAAAAATTGATCAATGAAGCGACAGTTGTAAATTGATAAATGTTGACATGTTTACAGAGAAAAGATTACTGAAGCCTCATTTTTATTATACAGGGTGTCCGAACAGTCTGAGCTCGGAAAATTGTGCCACACTAAAAGCTGTAAGAAAAATCTGTTGATGGATTAATCAAAGATCGTGTCTAATGCTTGTTTTACGACATAAATTGTGATCAAATATTTTGTCATCAATTTTCTTGATAAATCCTATAATTTTTTTATGTTAGCATGTTTTACACGAATACAAATAAATTGTGATAAATTGTGTGCGCATGCGCAAATTCAGAGTCTTTGACATAGAGCGATGTTTTCTTTACATAACCTAAACGATTACGAATATTTTCCGCGAAATTATTTAATTGAATAATCGATGAGTACAATGACAAAACTGTTGTTGGCTGCAAGTGCAGTGCCCATATCGACTTTGCAGACATTAATAACAAAAAAAGTTGGCATCTCTAGGCTAAGCTCATGCCGTTTTGTATCTAGTCACAACTGCGCATGCCTTCGTCGTAAATAAATAAAATAATAGGACGCGCTCTATAATTTTACAAATTTCGGTTTTACACGAACACAAAATTTTTGTTTCAAAATATTTGATCGCAATTTATGTCCGTGTAAAACGAGCATAAGTGCATGTTCTAAAAATATTTTCATGTATACAGGGTGTTCCATTTTTGAATTACACATCAAAGTTGTAATTTTTTTAATGGAACCCCCAGTGTTTGATTCAGTGTTTAGATAGACCGCTTCAAAAGCAACAAATTGATATAAGATACTAGGATGTCTTAATCGTCAACTGTTTAGTTATTTGCTCTTGTGAAAAAATACCCAAGTTTAGAGAGTCACACCTCCGCCATTTTGAAAGAATCAATTTAATTAATTTATATTTAAAAAAAAATGAGAAAATGTATGTTTTGCGTTTTGGAACGCCCTTTATAAATTGATCACAACATCGCTACAAAATGACAACTCATTAAAAACTGAAGTAATAGAAAATTTTCTAACTGAATAAAAGAAATTGATTCTCTCAAAATGACAGAGGTGGGACTCTATAAACTTGGGTCTGTTTTCAGATAAAAGAGTAAATAACTAAACATTTGACGAATAAATTATCCTAGTATCTAATATAAATTTGTTGCTTTTGAGTGGTCTATCTAAATATTAAATAAAATACTGAGTGTTCTATTTAAAAAAATACAACTTTGGCATGCAAATAAAGTTCGAGTCCATGGATGCCAAGTGGATGCCCCCCCCCCAATTATTATATAATTAATAATGATTATATATAAATATATATAAGGTGTTTCAGACCACCCGTACACCCCAAATATCTCGAGAAATACAAATCGGATTGAGATTTAAAAAAAATATGTCCAAAACTGTTTTTTCAGCCCTATCATGTGGTGTGAAATGTGAACCATCCCTCCCCCCCTGGGGCGGGGAGGGGGGTAACTTTGAAATCTTAAATGGGAACCCCTATTTTTTATTGCAGTTTGGATTCTATGTTAAAAAATATGAGGCTTTTATCCGAAAAAAAAATTTCGATAAATGGCGCTATATTCGGCAAAAACATTTATTGAATTAAATTTATTTCTCGCATCAAATGACAGATTATGACATTTTTTTCGTAGTCATCTTTTAAATAAGGCGTTGATTGAAGTCATTCGTAATTTTATGTCATAAATAAGTAAAATAAAAAAAAATTGTAAAAAAAAATCGTAGAAACGAATAAAAATGAATTTAATTATCAAATTCCATGCTATTATTTTCTATTGTGGTGATTTATGAGTGTGTGTAACAACAAACTGGATTTTTTTTTAATTAAAAAAATATATAAAAAAAATTTTTTTTCGCTAATTTAATTTTTTTTTTAAATAAAAACCTAATATATTTTCGAGTAGAATCCAAATCTGCAATAAAAAATAGGGGTACCTATTTAAGATTTCAAAGTTACCCCCCAGGGGGGAGGGGTAGTGATTTACATTTCACAGCAGATGATAGAGCTCAAAAAACAAATTTAGACGATTTTTTTTGTATGTCAATCCGATTTGTATTTCGCGAGATATTTGGGGTGTACGGGTGGTCTAAAACACCCGGTATATAAAGAAATCAATACAAATAGTTAAGTGATACCTCTGGCGGAATGGACTAGCTTCCTATGCCAAAAAAAAACACTCTTACAGCTTTTGGTGTGGGAACAATCTTGTTGGGGCACTCTGTATAAGTCCACCCTAAATTATTAATTGTATGTGCGTCTGTGGAAGGCAGTAGCATAACTTTAAATTTTGAGCATCTTCGCAAATTTTTCAAGTAAATTTGAAGATTGAAGTTGGGTGTAAGATTAGCACTATACAGGGTGAGTTTTTTTATCTTGAGACAATGAAATATCTCAAAAACTACGCATCGGATTAAAAAACAGAAAAATGCGAGTTCGATATTTAAAAAAAATGCTACCAGGCGAATCTATTGATGTTATTAATGTTTGGTCGATATTTTTCACCATTTAAATAAATAATGGACCAATGAGTTTGTCATCAATTATTCCACACCAATCATTGACATTCCACGGAAGCTGAGGTTCAACTTGGTATGACCAACGTGGAGTTTCCACATTCCAATAATGCAGCGCTATCACGAAACGAAAAAAAAATGGTAAGTACAAAAATTACGAATTTTCCGGAGAATCCGAATCTGCGATAAAAAATGGAGGTCCCTATTTAAGATTTATAAGTTGCCGCTCGCTCCACTCTCTGGGGGTGAGGCAGGGCGTCAACAATGCAATCGTCGGATAGCATTTTTTTAAATATTGAACACGTTTTTTAATCCGATGCGTAGTTTTTGAGATATTTCGTAGTCTCAAGATATAAAACTTACCCTGTTTTTTCGTTTGTGGAAGGCAGTCTGGGTCCGAGACAAAGTGCCGAATTTCGTACTACCGACCATGCCTAAAGTACCGAACGACACCAACCGGCGTCGCATCGTGCCGAATATCCAAACTGCCGATTCGCATTCGGCTCCGACGCTTTGTTTACGAACAATACGACGTCGCTTGGAATCGTTCAGCACTTTGGGCATGGTCGGTAGTATGAAATTTGGCACTTTGGGCAAAATACTGATTCGGCACTTTGGGCAGGCCCCGGCAGTGTCAAAGTTTTAAATTTTGGCCTGCCCTGCACTTTTTTTTCTCTCAGCTAAATTTTGATAAGCAAATTAGCAGGTGGTTCTCAAATTATTATATTTTTGGTTGCGGTTCTACCTAGATATCTCCCCCCTCTAGTTCCGCCACCGGTGGTAGGAAATCCTTTTACAACTGCAATATTATTATTAAAGCTAGTTGGGGAAAAAAATATTGTGAATTAAAAAGAATGGAAATTTTCTGTTTAAACAATAGTGAACCCGCTCCCCTCATTGTGGCGTTTTGCTCCCCCTAGTGGAAAGAAATATACTGAAGGAAAAAAATGAAACACTTGAAATTCGCGAAATTTCGACCATTTTCAAACCGCCATAACTTGGCGTATTTTCAAACGATTTTCATGAATCTTTGAGGGCGAAAAACTTTGAAGTATCTTCTTTAAAGTCATGCATGCGAACCCAAGCGTAACCTCTTCCGCTCCCTATAGCGCCCCTGTAAAAAAAGTTTTTTCTTGAAACCATGTCCAATTTTGACGATGTCTACGGGAGTTGAAAAAAAATTGTCGACTCGATCCACCATAAAGGCAAAAAAAATTGATCAATTCTCTATGCAGGACTCGAAGAACGAAGTTCCTACGACGATTTGGCACCAAGTTATAGGTGTTTGAAAAAAGTGCATTTTGAGGTTTTTCGCACATAACTGACTTTTCAACCAAATTTGATAGTTTTTTCTGGAAAAAATCCCATTTTGGCTCTAGTTTAAGGGAGTAACCTCAGATTGTAATGATCCCCTTTCGAACCCTTCAACCCCCGAACAAAAAAACTAATTTTTGGGCAAAAAACGTCCAACTTTGGCAACGTGTACCGAATTGGAAAAAATGTGTCGACTCGATTCACCAAAGCGTATTTAAAGGTGTTCAATTACCTGCGCAGGACTCAAATAACGAAGTTCCTACGACGATCTGGCACAAAGTTATGGGCGTTAGAAAAAAGCGAATTTTGTGGTTTTTTGACTCATAAGTCCGAAGTTTTTCGACGAAATTGTTTTCGTTTTCACGAATGAAATTTTCTTTGCATGTTCTTTGAGGTATGTACGAAAATTCATGGTTTGCGCGAAATCATGAATATCGCATTTTATACCTTAGAACTTAGGTCAAAAAAGGCACTGACGGAAAAAATAAAACAGTTGAGATTTGTAAAAATTTAGGTAATTTTCAACTGGCGATAACTCGGCTTCTATCCAACCGATTTTGACGATCTTTTGAGAAATCAAAAACAAAATGTATCGTATTTGAGAGGGTTTATTCCCACTCAAAGAGAGGGCTCTACGCCCCTCCAAACGAAAAAATAAAAAGACCACAAAATGCACTTTTTTCAAACACCCATAACTTGGTGCCAAATCGTCGTAGGAAGTTCGTTCTTCGAGTCCTGCATAGGAAATTGATCAAATCTTAATGCCTTTATGGTGGATCGAGTCGACAAAATTTTTCCAACTCCATAGACATCCATCCTATTGATGGAAAAAAGACGCAAACTCAAAAACCAAGGAGATGGAACCAACTATAGAAAGACGCAGAACTTGATTCGATGTAAGATTAGAATAGCGTAAAATGAGTGGCTCGCTAGTAAATGCAAAGAAATAGAATAATTTCAAGAAACTAAAAGAAACAGCAGGAGTTTTTAGAAAATCTAACCTCGCCATGCTAGTTAATCAAAACAACGAGATAGTACTAGACGCAGAAGAGAAAAAAAAAATTGGAAAAATATATCAAGAATCTTTTTGCAGAAGAAGGGCCAAACAATAACAATAATAACTTCGAGATCGATAACAACTTAACGGGTCCATCAATTAGTAAAGATCAAATTGAAAGAGCTATAAACACTGCAAAAAACAACAAGGCTGCAGGTTCAGACGAAATTACGTCGGAAATACTTAAACTTCTCGATGAAAAAGGCATAGACGTGATGCACAAGATTTTTAACAAAATCTATGACACTGGTTAATATCCCACCCAATGGCTGTCATCAACGTTCATTCCTTTGCCTAAGAAAATAAATGCTAAAAAATGCGAAGAACATTATTAACAGACTTATTAGCATCATGAGTCATAATCTGAAATTATTTCTCAAAATAATACATCAAAGAATAAACAAGAAGTGCGACAATACAATCGGCCATACACAGTTTGGCTTCTGACAGGGATTGGGCACGAGAGAAGCTTTAGTTGCAACACAAGTTCTAGTACAAAATTGTCAAAAGAAACATCGTATTTCTATGTTTCGTAGACTATGAGAAGGCGCTCGACAGAGTGCAACATCGTAAATTCTTCGAAATACTTAAAAAGTCGGACATTGATCAGAAAGACATACGATGCATAGAAAACTTGTACAAGAACCAAAGAGTCAAAACAAAAATCGAAAACGGAACTACTAACGATATGAAGATTTGCAGAGGAGTAAGACAGGGGTGTGTACTGTCGCCCCTCCTATTTAACTTATACTCTGAGAACATATTTCTGGAAGCCCTCGCAGACCTTGAAAAGGGCATTAAAGTCAATGGGATATGGATAAATAACATTCGCTATGCAGATGACACAGTGCTAATAGCCGAAAATATAGAAGATCTCCAAGAACTGATCAACAGAGTAGGGACTCAAAGCGAACTCATGGGGTTAAACACGAACATTGCAAAAACAAAATTTATGATTATTTCCCGAGACCAGGATATCAGGAAGGACACGCTACTGACATTCAACGACGTACCAATTGAAAGAGTACAAAAATTCAAATACCTAGGAACATGGCTCACATAAAACTGGATATTAGACACCGAAGTCAAATGCCGAATTGAAAATGCACGAAGTGCATTCATAAAGTTCAAAAAAGTTTTTACCAACACTAAATTTGATTTCAATCTTAAGGTACGACTTATTAAATGTTATGTATGGTCGGTACTCCTCTACCGCATGGAAGGTTGGACGCTCAAAATAACAGCTATGAATAGGTTAGAAGCGTTCGAAATGTGGCTTTACCGGAGAATACTGAAGATCCCTTGGACAGCACGAATTACCAACGAAGAAATGCTACGGAGAGTAGGTAAAGATTGCGAACCATTGACCACAATAAAAAGAAAAAAAGTAGCATATCTAGGACACAGCATGCGTAACCAGAAATATGATATCCTTCAGCTCATCATAAAAGGCAAGATTGAAGAAAAACGAGAAATAGGAAGAAAGAAGATGTCATGGCTTAGAAATATAAGGCAATGGACTGGACTAAAGACTATCGGTAGTTTGGCTTAGAAACCGTTAAGAAATGCATCGCATTGTCGGAAACATTTATTAGTGGATAATGCACCAAAAGAAGAAGACATAGTCAAAGTTGGACAAGGTTTCCTGAAAAAAACTTTTTTTTTCACAGGGCTGCCAGAGGGGGGCGGAAGGGGTTACATTTAAGTTCGCATGCATGACTTTAAAGAAGACACTTGAAAGTTTTTCACCCTCAAAGATTCATCAAAATCGATTGAAAATACGCCGAGTTATGGCGGTTTGAAAATGGTCGAAATTTCACGAATTTCAAGTGTTTCATTTTTTTCCACCAGTGTACTTGTAAATAAGGATTTTAAAAGTACAACTACAATATTATTAAATAATTATTAATGCTAGTTAAATAAAAACGAATTATATATTAAAACACAGAATGGAAATTTACTATTTAAACCAGAGGTTCCCAATCTTTTTAAGATGGTATACCGGTATGTAGTAGAAAATATAGAGGCATACCAGTAGGTAAATATATTTGGAAAAAAGAGTCCTAACTTCTCAAGTGACCTTTTTTAATCACTTGTCTCTCCTAAAAATATTGTTTTGATTATTATTTTATTCACTTACATATTGCGTACCGGTAGATCGCCATTCGCGTACCGGTACGCGTACCACAGATTGAGAACGTCTGATTTAAACAATATCATTAGGTGGAAGATCAAGTCTAAATTATGTGTAAGTTTTTCATATGTTGTCTTTGTATAATTTATGTCTATAGTAAGAGAAACAAAGTTTTAAATAGATAAATGGTATTCTGTATTAGTATCGTTCGCGACCACCCTGAAAATGATAAATTATTCACTAAAAGAAAAACCGAACTCCGTGGCCGGGGATGTGTTGCATATTTAATGCACGGCCTGTACATCAATTATAAATCTTACGAACCGATCTGCAAAAGCGTTAATAACCAAGTACATTTACATATATGATTGCAAAACTTTAATCTGTACTGGAATAACTTACAAATCCATGAAATTTAAATTGTATAAAATACAGGAGTAATGCAAAATTAATTTCCGTATTCAAAATTTAACATGGAGTTACATGAAGTAAAAATAAAATAATTGTACGTAAAAATTCACTGAAACGATAGTAAAATAGTAACTTATTCATGCTATAAACTATCATAAAAAGAATGACAATCCATTTCGATCAACTATTTTAAACATAAACTTGCGTGCATAGAAATCGGCCCACTGAAAACTTTTGATTTTAACTTTTTTTTTTCTTTTTAGCAACTATCCATTAGATCAAAAAAAAATATGCCGTTTGAAAGACAATTTAATATGCTTTACTACGAGTTAAAATTTATCAAGAGTGCTTATCGTTTATAATAGTTTCTAAAAAAAGAAACATAGAGTACACGCAACTTTATAAGATGTTCAAATTTCGTTTTTATTTTATTTTTAATTTATCTTTATACAGAAGTGGCAGTAATTCCGTTTGTAGGGAAGGCTCTAAATTCTCCAGAATGTTTAATTTTAAATATTCATTCGTCTCATCAGAATTGCAATTCCAAGCCCTTAGATTATTTACCATGGGATCACTAACTTTATGTCCAGCTCTTATAGATTTGATCAAATTGAATGCAAAAAAATTCTTAAAATGTGTTGATCTAGGTAGTTCATTTCTCAGGGATGCCTTTTAATTTGCGTTCAATAGTCAGTCACACACCATCTGGGTATTATCATTTCTGTATTATGCAATCTCCTTTTTCAACAGCCAAGTTCAACAGAGCATTTTCCAAAGTGTAGTAACGATTTTGCTGTCACTATATAAAATAATTTGTTGCGTAGATTCAAGCTGGAAAATAATTTGAGTGCACATAAAACCACAAATTATTGAAGAAAAACACTCGTCCCGTAAATAACAATGCCCCTACACCAAAAATTGTGAAATTATGAACGATGAATTTGGATCGGTTTCTGATTCTCAATGGGTTCTAAATGCAATCTCTAAACCAAATGTTAATACGGCTGGCACAAATGTCTACATAACAAAAAATCAAGCACGTTTTGACCACATTGAGTGATAACTTAGTTTGCTGTGGTTAAAGGGATATTCTCAAATCAGTGAGAATGAAATTGCCGATAAGCTTGCTAAAAGTCAAGCTACTTTTAATGGCAACGTAGAACCCCCAGTTCAAGATGTATTGTCTTACATTATAAGAACGCTAAAACAAGAAGCGAAGAACATCTATTTAAATAAATCTAGCACAACACAAACTATAAATTTATACATCCAACATTGCCTTATTTGACTCATATTTCCAAATTTGACATTCCACGCCTTTTGTCTACAACTATCACGAGACTCAAGATTAACCTAGGTCAACTTCCAAAACATCTATATAAAATAGGACTGAAAGAAGATCCCCTCTGTGCTTGTGGGCAGGAAGGTGACTGCAATCATATATTTTTAGATTGTAGAATAAACAGATATCATACAAATACTACCTTAAACACAATTAATAAAGATAAACATTTATCGTAAATATAATCATTTTTTAGACAGATTCGAGACCTACTGTGCCCTTTATAAAATGTTAGACACTAAAACAAAAATATAATATCAATATAATATCAATTCATATAGGCTTACTATATTCATATAGTTAATAACAAACTATCAACTATTGTCAAATGTGACCTAAGGGCCTCATATGGAATGTAAACAAAAAAGCCAAGGCAACCCTCATTGACTTATGACTTTTACGTCCAGGACCCAAATTGACTCGGTACTGTACGTATGGATATTGTATGTATGTATATGCATGTGTGTATATGTTAATATCTATACAATTGATCGTTAAATACAAAAATGTCATGACTGAATGGCATACGCCCAAGTCAAAGAAAAAATTGGTCCGGTAATAAAGAGCCGATAAATTTAATTTGGGAGATAAAAGTACTAACTCAAAGATCAATTGTAAATATTTTATCATTTTAATTTCTAACTTCTCCTTTTTCTTTACCTGCTTCCTCTTTTTTTTTGCGGTATGTTCTGTGTATACATTTTCTTCTATATTTTTTGTTTTGTACCCTACATAAATGTCACACTTATTTATATTTGGTGAGAAAAGTGCTAGGTTTAAATCCTGCAACAATTTTGAAAATATAGCTGTTGAGAGTGCCTCATGTTGCATGAGCCAGTGTTCTTTGTAAATATCATACAGTTCTGATTTTGTTATAAATCGAGGTTCATAATATGATTTTTCTACTTTGGTTTAACAATCGACCTTTTGTTATATCAAAAATAGTTTAATAATGAGATTTTTTATTTTAGTTGTTGCTCATTATTAAACTATTTGTGTTAACATTTTAATTGTCGCGATTGGCAGTACTTAAACGTGACATATGTCGACATCAAAATGTGAAATTGCCGTTAATTCATAGGATAATTGGAACCGTCCAATGCGTTACACACTGAATATGTTCGAATGCATATTGGGGAGTTCGCCACCAGTACCACTAAGGTTAAAGAAAACGGAGGCCTCATATTGTTCACTTTTTATCCGCGTGGAAAATGTAGGAACTCGGTGACAATGGTCGGACGCATGAATTCACTTGGCTCTCGGTGACGACGTTTAGGCAACACAACATACACAGAAGAAAGCTTGTAATTTATTATATGTATTATCACTTTGTTTGCAAAACGAATATCACAGAAGAAACACCGAGAGTATAATGCATGTTTCATTCGCGGCGAAAAAGAGCCGCTTTAGTCGGTGTGTTAATTCGGTGTGGATTTTTAATTAGCGTCGATCGATGCCTGACACGAGGAACGAGAAAAAAATATAAACATAACCTTAAATTTCGATTATCATTTAAGCGTTGCATTATTTTATAAGCTTAAATTGGTTACAACTTACCTGGAAATAGTTTGTTTATCGCAACCCTTGGCAACCTCCCTTATTTTTGGAGGTGTGTAAGTAATATTCTTGATTTAATATGTTTTAAAATAACTATTGAAATCGCCGTAGAAATACGTATGTCAAATATTAAATTCGTTCGAAAGGATCAAATGTTTTTAGTGCTGCCACATGTTAAGAGATAAAACTCACTGTGTGTAAGTATATATTTTATTTTAGAAATAATTCCTTAACTAAAACCAAAGTAGAAAAAATAGTATATTATACTTGTTTAATAAGAGGCATTGTGGGACACTCGTTACATTTTAGCACGACTCGCGCAATCCCACTCGTGCCACAATATACCAATATACCAATACAATATTAAACTTGTATAATAATGTACTATTTTGAGTCGATTTCCGGCAATAGTTCTAGTTTAGGTAAACTGCTAATTTTTTTTTATTCCTTCTGATATGGTTCTCATAGATACCCTTAAGTCAGTGGTAGCGAACCTATGGCACATGCGCCAGAGGTGGCACGTAAGAAAATTTAGCTGGTACGTGAACGATTTACAAGCCATATCATTTTGTTCACTTATAAAATTCCGTTATTAACGTGATCCACTGGAATATGTTACGTCATACTGCCTTTACTACCGAGCAATTAAAAATAGAAATACCCGGTCAACATCTCCATTAAAATTTATTGACAGTCGTTCATATACATCTATTGGTAGTTCCTTTGCCTCAAAAATATGAAAGAAGCATGAGTAAAAAGTACATCAGTTCTTGAAAACAAGGAAAAAATGATTCAAAGAATGAAAGACACGCCTTCGTCTAGAAACATGGTGAAAGATAGAATCTTGGAAATTGCTAAAAATATAAATCACCAGCAAAAATAGATATAAAATCTTTGGGTCAATTTTCTCTCTGTCTTAATAACTGGCCCCAGACGAGCTGAGCCAACTTTTATTTATTACTGTGTTAGATATAAAATTTTAGAAGAAATGCTCAGTTTAAAAATTGGCAACAACAATAAAAGAAACAGATATTTGCAACACAGTTGTAAATGCACTCGCAGAACGAGAAATAGATGTTTCCAACATTGTTTCTGCAACGACTCATAGTGCTCACAGGTGGCTGGAGAGGAAAATGGTTTTGACGGCTATTTTATCAATTTTCTGTTCTACATTATTTTCGGAAATGAATTTTATAAAAGACAATTTTAGAAATAGAATGACTGATGAATCTAGTTGGCATGTTTTACTAAAAGTGGCGAAATATGAGCCATATAAAGTACTTGCTTGTCATTCAATTTACAATAGCAAATATTTAATTTATGCGTTATCGATTTTTATATGACAAAGTTTTTATGACTTATGTAAGATTGTCTTTATAGAATTTAATTTAATTTAATTTTATTAGTTTCTTAATCGAATTCTAAAATAAGTGTATTATTTTCACCTATTAAAAAGTGTTCGGCACGGCAGCAACGCGATAATAGTACATTATTATACAAGTTTAATAAGAGGGTATATTGTGGCACGAGTAGGATTGGAGCACGATTCGCGCAGCCGCCCCACAATGCCTCTTATTAAACAAGTATAATATACAATTTTTTGTATAGTGGTACTGGTGGCGAACTCCCCAATATGCATTCGAATATATTCAGTGTGTAACGCATTGGACGGTTCCAATTATCCTACGAATTAACGGCAATTTTACATTTTGATGTCGACACATGTCAAGTTTAAGTACTGCCAATCAGGACAACTAAAATGTTATCACAAATAGTTTAATAAAGAGCAAAAACTGTAATAAAAAATCTCATTATTGAACTATTTTTTATATAACAAAAGGTCGATTATTAAACCAAAGTAGAAAAATACTATTTGTAAATTTATGGCACGGGCATATAAGAAGATTCGCCAGTTCGTTATCAGTGCCTTAGGTATTGCAAAACATTGTTTTGCAAACACTTAAGAGTTTGCAAAACAATGTTGACCATTTTTATTTAAGAAATATTCATAGGAAGGTGTCTGTGGCTGATTTCCATATTTTTTTCTACGTCCGTTATAAAATCCACAGTTTCTTTCATTAATTTGTGTCCATAAAATATGTGTTTTCTGAAGCCTTCGAAAAGCGTCAAAAAAGTGCCATAAGCGTCAAAAAAGTGCCATAACAGTTCATTTTTTCACGCGGTTGCGTGAAAACAAGTGCCGAAGCGATTCATTTTTTAACACAACTATAAATTTGTTTGCGCAAAGTGGGAACGCTTCGCTCACGTTAGGGCCGGTTTCACCAACGTCAGTTAAACGTTATTCAACGATTATTCATCGAATCAAATTGATAATCTTTGTTTCATCAACATCAAATAATGCTAATCATTGATTAAATCGGCACATAAGTTAATTATCGATTTTTCTCTTAAAAATTAATTAGGGTTTTCCACTCAAATTGAACACATATTTAAACAAAAATACCTAAGGTTCAAGTTAATTACATCGAATTAACGATGTATAGCAATAAATTACGGTTTTATTGAATTTTTCTAGAGTTACGGACGTAGGAAACAAATTGTATGAAACTCGAGAGTAACGCAAGTTTTTTTCAATTGTTAGAATTGCCTACTACCTTCCCTACTCATGAAAAAAAGTATTACTTTACTCACTTGTTGCTTAAATAACTATTTCGAACTCGCGCTCTTTTGTTTACTTTCGTCAGAACCCCCAGCTGATACATAAATCTTCCATTCTAGCTATGTGACTTTCCAAAATTTGGTAAAAATATCCAGCCTTTCTTCTTCCGTTAATTTGAAACACGTAATTTTTATTGCCTTTTCTCTGCATGAGCATCTCATTTTTACTTTTCTTAATTTTGAATTGACTGTTTTTTTTTCTTCAAGTATTACATTTGTTGGCATTATATTTACACGTTTCTGAATTACTCAATCTGCGTTTTGATCTTTTTCGTGGGGCTTGAGGTGCATCTGATCTCTCTTCACAAGTTTCGATATTTTCGCGTTTTTAACTTTTCCTCTGAACTATACGTTATTTCCTCTTCTATTTCGGTATTGATCTTTTTTCTTGTAAGTTACTTGCTCTTTATTTATACAATTTCTTCCTCAAATTGGTCAATATCATTGCTGCTTTAAGGTGCATTGTTAAATGTGCCTTCGGAAAACAGATCGCTATGAAAGCTCTTTTGTATTGCATCTTCTTTGCAGAATAAATTATAATCTATATCCTATTGTGTAAAGAACTTTTCTGTTTTTCGGACTTCTTCTAATAAATGTCCTTTGTCTGAATAAATTAGAAACAACCTTACTTGTTGCATAAAGCATTAAATAAATTCAATAAAACGAAATATAAAACATATTCAGGCTATATTTCGTTTTATTGAATTTGTCCTTTGTCTGATTGAACATTTTCAAGATATGTTCTGTTTCTGCTTGACCTATTCTGCTAAATAACCGGTTTTCCGAGTTCAATTGATTGATTAATTGATTATTTGTCACATCCTTTACGATGTTCCCTTCTTGTCCTAAAGACAGTAATTCTAAATGTGTGGATTTGGAATCCATAGTTACTGGAAAAATTAAACCGAGATTATAATACACTAATTTAATTTATACACAGCTGAAATTAGCTGTGTCACGAATTTCAGTGTTTAAATATTGTAACATATACATTTTGTATTTGGACACAAGAATTAGTGGTTTACAAAAAGCAAACAAGCAGTTACATTAACTGCTGTAATTATTTTTTGTTAACATAGTGTTAACATAGTTTATATTTTATCAGTCACAAGTTTTCATTATCGTGTAGATTTTTTTAAAGAAATAGCCAAATTGTAGTCTGTACAAGATGGTGCAAAAAAATTAATTTACCAAAATTGGAGTTATGCACTTTTTACATTAGGCCGATAATATGCATCTAGAGCCTAGAAGTAGTACATCTTGATTAAGATACACTCGGCGTCAAAAAAAAGCGCCACTCAAAAAATCGCGAAAAAACTCGATTTTTCAAACCGTCGTAACTTGGTTCAATTTGTTCGAAAATCGATGAATCTTTCAGTTTGGGGAAGATTCAAGTTTTATCTTTAAGAATGTTTACTTGATTTTGACCCCAAGTCCAACCCCCCCCCCCCCCCCCCCGTAACAACGCGATGGAAAAAAATGTTTTTTTATGTAAAAATTTCACCACAATGGCAGAAAAATTTAATCAATTTCCTTCAAATGCCTTAAAAATTCGAGTCGTTTCGATGATTTGGAGCAAAGTTATGAATTTTTGAAAAAAAAGACATTTTTCACTTTTTTGGCCATAACTTGAGTAATTTTGCACCAAAATCCATGAACTTTTGCAATCTGAACAGTTTCAAATTTTCTCTTCAACGTCATGTGAATTGTTTTGTTGCTAAAACGATTCCACCCCCGTCCACCCCCTAAAGGAAAAAAAAATGTTTTTGAAGTTTAAATGTGCAAATTTGGTTTCTTGTACCGTGTGCCAAAAAAAAGTTTTTTCGCAATTTTTCGAGTGGCGCTTTTTTTGACGCCAAGTATATTAAATAAAACAAATTTTTCTTTTGGTATTTCCATCCTTTTCATATTGACCCATTTCTTGATTATATACAGGGTGTTAAATTACAAAGCGGACCATAGGAATTTACAGTATCGGTCTTCATATATTGTTTTTAAAGCTTTATAAGCTGAAAGATTTGGTGCCTTACTCAATAGTTTCTGCAGAGTATTTAATGAGACATTTGCAAAAAAACTTTAAAATTATTTTGAATTAAAAACAAAGGTTTGCACTGATATCATAATGGCGGATATTTCATTTTGTTCTAAAAAGTGACAGTGACAATATCTCGGCAAATACTCTGCAGAAACTATTGAGTAAGGTACCAAATCATTCAGCTTAAACAGCTTTCAAAATAATATTAAAAGACCAATACTGTTAAATAATTTATTTTATCCTATACTGTTATCATGTCAATAACTCCTTAGCAACGAGTAATGTTAAGGTACCTTTAACAACACTAGTGTTGTTATATTATCTTAACGCAATACCTTCACAGTATTGATAAACAAATACTTCGCTTTTTGACGGTTTTCATTACACATTTTTCAAATTAAAAGAAATAGAAATAGGATAAAATAAACCATGTTACGACACACGTAACGTTATTTGCTTTTACATTACTCGAGAATTTAAAAGCACTCGCTCCTACGTCGCTCGTGTTTTCAAACTTTTCTCTCGTAATGTAAAAACCTTCATAACGTTACTTGTATCGTAAATTACTATAGGGGAGCCAATATTCAAACGTTAAAAATTTAACATGTAAATCCCTATGACCCGCTTTGCAATGCAATTCCCTGTATATTGTGTACTTTTCTACTGTGTATATCTTATAGAAATAATCATATTATTATTATTATGTTTCACTACAATTAACTAGTGAAAAATGATATCATTATACTCTACTTTAAATTAATGATGCGATACCGACAATTGATGTGTCATGGGGGTATAATGGTAATTGATGTCTTGTTGGTGATGACTAGACCGCATCCTGTAAAGTAATCTTGAGATGAAACAGTTGGGAGCGAACGTGCTCGGGCTCATGTACGCCCTTCATTCAGGCTGCTGGTTGTTTTTGTAATTTTTTTTTACTACTAAAAGTTATGAATACGTTAGGTCACAAATGGGAATATTTATTCTTTTAACAGACATAACGAGGGTCATTACTTGTTAATGAAATGACGCGAGACGAAATTAAATTGAGGGGAACGAGTCGTTTGCATTTTGTAAATCAGTAATGTTGATACAAAATGCCATTTTGGTCAGCATAATTAGTCAATCTACAATATTGATATTTATCTTGAATTATGATCTTATTTACCACTTGGTGAAACATATTGTAATCTCTAATAACAATAAAAAACAATTGGTTTGTTTCACAATTACTACCTGTTGATGAATAAACATTATTAATTTCATAATAAAATACCTTAATAATAAAAAAATCATATTTATTATGATATAATTTCAAAAGATACATTACTTTTATTTATTTATAGTTGTCTTCATGAAGAAAGGTTTTATTTGTAATAAAAATGGGATTGTGTCTGTTGGAAGCTATCGACAAAATTGGTGCATGATCAGAATTGAAAATCTATTAAATTGAGTGTATCAAAAGATGTCCCTTCTATATTTTCCCAATCTTTAAGGTCGCACAAGTGTCCCCTTTTCGGTTCCTTAAATTTTACAACCCCCAAGTGCCTTACAGTGCTTTTATTGTTAAACCAACGTCTGCATTCCTTCGTCGCTATCAATCTAATGGACTATAAAAATAAACACATTCCCTATCGATATCATATATGGGCTGCTCCTTTTTCGATCCTTAACATGACAATCTCAGTAGAGGTATGGATAAATTAGATCGAACGTATTTTTCTTTTTTTAATTTTACAAGTTATAAAAACACAAATCTTTATCAAGAATAATTTACGAAATAAGTACAATCACCATTAATAAAGAGGATGGTTACCACCGTTACGTAAAATTCCCTATGTTTTAACCACAACTAATTTAACCAAATAATATATTGAAATTTTCAATTCAGTTTAAGTTAAATCATCATTCATATTTTATTCTTAAAAAGGATGATTACGACAGTTACTTCATGGTAATGCATAATAAAACTGGATTTAATAATTTCTTTAAGTACAGTGCATTTTTAAAATTAGTTTTATTATTATTTTTAACTCGCGATTGAACCACGAGGAGTTAAAAAAAGACAAACAGGCTCTAATAAACAAATCTCTGAAAATATTGACGATATTTTAGCTAAACAATAAAACAATTACAACAATTCTATGTAAAAACAAAACCGCGACGCTCTAATTTTTAAACGAATATTTAAATATTTAAAGATTTAAAAATTAAAAAAAATACATTCAAGAATTTCATCCAAAAACTCTAGATCCATACCCAAGTAATGTATTTCTAAATTACCATAAAAACAAGTACCGAATTCTAGGTGGGAATAAAACGCCAACGCTCTAAACTTGAACTGAGAAAATAAAAATTTCCTTCAACGATTTAAAATATTGTACAAAAATAATCGATTGAGGAATTTGGTTCAAAGATCAAGATCCATATAAAAACAATTAAATAACCAAAACAAAAAACAAAGCGACAACATTTCTAACTCGAATTATAGTGTAACGTTTTGCGTATGAATTAGGACCGAAAATTATTAGGTATGAAAAATCGAAAGAAAAATAAATGCAGATGTGATTAAATTCTTTAAAAAATTGAGTGTATTCAATTTTTATGTGACATATGAATTTTTGAAAATCACTATTTACAGTTCTTGACGATTTGAACAAAAAAAATCTAAAAAAATTATTACTGCTACAATAGAATTCCTTAAAAATTATAATATCTTTACAAAACGTCTATCTTCAAAACTAACTTTATTTTTTGAAAATCTGCCTATTTGTCCGTGTGTTATGAAATTATCGTTTTAGGTTGTCGAACAATTGAATAGAAAATATGTAAAGAAAATAAATACTTACGACGGAATTGCTCAAAAATTTTAATATATTCACAAGATAAGATAAGAACTTTGATTGTTGAAAATGTGTTAATTTCTGCTTGAGTTAAAAGATAATTTTTGTAAATGATTTTTTTAAGTTGTCAAATATTTGAAAACGAAAAAATATAAAAAAAAATACTGGTATGACTTCCTTAAAAACCCTAATGCTAATACATTTATCTTTCAAATTAACTATGAATTTTTGAAAATTAGTCAATTTTTGCGTGTTATAAATTTTTGAAAATTAATATTTTCAGTCAACACTTAAACAAAACAAAAATCGTGAACAGAATTGACTTCCTCAAATATTTTAATACATCCACAGAACGACTACCTTTAAAAATAACTTTTATTTTTGAAAATGTGTTCATTTTTGGCGGTTATGCATTATTTTAAATTATTTTTTTAAGTTTTTAACTTTCCAAGTTGTCGAAACCTTGACAAAAAAATCTGAAAAATAAATACAGATCTGATAGAATTTCTCGAAAATTTAAATATATAATATATTCACAAAACATCTGCATTTAGAATTAACCAAGATTTAAAAAAATGTGAGTTGTGAATTTTATATATTTGAACAAAGCAAAAATAGATAAAAATTATTAATACTATGACTGAATTCTTCAAAATCTCTAAGGCAATCATAATACATTTATCTTTAAAATTGGCTATGCTTTTTGGAAACGAGTCCATTTTTGCGTGATTTATGAATTTTTGCAAAATATTTTTATTACGTTGCTGAATATTTGAACAGAGAAAAAATAGAAACAAATATTAATACTGATATGACTGAATTCCTTACAAAGTCTAACGCAATCATAATACAGTTATCTTTAAAATTGACTATGATTTTTGAAAATTAATCAATTTTTGAGAGTTGCAAATTTTTGAAAATTAATATTTTAAGTTGTCGAACTCTTAAACAAAACAAAATTGAGCTCCTCAAATATTTGAACCAAGAAAAAAATGATGATGTGGCCATCATATTACTTTCTCCGACTTGATGGTATCATAGCCATTTATATTTACGTTTTCATGGTTTATTTTTTAATTGAAATCATATTTTAATGTACATCGAGCGTTGTGTAAACTCGGATGAAACTGACGTTTAAAACGTCAAAATTATGAAAGATGGAAAAAATATACTTCAAATTCGAAAACTCGAATACTCAAAAACTAAAGCGATTTGGAAAAAACTTATTGTTTATAAGTTGTTCGTTTTAGCATTCTCTACAATTATTATTAACATAAATTTGCCGTAACTATTATCGTTTTATAATTATAAGCCAAAAATTTAAAAAATAATAATACATTTTTTTCTCGAATAAAAATGATTTTATAAAAAATGTTTTCAAGCAAAAGATGTTCATTTCTTTGCTGTCTTCAAAGTTTGTTTAAATTTTTTTTTGATATTTTTCATATTTAAGAAAATATTTGAAAAAAACAAAAAACAGTTAAGGTAAACACCGACTTCCGGTGTACGAAATTATATCAAAAGCTTTTCAGTTCTTCAGATTATCAAATAAGTCGGATGTTCAAAGTTTCATATCAATTGCTATATTAGTTTTTGAGATACAGCGCGCACAGACAGACACACACACAGATACACACACACACACACAGACACAATTTTTTTTTTCCAGAAATTGAAATGGCATCTAGGGACCCCAAAACGAATATTTCCGTAAAAAAAAATTTTGAAAAAAAAATCACGATCACAATACTTTCTCGTACTTCGTAACGGAGAAAGTAAAAATGGAAAAAAACTAATACTGTTATGATTGAATTCCTTAAAAACTATAATAAAATCATAATACATTTATCTTTAAAATTAACTATGATTTTTGAAAATGAGTCAATTTTGCATGAGTTACAAGTTTTTGAAAATTAACATTTTATGTTTTCGAACCCAAACAAAACAAAATCGAGTTCCTCTAATATTCTAACATATTTACTGAACGAGTACTTTAAAACTAACTTTGATTTTTGAAAATGTGTTCATTTTTGAGTTTGGGAATTTTTGAAAACTAAAGATTTAACTTCTAAAAAAATAAATATTGCTATGATAGAATTTCACAAAAACTTTAATATCATCACAAAACATTTTTAGAATTAACTTCGATTTTTGGTATGTGTCAATTTTTGCGAGTTATGGATTTATAGAAAAATAATATTTAAAGTTGAATACAAATATCTAATGAAAACACTTAACGTTTTTATACCACTTTTATTTTACTTTACTTGACTAGTTTCTTTATATCGAAATTGAAAATGTACCACGAAGTGAACGCCTCCAAGATTCAAGAAGAAATATCTAATGTTTTACATCTACCTTTCAAAGTAATTTTAGTTTTTGAAAATGTGTCTCTTTTTCCGTAAGTTATGATTTTTTTTTTAAATTACTGATTTACGTTCCTGTCTTTGCCTTTACTCTTATATCTTTTAAAAATAAAGGTTGAATTTAAATTAAATTATGCTGTTTTTTTTCCAAAAATTCTACATAATTTCGCTAGAAAATCCGTCAGCCGCTAAATCGAAAATTATTCCGCAATTTGGATTTAAAATCCGCCAAATCTAGCCGATTTTGCGCTGACTTGGTAACACTGTGTCTGATATGTATGTGAATCGCTTATTTTTAAAAGGGACTAAGTCATATTTTGGCCATTTTGAGATTTTACATGTGTTTCATTAAACATTCCAAACCACACTGTTTGGTTATAAAAGGACGTATATCCTGCTAACGTTTATAGGTGTACCCGAACGAGTTTGTATAGGTTTATTTTTAAAAGGGTCTAAGCACTGTGACTTAGTTCCTTTTCAAATTACGGACGTGGCGTGGCGCTGGGGTCCTGCAATGGAAGATTGGCAGCTGTTGTAATCTCTAAAAGGTAGTGTGCTGTGTTGCGTATATAATAAACTGAAGAAGTAATAAGTAATGTCCAGTAGTGAAGAAAGTAGTGATATTGTGGAAGCAGAACCTGGAGTCGTGGAAGTTTGATTTTGTTAATGGATTTGTAAAACACCATTTCTCTCTAGCGTTACCAAATAAAGCAAGAAATGTATCTTTGCATAAAGAAAAGGCATACATTGGTGACAAAATTCCTATCCTTGAAACAAAAGTAGAACATATGCGCCGCTTACTACAATGGATAGAAGAAGAACACAAACCATTTTACTAAGATATTATAGAAAACTGGAAAATCAAAACACGAAACCAACATTAACATGTCTGTAATAACTCTTATAATTTGTATTAAAGCCTAAAAAATATGTTTTTGTAGTTTTATTTTTGAAAGGACTTAAGTCAATCTTTTTTAATTAGGATATCTCAGTTGAGAATGCATTAAAAAATATGAAAGTAACAGTATCTGATAGAGTTATCATCATATTATCCACTATGATACATAAGTTGCGACAAAAAATGTTAATTCACAAGTTATGCAGTTTTTTTCAATTTTCTCAAAACTATAAAAAATGACTTAGTACCTTTTAAAAATAAGCGATTCATGTACACATTAGAGAAAGGTAACTTGTCTCAAAAAAGTTATTTTTGGCTTTAACTTACTACTTTTCTTATGGTCACTTAATATACAGTGCGCGCCTAAAGTATGGAATATAGTCAGTAAAATCGAAATAAAATATTTTTTGAAAAAATCCTCGAACACGTTGATTTTCTTTTATAAAAACAAATGACGACTGAAAATCGATTTTCATGCAAAAATGTGTGTTCGACGTGTTTGAGAATTTTTTCCAAAAATATTTTATTTCGGATTTATTGAATATATTCCACACTTTGGGCGCGCACCGTATATGATGTCGGTAGACCGCCGCCTATAATTTAAAACATGGGTCGCCCGTACCGAAAAAAAAGTTTTTATAGCCACGCCTGCTATAAACCATTCTCCCTTTAACAAGAAAATAAAAATAATATTGAATATTGATATCAATTCATAATTTAAACAAAAAAGTTAGTTTTGAACACTTATGTACGATGTTTGTAGATACCCTCGAAAATCGGTAATTGTATTTATATAGTATGACCAGTGTAACCTCAGAATTCTCGCGCAGCAGAATTATCAGGTCGTCAAGTATGAAACTTGTATTTGAAAATATTGTCAACTTTAACTGCTGATTATTTGACATTGGCTTAACATTTTGCTGTTCTGTTTTCTTTGGTAGAAAGTTCCACATCTCGCTTGTTTCAATAATATAATTATAATCTCTAAAACATATTAAACACATGTTTAATGAATGATTTTTGTTGAAAATTGAACTGTGCGCAATTCGCAGTATTATAAAATATGAGTTCTTGCGTGGAACTACGGCATCGCAGACCGCGCGAAACATTAATCATGTATTTGTCTCTAGTGTAAATACGCAACAGACAGTGTCAAGTTGGTTCGCAAAATTTCGTACAGGTAACTTTGACTTTACAAATGAGCCACGCGGTCACCCAGAATCAAAGCTCAATAATGATGAACTAAAGGTCACCGTTGAATCTGACTCATCTCAGAGTGCCTCTGAATTATCGTTAAAGTTTGTTGTTAGCAAACAAACAATATTAACACATGTAGTTCAAATCGGTGAGGTGAAAAAGTTGGATATGTGGGGTCCACATGAGCTGGCAGAAAAACAGAAACAAAAGTGTTTGGAAGCCTGCTTAATGTTGCTTTCTCGTCACCAATCTAATCCATTTTTGAATCGAATTGTCACTTGTGATGAGAAATTAATCCCATATAACAATCACAAACATTCAGCACAATGCTTGGGTGAGGATAAATGTTCATCAAAAGAAGTTGATGGTAAGTGTTTAGTGGTCTAGCGTAGGTGTGATCCATTATGATTTCATGAAATCTGGCTCATCGATCACGGCAGACATATACTGCAACCAACTGGACGAAATGATGCAAAAACTTAAGGAAAAACAGCCTAGATTGGTCAACAGATTGACTCCTATTTTATTGCAAGATAACTCTAGACCAGACACTGCACAAATGACGGTGGCAAAACTGCAGGAATTGAAGTTGGAACTTCTTCATCATCCTCGATACTCACCAGACCTAGCACCCACTGACTTCCACTTCTTCCGCAATTTGGACTACTTTTTAATTGGAAAACAAATCAATTCCGACAATGCTGTAAAATTGGCCTTCCAAGAATTAATAACAACAGACTGAATAATCTGCCGCTTAAATGGCAAAAGTGTATAGATAATGTGAGTGCATACTTTGATGAATAAAATAATTCATTCTATTTGTAAATTACGAAAGAACTTTGAATTTTTTTCTACAAGTTTCATACTTGACGACCTGATACAATGCCTTAAATTTCAGTAGTTAAGATTTGTTATTTGTTCACGAAGCGCAGTGACGAATAATTCAGAACTATTATACTTTAGACGGGTTACTTTTGAGTGAGCCGGTTCAAAGAGTCGGATCAGTGAAGTGAGCCAGTGATTCAAGTAGAAATCTTCAGACTGTTTCGGCTCCCACTAAATCACAATCGGCTCACATACTTCTGTGAACGAATAGCGTTTGAATTTACAAACTCATTCAACTTGATATGTATGTTTTTCTTCTTCTTATTATTTACATTTGCCATGTGAAATGATTTAAATGGTAAAATGTGGTCCATAGCAATTTATTTTATTGCAAAAAATCATTATTAAATGTTGCATTATTTACACAACATTCCAAATGGTGATTGATATACGAGGAACTGCGTATTAATTTTTTGCAACGTTTACGGTTCGTTAAGGTAATAAGGTTACATAAACATTGACACACGGTAAACAAATGAGTGAATCATGAAGCTATTCAGAACCAAATGGCACCGGCTAAGCTAAAATGAATCCCAACTCTCGCTGGTTTATGTACTCTCATTGATTCGTAATTAATTTTCGTTCCGACCAGTTCATTCGCTCTAGCTGACTGAACCGAAGTAAATCCCGACTCTCGCTGGTTCCTCGATTCTCATTGATTCAAATTGAATTTAGGTTCCGACCGGTTCATTAGCTTTACCGGATGGGTGACTGACTGAGCCGAAATAATCCACGACAGTCGCTGGTTTATTGACTGTTATTGATTCAAATTAAACCGGTCTTAATTAATTCTAACCGATTCCAACCGACGTGCAAGTAGTGAGCCGTGAGGCTCTTTAAACCTGTCTGAGAATCGGTTCCATCATGTATGAACCGGATCAATAAAAGGAGCCATTTTGCACCTGACTAGTTTGTACCATGTACACAAATTATTAATGTAATTCGGCTGAATCATTATTTACAAATTAAAAATGTCCTACTTACAAGGAAAGTCATTTGATACAAACTTTATATAACTCTGATATTATTATGATAAGAATGCATTACTTTAACTGAAATAAATTGCCCATTATATCGTAACTATCGTTATTGTGACACTCTATTGTTCTAAAACTAAATTCATGGTGTATCATGGCGGCGCGGATTTAACCTGTGATGTAATTTATGAAAGCCTCTTCACCAAAAACTCTTCATTAACAGGATGGTGGTATAAATAACACAGAAAATTGTGTGCCATTTTCCTTAAAAATCAATATTTACGATCAGAATAGCAATAATCCAATAAAATTGTGTTAATTACAAAAACAATGCGGTCTATATAACGGAACAATGCGCAGATACATAAATAACAGCGATAAATACGTCTTTTACGAGCTCTAGTTTTTTTTTATTGTTGCCCACATAATCAGACATTTATCTCAAGCCGGTGGATCGATATGTTAAGACTCTTGTAACGAGTAAATCTGGGCTGTAGCCTACTTCCGCCTTTTTGTTCGCGACCTTGAAGTCCTCTAACCTATTGAACTAGTCCGCGGCTTCGAGAACCAACAAAAACTTGTCAGCACTTTATGGTAACGAGAACTTGTCATCAGCCCGTCGTCGGTGCTGACGGAGGTTAATCAATTGCCATTTCATGTCGGTGGTGAGTAATGATGTAATACAGAGGTGCTCTAATTTTTGATATCACAGGTGCATGGAAGATGAATTGCTTTTTTTTTAAACTTATCCTCGTCTCGTTATCGATTTCTTCCGGCGACAAAACATAAGTGTGTCACAGTTAAAACTGCAGGATAATTAATCACTTCTCCGTCCCGTTGGCTTCTAATTACCTTCAGGTCTTCCACCTCGAACGATACGAATGCACTCGTTCGATGATCGATACTTTCTCGCCTTCCTTGTCTTTAGTATTCGGAGCACGGAGCGAATCATGTAAACATGTAGACAGCATACTTTATTATTCGTACATGATTGGGTCGAAAATGGACATTTTTTTTTCTTTCGCAACTTAAAACAAGTATTCTGATATTCCAGTAAATGATTTTTTTTAAATCAAATCTTTAACGTTTTTTTTAAGCTTCTGCAGGTCTTCTGTACTTCGGATAATCTTGAATCGAATCAAAATTTCACTGTCCAAAATAACGGTGCATCTTCCATATATAAAGGCTAATTATCCATTGATAGTCTATTTTCCGTTTACATCGAGCACTTTATTACACTTCCGCAGTCACCTTTTACTTTACACGATTTTTTGCGTACCGAAATTACTGCAGAAACTGCACTTTTTTTTTCATTTGTAATTAAAGTGACGTCGGCATCTATAGTTTCAGTCATCCAGTTGTAGACCTATAGACGAACCCAAGAGGCAGAGGGTGACTTGCGAGACTTACCTCTACCTCTACACCTCGCGAATATCACGGAATCCAAGCTAATATTACTCTTCTACAAATTAATAGGTTTACACGTCTACATAAAGGCAGTGTGTAGTGAAATAATTCATATAGACAAAAAAAACTTTCACGATAATATGCCCCTCTTTTACACACGTATTTCGAGTTTTTTGCACTCCTAGGTCGTCTTTCTTATTTTGGATAGTACCTCTTATTTCATGTTCTTCAGCCTTTCCTGTTTATCGATATCGTTGAGAATTATCTCAACCACGTTCTCTGTTATTGTGTCTGGTTCTATCACGCAAGTATTTCGGATGGGCAATTTTTTTCTAGAATAGTAAATATTGTTCATATCTGCAGTTATTTACAGTGGCGGCTCGTGGAACATGTTGAAGGTAGAGCCACTTTTACAATTTATTGGATCGGATGATACTGACGTTTCAAACGTGTAAATTATGAAAGATGGAAATGACAAATTATACAAATTAAATAATAATAATAATAATAATAATAATACATCTTTATTCCCATAAAAATATACAAAATCAATATACTTAAATATAGGAAATGGCGTCAGGGTAAAACAATATAAAATACATAATTAAATATAAAGAAATGAAATCATTATGGTGTAGACATAAAAACTTCATTCAAATCGTATGGTTCAATTTTTAACAGCATTTCTACCAGTTCTTTTTTGAAAACATTAATATTACTCTGAGTTTTTAATTCTTTTGGCAGCGAATTAAAAAAATTTATACTATATTCAGGACTTTTTTCAGTAAACGTGTACTTATGAATGGGATAAGTAATGTTTATTTTATGCCTTGTGTTGTAGATATGAATATTTTTATTGTTTTGAAATAAATGTTTTTGCTTCCACATGAATAACAGACTCTCAAGTATATATATATATAGCAAATACCGTTAGCAGACCATTAGCCGAAAATAACGTTCTACATGAAGCTAAAGAATTTAGACCCAGCATAGCTCTGAGTGTTCGTTTTTGGATAACAAATAATTTATTCATTTCTGAGGAACTGCCCCAGTGAATAATACCATAGCGAATTATGCTTTCAAAGTTAGCGTAATAGGCCAATTTAAGAATTTCAAAGTGAACACATTCTTTTAGTGAACGGATCATGAAACAAGATTTACTTAGTCTTTTGCAAACATGATTTATGTGACAATCCCACTTTAATTTGTCATCTACGAGTACGCCTAACATTTTCACAGAATGTGATAATGTTAATTTATGATCACCAAAATTTAAGTTTGATGGTGTATCTATCGTTTCATTTTTTCTAAATAAGATAGAGTTTGTTTTACTCTGGTTTACAATTAGGCCATTATTCTCAAACCATTTGAATACTAAATTTAGAGCATCGGCGCCATTTTGACATAGTTCGATCATGTCATTGCCTTTGATGACGATGTTTGTGTCATCCGCATAGTTTATGATTGCTCTATTCGGATTATTGTTAATAGCAAATAAATCATTAATAAATATATTAAATAGTAGGGGCCCCAAGATGCTCCCTTGAGGTACCCCTTTTACAATCTCCAATTCTCCCGACTGCATACATTCACCGTTTTCTTTTTTTATTTCTACTATTTGTTTTCTACCAGTTAGGTACGATGCTAACCATTTCTGTATCACTCCCCTAAATCCATAGTGGTACAGTTTTAATAATAATGTATCGTGGTGTATGCTGTCGAAAGCCTTGGACAAATCAAGGAGCACCCCGCACGATAGTTGTTCATGTACCATAGAAGAATATATAAAGTTTGTAAAATTAAATAAAGCTGTATTACAATTTTTACCTGTTGTAAAACCATGCTGACATTGTGACAATATATTATGTTTGCTTAAGAATGCATTCATTTGTTTGATTACTATATATTCATATATTTTAGAAAATATAGATATGAGACTTATGGGTCTATAGTTCAATTCCAATTCTGGGTCTCCACTTTTGAACATCGGCATTACTTTTACTAATTTTAATTGCATCGGAAAGATTCCTTGATGCAAAGATTCATTTATCAGGAAACATAGATGATCTACGATACAATCCATACACTGCTTTAGAATGTATGAAGATACCTCGTCGATCCCACTGCTTCTTTTTGTCGGTAAGTTTTGTATTATAGTTTTTAGTTCGGGGACCGTTATAGGATGCAAAAATATGGTATTGACATTCTTTGTAAAATTGATATTGTTTTCTGGTGGTACGGCATTGCTATTATTATTCGCACTGTTTATAAAATAATTATTAATTAGATCTGGATCTATAGGTACATTTGTTTCATGCAAAATACCGACCAAAAAATCAATAATTTGCACATAAAAATCAATCACGTTAAAAATCTAAAGTATTGACCAATAAAAAATACTATCTTAATTAAGGTAAAAAAATTAAAAATATCAGCACAAAAAATCGAAAATTTACACAAATATCGAAAATTTGCGGTTAAAAAAAATGCAAACCAAAAATCCGAAAATTTCAACAAAACATATTTAAATATTTAGGGCAAAAATTCTAAAATTTGGGACGAAGAAATGAAAAAAAACAGATCAAAGATCTAAAATATAGGCCAAAAAATCAAAAATGCTATTCTAAAAATAAAAAATGCAAACCAAAATATTGAAAAATCAAGGAAAACAAAAATAATTTGCCATTTCAGCCCCTAAAATAACTCCTTAGCTCAAAATAAGTTGGCGACCAGAAACTTGAAAACCTCAGATCCTGGAAGTCCAACAACAAAATTTTTTAGACAAATAGTGTTCCGAATGGTTTCAGACTTAAAAAAGAACAAAAAAAAACAAAAATCAAAATTAATCGATTTTATACATTTATTTAATGTTTCTGAACAAGTGAGGTTGCCTCAAATTGATTTATTAATCGATTTTAGTCTAAAAGTAACCTAAAAGTAAAAAAAAATCGCCCACAAAAAAAAATAATTCAAATTAAAAAATCTAAAATGAGGGGTAAGAAATCAAAAACCATCAAAAAAATCTTGAAAATATCGGCAAAAAAATTAAAAAGTCGCGCATAAAAATCAATCATTTAGGTTAAAAAATCTAAAATATAGGATAAAGAATTCAAAACTTCGACCAAAAATTCGATACTAAAAATCAAAATTGCGGACAAAAAAAATCGAAAATTTAGAAAAAAATTTAGGCTAAAATATCAAAATCCGGGCTTAACGATAAAAAATGAAAACAAGAAGATTAAAAATTCAATCAATACGAAAATTGCCAGTTTCAGCACTCGGGGTGATCAGCCCCAGAAAACATAGGAAAAAGCTCAAATTTTGTAGCGAAGGAAATTTACACTCGACGATTTGAAAAATTAAAAAAAATATATTACTTGAAGGTTTCCCTTCAAATAAACTTCAATTATTTAAAAATAGTGTACTTTTGATTTCATGGAAACAACGACATGCTCCTGCAGAAAACAAGGGAATAAACTCAAAATTTGCTCTGTAGTGAAGGAAATTTGCACTCAATGTTTTAAAAAAATTGTAAGAAATTAATCACTTGTAAAATTAGCCCCAAAATTACTAAAACTATGCAGAAAGAGTGTACTTTTGATTACTTGTAAAAATAATTGCAATAATGCTACTCAAAACAACAGGAATTGACTCAAAACTGCACTGGGGGGAACGAAAATTGCACTCAATGTTTTGAAAAATGGTAAAAAAATAATCACTTGCAGAATTAGCTCTTAATTAAGGTAAAAAACTAAAATATAAGCACACAAAATCGAAAATTTAGACAAATATCGAAAATTCGCAGTTAATAAAATGCATACCAAAAATTCGAAAATTTCAACAACAAAAAAATCAAAAAGTTTAACTAAAATAAAGAATATTTAGGGCAGAAGCTCTAAAATTGGGAACGAGGAAATGAAACATACAGGTCAAATATTTAAAACATAGGCCAAAAAAATCAAAAATGTTGGTCTAAAAATAAAAGAATGCAAACCACAAAATTGAAAAATCAAGGAAAACAAAAATAATTTGCCATTTTCAGCTCGCAAAATAACTCTTTAGCTTAAAATAAGTTGCCGATCAGAAACTCGAAAACGGGAGTCAAAAAGTAACCAAAAAGAAAAAAAATCGGCCGTAAAAAATAATAATTCAAGTAAAAAACTCTAAAATGAAGGGCAAGAAATTATAAACTGTACTTGAAAATATCGGCAAAAAAATTAAAAAAAGTCGCGTATAAAAATCAATAATTTAGGTTAAAAAAATCTAAAATATAGGACAAAAATTTAAAAATTTTGTCCAAAATTTCGATCCTAAAAATCAAAATTCCGGACCAAAAATTGAAAATTATTTTCTTTGGTAATTTGTAAAGACACATTATTCAAAATTAGTCTGTCAAAATTTCAACTATCTGTTGCAATAAATGTGGAATTACCATGTGAATTTCTTAAAAATGCGCTGTTTTGATCATCAAAATTTGCTCTTTAGTGCAACCATTTTTGTTGTGGTAAACTTGGGATTAATTTCTTTGTAAATTTGTAAAGGCACATTATTCCGAATTAGTCTGTCAAAATTTCAACCATCTGTAGCAATAAATGTAGAATTACCATGTGAATTTCTAAAAAAATCCGCTTTTTTTGTTATCAAAATTTGCTTTTCCAGTGCAACCATTTTTGTTGTGATAAACTTGTGATTAGTTTTTGTAGAAATTTGTAAAGGGACATTATTCAAAATCGGTCTGTCAAAATTTCAACCATCTGTCGAAAAAAATGTGGAATTCACAAGTGAATTTCTGAAAAAATTGCTTTTGGTGATCAAAATTTGCCTTTTAGTGAAATCATTTTTGTTGTGGTAAATTTGCGATAATTTTCTTTGGAAATTTGCAAAGACGCATTATTCAGAATTAGTCAGTCAAAGTTTAAACCATCTGTTAAAATAAATGTGCAATGCCTACACGAATTTTTGCAAAATGCGATTTTTTGGTCATCAAAATTTTATTTTTAGTGCAACCATTTTTGTTGTGGTAAACTGGCGATTGTTTTCTTTAGAAATTTGTAAAGACACATTATTCAAAATTAGTCTGTCAATATTTCAACCATCTGCTGCAATAAATGTAGAATTCACATGAGAATTTCTGAAAAAGGCGCTTTTTTGGTCATAAAATTTGCCTATTTAGTGCAACCAATTTTGTTGTGGTAAACATGCGATTGCTTTCTTTGGAAATTTGTAAAAACACATTATTCAGAAATGGTCTGTCAAAATTTTAACCATCTGTTGAAATTAATGTGGAATTTCCATTTGTTTAACATTTAAAAAGTTTTTTTAAGAATCAGTTAAAAATTCTTGCTGAGCTTGATACTACAGGTAGTGCCATGGCTCCGTGGCCCTACATAACGAGCCGCCCCTGGTTATTTAGCAAAGTATTTGGATAGTCTGACCACCTTTTGCACAATTTCATCCATTGTGGGTGGACTAAGAATGAATGAAGTCCTTGCGTAACCTTTCCGAAGATAATCTCCAGGTAACCTGTGACATATACTCTTCGTATTTCTATAATAGCACTTGTTCCCGGCGTAAAAGCAAATGAAAGTGAACTTCAAACATTTAAAAAAATAGTAATTAATATTACTGTGTTCTTCCAGGTTATTTTAAAATTGAAATTCGACCCACAAATTGAGTTGTTTAGGACCCCCCTTTATGCTATCAATCATAGGATAAAATATATTTACCTGAATGTATTCCACAAATTACCATATGTTCCTTCTTCCATAATTAAAACTAATAGAGCGTATGGTTTCTCTTGATTTTCTTTTCTATGGCCTGGCGTGCTTCGATGGGTGAAAGTATAATTACCGGCTGGTTGACTCGACTATTTTCCGAATATTAATAAAATTGACCTACAACACGATACCACGTCTTCGAAATCGCAGACGTTTACATAAATTTGAATATTAAATTACACGGGATTATTTATAGCAGATTTAAATGAGCTCGGTCTAGCGGTGCTGATGAAAAGGATTCGGAAATTTGCACCGAAACTTAAGAACTGATAATGAAAAATGACTATTTAATAAGTTGTATTTTGCTGTAATATAAAAGCTCTCATCGCAGCTATGAAAATTGACTACAAAATTGATTGTTAGAGTTTGTTCTTAGATTCATTAAAGTTAGGTCTAAATGCCCTTCAGCAAAATGCAAACTTTTTCATCTCCTTACATGAAAGAAACGTATGAGAACATGAAGCAATAATTGGCAGATTTACATCTATAAGTCATTGCCCTATTATTTAGCGGGCAATAGACTTGCGCCAAATTGTTAAAAAGTGTATTGTATCATCAATAAGGTTTCAAGATAATTTTTTTCTTTAAAAGACGAAAGTTGAAAATTTACAAAAATTGAATAACCAGGTAGCAAAAATAACGTTACTTAAATGATGACCTGCGTTTACTCTGCTCTGCTCGTGTAGGTGGGTCAACTTGGTCATTAATCTCTCAAAATGGCAAGAGATATCGTACGCACTTTTCGGTAAGTTCATTCAAGTGTTGAGATAACCTCCCCCTTTAGGTATCCCCAAAGGAAAAAGTCACAAGGTGGTAAGTCAAAAGAACATTCGGGCTACACAATGTCTCCTTGGAGCGAGATTAACTTTCCAGGAAATAATCGTCTTAACTCGTTCGTAGATACCTGCGAGGTGTGGGTAGTTGCCCCATATTGCTGTAACCAAATTCTACCTCGTGCTATGCGGCGGCGAACTAACTCTGGGAAGAGTAATTCACGGATCATGGAAACATAACGTGATGCATTCAATGTCACGTTTTGGTTGTTCTCCTCGAAAAAATGCCTTTTCACTCATAACTTACAGCAGTGGGCATTGATGGAATGTTAGTTGCTGCCAAATAAAGGAACTTCTGTTTATTTAAACACCTATTAAACTAATTCGTCCGAGGATAAAATAACGATTTCAGAGTCTTCGACAATCATCTCCTGCATGATTTCCGCGGAAGTTTCTCTTCTTGAGAAATCCTACCCTTGTAATTCTTGAATAACTGCGATCTTGTACGGTTATGTCGGACAATCTCAGAACTTGAGAATGTCGTAAAGCGGACAGTGGTTTCATTAGGATGCAGTCTACACTAGAGGTGGGTAACTCAAAGAGATGAGGCGAGAGTCAAGCGACTCCTGTGTAAATTTCCTGACTGAAATTTGATTCATGATATTTAAGAAGTACGGGGTACATTAAATTTCCAAAGTGATGACCTTTTTTTGCTCTTCACTATGTTTACAGGGTATATTGCAAAATTTGCGAATTAATACCTTTTGTTGTTCATCACTTTATCCAGACATACTTTTTAATTTTTTGAAAGAGTCTTAAGTCACATCAAAATCGACTCTTGTGAGTCGACTAGTTCACGATTCAAAAAAGGCATTTCACCCACTTCTCCTCTTTACCAGTTCTCAGGCGTCCTTACACTTTGAAGAAATTTTCCCTTCCTTCTTGTCGCTCCAAAGGCTTTAGTTGGAATGCTCATAATAATGGTATTTTGCGTAGGAATCGGAGGAACGGTGAAGTGTGGTCGAAAACGCCGCTGTGTCAGACTGCAGATTCTTTACTGCCTCCACGCCAAACGCCAGGTGTTGAGGCTCCCATCATTGTTACTAAACTTCCATGTCAGGAGAACCCCAACCTTTTGTTCAATTTCTCCGTACATTGTACTTTAGCTAGATTTGAAGAATTGATGGTATAAGTAATAATAAAGTCAATGCTAGTAGGTTTGGAGTAACATCTGTAAATCGTATAAACGGCTAATAATACACCAATTGTTTAAATCCGTAAGATCTTCTTGATTATAAGCGCCATTTTGTACGGACAATTTTTAATATTTTCAGATCATCCGCTTAGTGAAGAAAATTATTTGTTGCACGTCATTTATGAATAATATATGTTGGGCTTGGTGAAACGGACGTTTTTGGAATGGGTAGTGTGGGGACCGACGCTAGACAACCATATATACGCATACACACCACCTAGCGACCACGAGCAAACGCGAGACCAGCGAACAAGCCGACGCGCCGCCCCGACGGACAGCTAAACCATATCCTACATCGCATCGACCGCGACACGCCGGACTGACTCCTTTGAGGGTTCGCCTCGACGACCCCAGAAGACATTCAGTGCGGAGACAATATCGCCGCTCACAAGAGGGAAGACCCTCACCCTGTAATAAATGTAAATACGCTTGTAAATAAATTGAAAGAAACGACTTAAAGACCGCCTCTATTTGATCACCAAATAAACCGAACATAAACAACCCCAAAGGTAGTACTCGGCTTATGGGGGAGTGAGGGCCTGCAGCAGGGGTCAATCATCTCTATACGATGTTGTTCAATATCCATCAAGCCGCTGTGAACTCGAGATCACCACATTTTTGCTTGCGATAAGTCTGTTAAAAGTGGCGAGTCCGTGATTAAAACACAGGCGTCACTTCAAGATCGGACGTTGGTAAGATCCCCAGCTACAACATCGTTCTCAGATGGTTAACTGCACTTCGAACTAAGGGTTCTTTAATGCAAACAAAGCCACCTGGTCTTTTTTGATCGGCGCACATGCTGCAGAATGTGGATAGGGTGAGAGACTCAGTTCTGCAAAGTAGCGGTCGCTCTGCTAGGCAGTACGTTTTTGAACTGAGAATGAGTAAGAACACTGTAAACCGTATTTTGCATCGAGCTTTGGGCTTTAAACCGTACTAATTGATGAATGTTCAAGAGCCATCATATTTGCTCAAAGAATGCCTGCATTTTTCAAGAAAACGAAGATTTGATCATCATCGTGAGCGATGAAGCTCATTTCCATTTAAATGGGGCAGTCAATATAAAGAAATCCCCGTGTATTGCACCGGAGACCACTACACAGTCCAAAGTTCACTATGTGAAAATATTTGAAAACTTTTTGCAACCAGAAATTCTGAGACGAAGAGTGAACAGAAGAAGTGTCTGTTTTCAACAAAATGGAGTGACCAAAGCTTCCATGAATGTTGTTCGGGTTGCATTCTCTAATGGAAACATGTATAGCTCTGACGATGTTCCGTGGCCTCCTCGGTCACCGGACCTTTCCATGTGTGATTTTCATCTTTAGGGGTATATGAAATCACTTGTGTATGAAGGTAAGCCTTGCACACTGGAAGACTTTAAGACCGCTATTCCTGATTGAGTTGAAGAAATTGATGAAGAAGGGTGAAGACAAACTTTCGAGAATGGCTCCAAGCCATCACTTTAATGACATTATTTTTTGTATTTAAACATGGCATGTTACACTAAGTTAATAACTTTTTTGCAAACTTTTTCTACTTTGAAATTCATCCGTTTTCCGCGGACCATCCTGTATAAACAAAATAGGTCTACAATGTGAGCTTGAAAGAAATTTAATAGTATTCAATATCTAGTTTAGTGTACGGACATTCTGTATCGGACTTAAATGAAACGAAGATAACTATCTTAGAGTATTAAAGCAAAATCGGTAGGATAGCAACTTCTCCGGTAATAGACCGTAATCAACCAAATCGATTGCTTTGAAAAATAGACAGTGTTTACTTGACAGCAGGAATCCAAGGCATTCGATACAAATTGCTTATGTTGTAACGAGTTCGAGGTAGTTGAGCGGTTGGACACAAAACCTGTGCCATTGATTTGTCACTAAGTTGTCGGATATCTTTGGTGTTACAAATTGTATAGCTCACCCTCTGCAATTTCGGTCTAGATGTCTGGGACCGGACTAATTAATGACTAATTTTCCATTTAGCCGGCACTATTTCAAGTAATAAAGATTTAGAGAATACGTTGTCAACCGGACGTCCTAATGAGTGAACAAAACACAAGAATAAACTTGACGCCTGACCAAGTTCATGGGTATGTGATGATTTTAGATTGATAATCCTGTTGAATACCTCGTCTAAAGTAATAGCCAGATATAGCCTGAATAAAGTCGATAAGTTTAAGAGGAAATGTTGGAAAATAAATGTACAATATCTGGTCCAACGCTTCAATATTATGATGATGGTTTGTGGAGGGCGACCAAATGGTCGCAGCACTTAGACCATTCATTGGTCTTTTGTGCCACCTCCTGAGTCTTACTCCTCAAGCCAACCCAAACTTCTTGTGAAATGAAGTAGTTAGCCGTGTGGAGTGTTGCCCAGTTGTGACCAATCTGGCCACTCCTCTCCGAATACGGACCACCTGAGTTGTTTGAGTGACTCACATTCACACATGATGTGTCTTAGGGTCTCCTCTTCTTGCTCGCATTTCCGATATAGGGAATCTTTTACCACCCCTATGTTATGGAGGTGCTTGTTTAGTTTGCAGTGCCCAGTAAAGGTACCGATTAGCAGCCGCAAACTACTTCTTGGTAATTCGATGTATTTCCTGCTCAGCTTCGGTGTTGGTAAGTGGATGAATTTTTGGCGACCACATACTTGTCAGTTTGTAGCCATTCGTTTTTGTGTTCTTCAAGGGAGTTTCCTTTAAGTATTTGGGAGATATTGAGTGGTGCCAGTGGCAAAGCCTTAGAGCCTTCCCTTTTCAGGGCAGCCCTTTTGGCTAGCCTATCGGCCCAGTCGTTCCCTTCATTATTTGAATGTCCCTTAATCCAGGATATTGTGACTCTGTTGGTTGCGGCGAGTTTGTCTAGAGCTTGCTTGCACTCCAGTATTATGCTGCTGGCCACCCTTGGCTTTGATAGCGCAGCTATGCTTGATTTCCTGTCAGTGAGGAACAAAATGGATTTGCTGGAGACTGCCAGTTCAGATAGTTTCCGAGCACCTTCAAGTATCCCGAAAAGTTCCGTTTGAATAATCGTAAATGCTGAGTCTGAGGTCAAGTTCCTGGCAGTAAATGCTTGCCCCCGCGCCTTAATGATTCTTAGCCCCGTCGGTATAAACGGTGATTTCTGGTTTATCATCAATTTGATGTTTTATTTCGTATTACCGCTTAAACAGGTGTCTCGGTGGGACACTGTCGAGGGATTCTTTGAGTTCACGCATGGTTGATCCCGCCTCTCTCAGTATTTTCCCGTGTCTCACACCGTTTGCTGTCGGGCTCCACGTGCTATTTGCCTTTAGTCTTAGGGCTGTGCTTACTGCCACCTCCTTTACATGTATGTGAAGGGGCGTCAGGTTCAGTAGAGTTTCGATTGCAGCCGTGGGCGTTATGCGCATTGCACCCATCATAGCCAAGCACGCCAATCGTTGTAGGTGGTTTAGCTTCTTCCTGGTTACCGATTGGTTAGTTCTCGGCCACCAGGTTATCGCTCCGTATGTCAGAGCTGGTCTGATAATTGCAGTATAGAGCCACCCTTTGGATTAAAACCCCAGGTCCTAGCGCGCTCATGGACTGCCAGAAGATGACACAGGCTTTTTTCAGCTTGTGTTCTAGGTGGTTCTTCCTGTTAAGCTTGGAGTCTAGTATAATACCGAGGTATTTCGCCTCGTCTGCCAAGCATAACTGATTATTAAAAAGTTTGGGAAGTCTACCTGTGTTGATTGTTCTTGGGGTTAACCGAGAGAGGTATTTTTTTGCACTATTCCTCTATAATTTTGAAAGCGTTCTGCATTAGGCTAGACAGAACACTCTCGTGTTTTCCAATGAGTAGGATTACCACGTGATCTGCGTAACCCACAGCATGGTATCCATCCTGCATTGTTCAGTTGCCGTAGTAAGCCGTCCGCAATGACATTCCACAGAAGCGGAGATAGCACCCCGCCCTGTGGACATCCTTTTGTGGCAGCTACTGTTTGGTTTTCTTTACCTATTGAGGCAGTTACAGTTATATTCCTTAGCATGGCCCCGACCCATCCAATGATGGTTGTGGGGACCGCGTGTTTGTTTAGACCTTGTTCTATATTGGCGTAGGAGACTTTATCAAAAGCTCCCTCGATGTCTATGAAGGCTCCTAGGGCTGATTGTTTGTTTACCAGCGATCCTTCAATCCTGCATACCACATGATGACGGGCCGACTCAGTCGATTTCCCTGGCCTGTAGGCATGTTGGCTTGGGTGCAGTTTGCTGTTCAAGCAACATTGCTCCCTGATATAATTGTGGCACAGCCTCTCCAAGGTCTTTAGAAGAAAAGACGCGAGGCTGATTGGTCTGAACGAATTGACTGCTGTGTAGTCAGTTTTGCCTGATTTGGTAATAAAAATCACTCTGGCGTCCCTCCATGGTCTCGGTACATACTGCATTGCAATACATGCCCGAAACAGTCTGTACAGTAGCGGTAGTATCTGCACTAGACCCCACTGTACTAGGGCAGGATACACACCGTCTGGTCCTGGCGATTTGAAAGAGGAGAATGATTTTATTGCCCATTCTATTTTGCTTTCTGTGACGATTTCCATGCTCATGTTCCAGTCCTCCACTGTGGGGAACTATTCTGAGTCATTTTGATGGTTTGCATCAGATCCGCTTTTGGAGTCAGGAAAGTGTGACTTCAGAAGCAGATTTCGGAATTCTCGGAGGTCAGCAGTATAGGTGCCGTCCTCCTTTTTAAAAATGCCTGGCTGTGCACTGCGGCATCCAGATAGTATTTTCTTGGTGCGGGCTGTTTCCGATACGGAGTTAATGCCCTTGCAAAAGTTGCGCCATGAGGCCCTTTGGTTTCTCCTGAGGGTCATTTTAAAGTCCCTCTGGGTTCTCTTGAATGTGGCCCAGTGCTCCTCAAGCCGGGAATTCTTTGCTTTGTTAAAGGCTTTACGAGAGTCTGACCTTTTTCGGTCAAGCTCTGGGCACCACCAGGGAGGTTTGGCAGATGTGCCTGCCTTTCTGGCGGGGCAGGCCGCATGAAAAGAGTCTAAAAGGCTGGTCTGTAGTTTCAGAGACAGTCTCTCAACCGCCTCCCTGCTTACAGGGTCCTGCCCGAAGACATATTCTTCTAGGTGTTTGGATAGGCAGTTGTTGAACAGTTCCTTATCCGTTCTTCTTGGGTTTCGAACCAGGATTCGTTCCACGGTCGTAACTCCTATACTGAAGCAGATTTATCTGTGATCCGAGAAAGACTCGTTTTGGTGGACGCGCCAGTTCTCTGTCTGCTTTGCCGAGTTTGCATTTGCGAGGGTGATGTCTATGACCTCTTGTCTAGTGGGGGTCACGCAAGTGGGTTCGCGACCCCTGTTCACTATCTCTAGGGTCGTGGTTGAGAGGTACTCTAGAAGAGATTCTCCTCTATGGTTAGTGCCGCTGCTGCCCCACACTATGTGGTGGGCATTGGCGTCACACCCTATTATCAGATCTAGCTTGCCGTCCTCACAGTGTTTGATGAGTGCCGCCATCTCCTTTGTGGGAGGAGGGGCCATACTATATATGGGCCAAAAATATTGAAAGTATTATGTAGCAGGAGAATATAAATTAAATTTATTGTCCATCCAGTTCGTTTTTCTTCAAATAATCCCACACACTTTTTTACTGTTTGTGGATATTTTTAAAAACTACGCTCTGTAGTTTAAGCAGGTTTAAACAAGTTTCATGCCCGAAAGTCGGAATCGGTGCAGCGCAGTTTTTGCGTTTTTCGACTACGTTTCGGTATAGGCCACTGAAATATTCTTAACAGCCGCATATCGATATCGGCCAAAAAATCCATATCGGTCCATCTCTAGTTATACAGTAAACACTCGATTATCCGCGGTCTTCTTTTCATTTTTTTTTCATAAGACAATTTTTAGGATGAGCCAAAGCTATTGAAATTGCTGGCCACCGATACTGCACTGCTCTCCCCTTCCTCTGCACAACATAATTGTATGTGTGGGCCCCCTATTTCAGCATTTTCGTGCTGATTTACGTCCTGTTTCGGTCACATTGCTGAATTTACCGATCCGCGATTGCCGCGCCACTCAATTCCGCGAATAATCGGGAGTTTACTATATTACCTCAAATATTGTTCATGATTTCTTAGCACTTTTTAGAAGGAATATGCGGAAACATGTTAATAACGTTAAATTAGACTAATTTTGTAGACTAATTTTGAGTTCATTTTTGTAAAAAAAAGGCAACAGATAAAGTATTGCACACAAGCGCCACGTGGGCTGGTAGAGGTCTTATGTACACACAAAAAAAGTTGTAAAGTAATAAAAATTTGATATATTAAAACTGAATATTAATTAAAAATTGAAAACCCTCACTTGTTTATGGTTTAGATTTGCAGGATTGCGAACAGGTTGAATATTTATAATTTGAGGGTTGAAATCCATCTGGTTATCATGTTTAAATTGATTCGGAAAAAAAATTAGATATGATAATACCAGGAAGTAACATGTTTTATATTTTTTTCCGAAATATCAGGAAGTACCATTTTTTTTCGGATTTAATATCTATATACTCAGGCTACTTTTCGTCTTTATTTAATCTATTAAAATTGAAATTGAATAATCGTGCGCGGATACGTTTTTATAGTAATGATAAATATTTATAAATAAGAAACCTCAATTGCAATCAAACGTGAAAATTCTGTATTCGTGAAAGTCGGCAATCGTTGCGGAGTTTTTTTTATGAAAACGCATTCAATACCGCAAACACAATCCATACTCGATCTATACTTGATGAGAAACTCTCTAATTTTAATCGACACCGACACGTCTCTGCAATTTCTATTATACGAGTACAGTGCTGTTGTTCCAAAAATAAATAGGTATGGACGTACACGATAGTTGTGGTTAAAATATAGTGAATTTTTGAATGCAGTTTAATTATGGATTACTAGAGATGGGTGAAATCAGGGGCGGCTCGTTACCTAGAGCCAAGGAGCCACGCCACCACCTCCAATTTCAAGCTCAGCAAGAATTTTTTTTATCAATTCTGAAAATACCGATTGGTTATTTTAAACGGTGCCTGCGAAAGTTTAATGAGAAGAGAAAAATCGCAACGAATTTATATCCCAATCCAATGCAACATTTGTTGAACATTGAGTTACAATTAATTTTAATATAGTAGTTACAAGCAGGCGCTGCTAAACTCAAACAAACAAAAGATGCCGCTGAAAAAATTCAAAAAATAGATTTTTTTTTCAAAAAACAACGTGATGAATGCGCTTTTAATTGCAAAAGTGGTCAAAACCGAGGCCATAGAACTGGCAAAATCGTGGGATACGACCACAAATTAAAAAAAAGAGACAAATTAAGCCAAAATTGTTTTTCGGTGAAAGAAGAAATCATCACATTATTTCAGATGAAGAAAAATGTTTTCTGTTTTTGACCAACTTGCGGAATCTAATTTAGCTTTAATTTTAATAGGAAACGAAATAGGAAGAGACTTGAATTTATTGAATTTTATAAAAAAAAATTTTTTTTGACTTCAGTCCATTCAGTCACACACGGCTATTATTTTTGTATTTTATTTGTATGAATAATGGGAATAAATGAACAAATGAATAATGTAAGACGTATACAACAACCACGCATCCAAGCGAATACTTCTCGATCGCCGAAAAATCTTCCGCCCGGGATGGGAATCGAACCCACACGGCCGCGGTGCAGCCGGCACAAGCGCTCGCCTCTATCCACTACACCAACGGACCGCCCAAAAAAAGTTTTACTAATGCAAAAAAGCGAAAAAAATAATTATCTTATGTACATGTATTGTGTGTAGGTTTTACATGTTTGATTTTTTGTAGTTTTTTTGTATAAGTTGAAATTATTAAATTAACCCTATATTGCGTACTGTTCTCAAATGGGAACAATTTTTGCTACGTAAAGTGCTGCTATTATTATAAGAATATGTTTAATTAGGATCTAATGTTCTACTTTAAATAATTTGTTTGTCCCTAGATGTATGCATTTTATACCCACTCGTGTCGGTTTTATTTTCGCAGTGTTTGAATGTAGAGAAACATAACTTCCAGTAAAAAAAAATTTACTGGTAGATAAGTGTTAGCAGTAGCCTAGTGAATTTTTTTAGTTTTCATTCATTTCTGTCACTACAACATGGTACAACCTATTTGAGAACTATGTGCCTAGGACAAAAAATTGTTTTATCAGTTATGGTTGAAATAAATGTTCATTTTTTAGTAGATCCACCATGAAATTAGGTCTGGCTTGTTCTAGGCAAAAAAGCAAGTGAATTTCAAGTGTGAAAAAATGTGATTTCCAACCATAAAAAATAGTCATTTTCAACTGCCAAAAATGTCAATTTTATCGCTATTTTAATCTAAAATAGCGATTTTCAAAGGTCAAGATAGGGATTTTCAATAGTCAAAAGTACTTTTAGCACTCAAAAATGCGATTTTCACTTTCTGGAGATTTCAACTCTCAAAATGGTGATTTTATACTCTCGAAAATAGTGAGTTTCTACTGTTTGTCAGTTGAAAATCACCATTTTTGACAGTTCAATGTCACTATTTTCTACAGCTAAAAAGCACTATTTTTTAAGGGTCAAAATCACTATTTTTGACAGTTGAAAAGACATATTTTTAATTGTTGAACGTCTATATTTCAGGAAGTTGAAAATTATTATATTTGACGGTTGCAAATTACTATATTTGACAGTTGAAAATCGCTATATTCGACAGTTGAAAATCGCTATATTCGACAGTTGAAAATAACTATTTTTGAGTTTAGTAGACAGTAAAAGATCGCTATTTTTGTCAGTTAAAAAGCACTATCTTTGGCGGTTGAAATCACTTTGACAGTTGAAAAGAACTATTTTTGATAGTTGAACATCTCTATTTCACAAAGTTAAAAATCACTATATTTAACAGTTGGAAATCTCTATTGAGAAACAGTTGAAAATCACTATTTTTCAGTTGAAAGTCACTACATTTGACAGTGAAACATCATCATTTTAGACAGTTGAATGTCTTTATTTCAGGCAGTGGAAAAATCACTGCATTGGCAGTTACAAATCACTACATTTGACAGTTGACAATCACATTTTTTGACAGTTGAAAATTAATAGTTTTTGACAGATATAAATCCACATTTTGGGAGTTGAAAGCCACTATTTTAGACAGTTGAATGTCTCTATTTCAGGCAGTGGAAAGATCACTATATCGGCAGTTACAAATCACTGTATTTGACACAGGGTTCGGAAAATATCCGATATTTATATAAATATAAATATATCGGATATATATCGGATATATATCCGATATATATCAACTTCTTGATATTTATTCTTGGTCATTAATATTAATGTTTATATGACTTATTAATTATATAATGTGCATACTTTATTTATATTATATTTATTTATTGCAAACAAACACAGTTGCTTACAATACAGTAAAAAAATAACATTTAAATTGTTAAAATATTTGACATGAAATTGAAAATTTTTTGAAATAAGGACTTTTTTGCTCTTCACTATGTTTTCAGGGATAAATTGAAGAATTTTCAAAGAGAGGACCTTTTTTTTGATTTATTTTTTGCTCACACTTACTTTTTCATTTTTAATAGTCGTGAGTCACTTCAAAAATAATAATAAATATCCATGATATATATCAACGAATATATATCACGATATATATCATGATATATATCGTGATATATATCGGATGATATATATCATCCGAACCCTGATTTGACAGTTGAAAATTACATTTTTTGACATTGACATTGAAAATCACTAGTTTTTGACAGGTGAAGATCACCATTTTTGACAGTCTAAACCATCTTGTTGGACAGTTGAAAATCACTACTTCTGGTAGTTGAACATCACAATTTTCTACAGCTAAAAATCATATTTTTTTACGGTTGAAAATTACTAGTTTGATAGTTGAAAATTACTATTTCGGGCAATTGAAAATCACTATGCTAACCATTGGAAATAACTATTTTTGGCATTTCCATGTGACTATTTCCGTTGAAAATTAGACTATTTAGAACCTAGGCTCGCGGTGGTGTCCATGCGCCACTGGATACGACCAAAAACGTTTAATTTGTAGTTCAATTGTTTTATGTTTTTTGAGGATAATTCTTGAACGAAAAGGCAGATTTTGAAAATTCTTTCAGCAAAGTTTTGTATCCATCCGAAAGATGTAGACATGATCAAAAAAATATTTTGTTTTGTCTTTAGAGGATTGAACGGATGACCAAATTTGTCAAATTCTTCCAGCTCAGCGAATAGATACAGATAAGACCAAACAAATTAAATTACAATAAGGTATTTGTTTTTAGTCGGTGGTAATACCACAAGAGGTTAGAATTTGACCAGATAAATTTAATTTTTTTGAGTCGACACATATTTCGAGAATGAAATGAGATGGAAAAATCCATCGGTTTTCAATTATGTTTCTCAGCAGAGATATGCAGAACTGACACGAACTGTCACTCTTCAACTGAAGTTAGCTGTTTACGAAAATTGTTAATATAAAGATTGTCATGGTAAATATTTTTTTTATCCACTTGCAAATTTTTTTGTCCGCCGTTTTAAATACACATTTTTATATATACAAGTTTAATTATCTTTGTAAAACGTAATTTTGCAGAGTTACGGAGAGATTGAATATTTATATAGCAGCCTATTTGTCGGCTTTATTTAATTTATTTATCGTTTTTTAGAGATAATATATAAATATTCAAGCTGTTCGTAATTCTGCAAAAAAAAAAATGTATTGCAAGCTAAGTAGCTCTACCATCAAAATGTTGCACGAGCCGCCACTGGGTGAAATGACACTTTTTTTCGAGCTGCCTCACTGAGAAGATTCAGTGAAGAGGAGTCGACCCCGGGAGGCAGGTCGTGACTCCCATGTGAAAGTAAAGGTTCTCACTTCAAAATATTACAATTTACCCCGAAAACAAAGTGACGACCTAAAAAGAAGGTCCTCACCTCCAAACATTGTTTTATGATTCAAATAGAGCTGCAAATTTCCACAGGAGTCAATTGACTCCGCGACTCACTTGAAAGTTGACTTCTCTAGTCACAACCATCCTCTACAATTATATAACTTTAACTGAAGGTGCGCGTAGAGGATAATATACTGTGAAATCTAAGAAAAAATAATCCGTCAATGTCTTTTCCTAGTTCCTGAAACAATTTCAAACTGCAAATTTGATTTTGTCAGTGTTTATGCATGGGGCTTCTTGTTCATGGCCTACTTTGACTAATTATTGTTTCCATCTCACGGTAGCATGAGCATATTCTATGATCCTCTCAAATGCATGTCATTTGCCAGATTACGGTTCAGCATACTTTTTAGTCTCTTTATATTTTGATTATACCCGGTACACAATGTAGAAATAAAGTATAAATAAAAATACGATACTGAAATTAAGGATACATCTCGCAGACGCTCCATTATTAAATCAGTTCTATTTTTATCATTCTCTTATTTAGATCCTCCAGATAAATTGGCAATAAAACGCGAGTCTAATTCCATCCTAATAAAAAAAAGAAACTACAAACATTTTATGACTAATCACCAATTACAGCCACATGGACATTGTGTGCGTTGAATGCCTAAATATTACAGACGTAAATAGCATTCATGTGAAAACGTCACTGCAGATAAACTATAATTCAATTTCATTTTTTCCATTTATGTGTTTTTTTTCCCTTTCATTCTGGTACCCGTATAACACCAGAGAATCTAATAATGCTAACGAAATACACGCCAGACACGGACATACGAAATAAACATGTCAGATTATGTCGTATTTTCATGGTCGTTGTCGTCCATTATTTGCGTTCACGCGCGATGAAAATCCGCAGGAAATATTACTGAAATGTGGACATCGCAATGTTGAAATAAGGAAAATATTTTTTTTTTTAGTAGAGGGTCGTTATTAAATTTAGAATAAGTAATTGCTCTTTGTTAACATTATGCAGGCAGTGACACTGATAAACCAATGTTAATATCTTCTGTTAAAAGAGCGCAAATCAAATTTTGTTTAACAGAAATGAATGGGTTTAGATTTCACAGGTAATTGTGTAACTCAATATCCGCTGTGGTATTAACCAGGGAACTAGTTGTTGCAATAGATAATTTATTTTATAGTCTCTAACCAAGACTTTTATATCAGTCTCAATTTATGGATATGTATTTTGTTTAATAGGTTTTGTTTTTATGCCTACTTGATTATAATTTTAAATGGTTAATAACCATAATATTATGTACACTTCTGTGCAATAAAATTAAGCACAAGTCTTATGAGTATTTTTTACAATATTCTAGTTGTGTAATTCGGGTTTGGAACTTTTCAATAAAAGATAAAACACCATAACATGAAAATCACCTTTATTAAAAAGCCAAAACTAAGACTAAGACTAAAAACCATCTTCTATTTTAGTTATAATTCGAGTTTTTAAATTGTTATCTAAATGACGAGGCATTTTGACATTAAGATAATTGACAAATTTATATATTTTCGTAACCAGGAAGTCCGCTTTAAACTATAACAAATTTTGTGTGGTTAAATTTATTGCATTAGGGGGGAGGGTCAAAATGAAATTCAAAAATTCAAATTGCGTTAGCTTCCAAAACTTATCTTTGGATGTGGTGATTAACTACAATTTTTTTCAGATTTTTCAAACATCATCTTCGGACTCCAACTTGACTTTGAATTATACATTATGTTCCAAATTTTTATATTACAGTATTGACTTCAAATATAGATTTCTAGTGCCATCTAGTGGATATACAGTAAAACATTATTCATTTACATAAAAAACGACAGATTGCATTTCTCAACCGGATCACAAAATCATCAATATTCCCCACATGTTAAAAAAAACATTAATATAATTTTCGCCAAATGAACGATTCAACAAGCGTGCAAACACCGAATTTCCTTCTTCAAATAACATCTCGTGCAATACCAATTTCTCTTCGGAATGCACGCTGCTTTCAAATAGAAAACATTATTTTATTGGCCACTGTTTACTTTAGCAGGAGTGAAAACAATTTTCATCGCTCCGTGAAATCACCTTTCCCCGCAAATACTATTTTTTTTTTCGCACACGCACACGTATACGCACGCATATTTCAATAAAAACTCACACGCGCAAATTGGAGCAAGTTATTAATCAAACATTAAAACAAAATTGAATGCTTTCGTTACTTTCTCTGGAGAGCATATGTTGCCCGAGAGAAACGGGTCTTTTCGGTTTTATGGCCGAAATTACGGTTCCGGGGAAGACAACTCTCTTTTTTTATTTATTGCGACAATCAACTTTTGATTGATCGTGAAAATGAAATCGAAATGAAAGGCAGTAATGTATGTATCAAATCAATAAAGGTTGCGAACGTTACTATGTTGTAATGCGTAATTAAACTAAATTGAAAAATTTTCCTCAAACATATTTTTAGGAAAATTGTTTTGAAATTTAACTTGTTTTTATTATAATAATGTTTTTCGTAATTTCTTTATTAAAATTGTTTTTATGAATTCGCCAAAGTCAGCTATTTTACCTAGAAACACATTAAACGTTTGTTTTCAAAACTCGATGTCACGTCCCTTTGGAACGAATATTGCAGTAATGAAAAAGTAGATATGTGCAATATGAACTAGGGCTGGGAATAGAATACGAATAATTAGAATAATTAGAATATTCGAATTATTCAAATATTCGAATTATTCGAATATTCGAATTATTCAAATATTCGAATATTCTAATTATTCAAATATTCTAATTACTCGAATATTCGAATATTCCAATAATTCGACAGATTGTTATTGTAATTTTAGAATATTCGAATAATTTCTTGAACGAATATTCGAATACCGAAATCTTAAAAATTCCCAGCACTAATATGAATCTTGACCAACTAAGACGTAAACTAACCGGCATACCCGCTATATAAACATAAATGTTTCAATAATTATATTTTTGCTCATTTATAGTTGCTTTAGTTAGTCATTAAGACATATGTATGGTATATATTAATTGAATGTTACCACAATTATAACAATTGATTATTTTATAAAAAGGTGGTAAACCTTTTTACAAAATTAATTAATTTAATAAATAAGAAAATTCTTGGCGTTCAGATGTTTACTAAACCATTTTGTATCTTAAAGAATATTGTTTTAAAATTTAACATATTTTTGTTATCATAATTATTTTATATTTTTTTTTCAAATTGTTCTATGAATTCTTGTTTAGATTTTTATGAAATTATTTTGGATCTTTAATAAAACACACTTTTGTCATACTCTTTTTACAGAATTAATACAATTTTGTTAATTGAAAATGTCACAGATAATTTCGACATTTTGCATAAGCAAGACCAATCAATTTTGCAAGATGAAATGTACATTAACATTAATTACAGAGTATGATAAAATGAACGATTTCTGAAAAATAAGTATTTTTCGAAAACTCATTAATTTAAAAAAAAATCATAATGTGAAAAATTTCACAAAAATCCCAATTCATTCTGAGAAATAATAACTGTTTATTTTTTAATTATAGTCAAAACTTTGACGATTTCATTTTGTACATTTAAAGTAATTTAATTTTAAATTACATCTCGAGTTTTTAACTGGAATATTCCAAATGGTCGACTAAACTTCATGAATTCACAAATTTTCTAAATTAAAATTGATTTAATTTTTGCATTATGTTATCTGTCGCAGTAGTTCTATCTCGTTTTGCGAATCGTATTTTAAATTCCATTTATTTTGCAGTTTTTCAAAGATTTATTTTTGTAGATTTTATGTATATTTTGTTTGTATAATTTTTTTAATTATATATTTTATTCATATTCATCTGCAGGATGGGTTTCTATTAGAGCCTTGCCTTCCGGCCGTTTCTTCAATGCTGTACCTACGGGCCGGGCCGATATCTCAATTTATAACTGGACCGGGCCAGGCCATAAAAATACGAATTCGAAAATTGTGAAAGTGCACTGAAAGAAATATGCACTTGTTTTATTACGTATTTGAAACAATAGCGAAAATATTAAAGAACTATTCCGGGCCGGGCCGGACCAAGCTTTGAATATTCACTACCGGGCCGGGTCGGGCCGACAAAACATTTTATTTCGTCGGGTCGGGCCAGGTTTTTAAATATTCACTGCCGGGCCGGACGGGGTCTTTAAAAAAATGGCCCGCGCAGGGCCTAGTTTCAACTGCAGTCGATAAAATAATACAAATAAATTCAATTATTGAATGGTTGTTTTTGTTTAATTTGAAATAATACAGATTCAGGAATCGTAAAAAAAAATTAAAAAATGAAACGCAGAGAGTTAATTCGGAAAAAAAATACGTTAGATGAACACAAATAAAACCAATTAAATTAGATTCACAAATAAAATACTTTATTTCTTTTAATTGGGCAAATCGTTTTTTCGCCAATTTGGGAAACACATATCTCTCAGGTGTAAATTTTCTTCAAAAATCAATTTATTTTTGTGTTTTTAAAACAACGACATGCTGAGATTTGAGTGTAACTTTTGCGGAATTTAATTGTAGCAGTTTATAATTGTTTGTTTAATTTTGTGTTATATAACGAAAAATTACTCTCGTAATCAGTAAGTTTTGAAAAACCAAATTGGTTTTGAAAGAACGAAACTTTATTTTTATCTAGATGGATTTTATTCCGTTCATATCTTCTTTGTTATATTTTTTCTCTGAAGTAGTACTAGGTGTTTTCGAAAGAGTTTTAAAAAAATCGCAAATCGTCTGTAAATGGTTACATTCTGAAAATCCATAGTTATTTTGAAAAAATTGCGTCTTATTAATTGAATTCAATTATTGTAGAATGTTATTACTCTATTTCATTTTAATTTTTATTATATTTATACTCTAAAATCAGTTTATTTGATTTATGTAATTCTAGGGTGTGTCAAGTTGGTACCCCAATAAATAGTTCTGATAGTTCTGAAGAGAGTTCTTAATTCATTTTGATGCATCTAGAAGTAGGTACCATCAACTTAAAAAAAGAGTTCTGTACAATTGATCTGATAGGTTTTTTTAATGGAGTGTCAACTTGACACCGCACCTCAACGTTGTAATTAAAAAATTACACAGAAAATGTACTCAGAGCTCATGGAACTCATTTTTTTGCTTTCAGACTTTTTTTTCAAAATCATTTTTTTTATAGTTCCGGGAGTTCTGATTTGACTTATGGTACTTGTACTTAAGCAGTTCTAAAGAAAAGTCTAATAACCGATTGCGATTAAATGAAAGGAAGGAAATAAGTATTTTCGGAATTAAATTGTCCATTTTCAATTTTCAACTAGATTTTAAAATGCTATAAATCGTGATTGTATCAAATTTGTTTACAAGAAAGAATTATTGTACCTATTAATAAGATATAGAAGATGTACTCACAACTCGTAGAACTCTCAATTTTTGTTTGTCTTTTCGACTTTTTTCAAAAAAATATTTCTCGTAGTTTGATTGATGTTTCCTATAGTTCTTCATGAGTTCTATCCTAAATTGCTATGAAATATTTTGATTAAACCAATATTAAGTGAGTAATATGAATTTTTATATTTCGAGTTTGCAAATTTTTATCTCTAAAAATATAAGGAACTATAGTACTTACCCAAATACATCTTAAAACTAGTTATTCTAGCTATTCGGATAATGTTGGGGTGAGGTGGGGTTTTCAAAAAATTCCTGACAGCTCAATTTTACAGAACTCTTTTTTAAAAAGTGATGGTACCTCTAGATACATCAAAATGAATATAACTCAACTCGTCATTGGGGTGCCAACTTGACAAACCCGTAATTCTTATAGTTTTTCTTTTATTAACGAAGTAATTAATTGTATTATGTAAACATTAAGGTCTCGTCAGTGTAGTTAATTGCTGATGGGGAAACGGATATTACTATTGGAAACTAACTATACTGATGAGACCTGAGAGGTCGAAACCGGTCTGTAGGTGTTCTGATGAGGAAACAATATTTAATGTTTACATTAGTATTGTTATATTTGCCGCCGCTGGCATTCCCATATTTAAAGCGAACAACCTTTTAACCTGTTTTGGTATATATATATTTACGAATGTACTAAGTTTGTCTGGAATCAAAAGGACAAATTTAGTGCAGCTTTATTTTCAAGTTCATACAATACGAGACATGGTCAACAGTTCACGTTGCCTTTCCATAGACCACATAGATATGAAAAGGGTGCTTACTACACATGCATTAAAATAATAAATTATCTTCCCAAATCAATCAAACAGGTTGAAAGTCTATACGCGAGAAAGAGAGAACTGTTTAATTACTTGTGTACCTTAGAACCTTACTCAATGGACGAATATTACAATTATAGATAGAATCCTATAATAAGATTACTTGGTCAAATCATATTTTTTGATTATATGTATCGTTTACTGACTATTTTTTCACGTACATTATTTACCTGAAAATTTGTAGTGTTCATTGAAAAATAAATACCTATTATTATAATTATTATGATATCTTGTCGGAGGTTAGGCTACTCGGATTTGGTTCAGTACAGCATTCAGGCAATAGATTCCGCCACTTTGGCATTTCTACCTTTAATTGTATTATTCTTATCTCATTGAACATAAGAGCAATGATGAGGCGCATGTGTATGTTTAAAGGCCTTTCAGCAGGGTACAGGGCCTAGTGTGTTCTACCTAAAGATGAATGAGTTCATAATTTTAATCATCTGTTGAGGAATTCTCGGAGATGTTTCTGCAAAAGGTATTTTCTTTTTATTTTTTAAATTCGAAAGTAGGCATCATTTGCTTTGGAAATTTCAAAGACAATAGGGACGAGAAGATAGCCACGACTTTCCAGTCACGGATTTTGGCGCCCCATCACCCGAGCTATGACCAATCTTAATAAAACATATTAATTACAGCCATTTGGTTGCAACCCCAGTCCAAATTTGTACACAAACGTATTAAGAAATATCCAATTATCAATTAAAAACAATTCATTTAAAATTTTCGTTAAAACCAGAAAACGGAATTAATTTTTAAAATTAACCTTCACATTCAACAATTATACATCATAGTAAAAAAAAATATAACTGCCGTTTGGCGCAACCTGCATCTAATTTTTTCACATAAATATAACAAGCAACAATCAAGAAACAATTTATACTAATTTATTTGTAGTGCCCTTCAAAAATAACCAAGTCATTTTTTTAATCGATCAATGTTCACGATATGGGGTCAAATCTAAAAAATTCTAAGTGCCGTTTGGCGCTACACACATTCGATTTTTCTACATAAACATAATAAGCAACATGAATTAGGTTACTTAAAGCAATTTATTTATAGTGCCCTTTAGAAATAACGAAGTATTCCTAATCGATCTCTGTCCACCGATAAGCTAGGACTAAAATTTCAAAAATTATAAGTGCCATTTGGCGCTACATTCGTTCAAGTTTTTAACATAAATGTATATGGCAACATGTAATAAGCAACTTAAAATAATTGGTTTATAGTGCCCTTCAGAAATAGCAAAGCCATTAATTTTTTAAACTCTCTATGTCCACGGATACGCAAGAATTAAAAGGACGCTGCAATATTTTAATGTAAAATGGGTTTCATCGAAATTGTTCCATTTTTTGCAGGGAGCTAGCTTTTGACATCCTGAACAAAAGTCCTTATGGGCGGAACAAAATCCTATGTAAGGATTTTGAGTTATCCGCCAAAGAAGGTCTCGTTTCACCGATACTCGAAAATCGTAAAAACGGAGGGAAGAACGCATACAACGATATTAATATCTTCATGTTTGGATTGTTTTGGACCAAGAAGTTCTGTATAATGCTCAGCAGTCATTTCTGGGGACACTGGGCATGTGTGCCTACCATTAGGCAATAAATAGGAATAAAAAGAAAATTGTCCGTTGCAAAGTTTTGTAACTTTTTTGAGAGTGCCCATGACGAACCATTGAGAGAACAGATGGCCCATCGATGGTTAGACCTTTTCAATGCCTTTACGCCATGAAATTGATCTTCCGGTCCAAAATACGAGTTTCAATTAAGTTTTGGTATAAAGGTTCGTTTTTTCCTGAAATGTTCATGGCCGCCCTACGAGTTGCCTAATGATGGCCACATTTGCCCAGCGTCCCCAGCAATGACTGCTGAGCATTGTATAAGAACTTCTTGGTCCAAAGCCGTTCAAACATGATATTAACATCGTTGTTTGCGTTCTTCACCCCGTTTTTACGATTTTCCATTATCGGAGAAATGAGACCTTCTTCGGCGGATAACTCAAAATCCTTACATAGGATTTTGCTCCGCCCATAAGGACTTTTGTTCAGGATATCAAAAGCTAGCTCCCTGCAAAAAATGGGACAATTTTGATGAAACCCATTTTACATTGAAATACTGCGGGGTCCTTTAAAAAAATTACAAGGAGCTACATACGTTCGAGTTTTTAACATAATTCTATAAAGCAACCTAAAATAATTTGTTTATAGTGCCCTTTCAAAATAGCGAACTAATTTTGATCAATCAACGTCTACGGATACGTGACTATTGAAATTTCAAAAATTTATAAGTATAAAGCAAGATAAAATAATTAGTTAATAGTGCTCTTCAAAGTAATTATTTTTTTAATCGATCTATAACCACGGATATGCGAGAATTAAAATTTCAAAAATTTTGGCGCTAGAAACTTTTTTAAATCCAAAACTGTCTTTTATAGTGAACTACATTTTTGGAGATCACTATAAAAAAATAGTTTTAGATTGCTTAATACATGTTGCTCATTGCCTTTGTATTAAGAAATAAAATGTAAGTTGCGCCAAACGGTATTATTTTTCAACTTTGGTGTAATTGTTACAAATAATTGTTAATTTTAAAGACACATTCCATCGCTAGTTTTAAAGAAACCTCGAAAAAAATATTTGTTATGCAATAATTTGGGCTATGGATACACCCAAACGGCTATATTTAATACTTCATTGAGATTGGTCACAATCCGGGCGATAATGGAGGCACCAAAATCCGCGACTGCAATGTAACGTAACTTCACCATTTCTGAAGGGCACTATACACAAATTATTTTAAGTTGCTTATTTCATGTTGCTTTACATATTTATGTTAAAAACTCGTACGTATGTATCGTAGTGCCAAACGATATTTATAAATTTTTGAAATTTTAGTCCTTGCGTATCCGAGGAGAGAGATCGATTTAAAAAAATGGTTACTTCATTATTTCCAAAGGGCACTACAAGCAATTTGCTTTAAGCCACCTACTACATGTTGCTTATTAAATTTATATAAAAAAGTCGAATGTATATATGTAGGGGCCAAACGGCACTTATATGTTTTTTGATGAGTTCTCTCGTACTCATTAACATGGATCGGATAAAAAAAAGAATTAATTCGTCGTTTTTGAAAGGCACTATAAATAAATTAGTTGAATTTTTTTATGTGAAAAAATTAGAAGTAGGTTGCGCCAAACGGCTGTTAAATTTTTTACTGTGATGTATAATTGTTGAATATGAAGGTTAATTTTAATAACGCATTCCGTCTCCAATTTTGACGAATATTTTATGCGAATTGTTTTTCATTGTTGGTAGAATATCCCTTAATATTTTTGTGTAAAAATGCGGACTGTAAATAATATTTTATTGAGATTTGCATAATTCGGGTGATGGTAGAGGTTTTAAAATCCGTGGCTGGAAAGTCGCTGCTAACTTCTCGTCGTTAATTTGTCAGAATGTCAAGCATCTGTCAAAATAAATGTAGAATTCCCAAAGAAATTTATGAAAAGGTATATTTTTGATCATCAACGTGCAACTATTTTTAGTTTGGATCATAATCTTTCGGCAATTGTAAAGATGCATTACTCAAAATGAATCTGTTTAACGTTAAATATGGAATTCCCATAAAAAATTATAGATTAAGTTAATTTTTGATCATCAAATTGTGCCATTTTTGTTACTGCGTAGTTCATTTCATATATGAGTATATACATTTAATAAAAATAACCAATCAAGGACAATATTAATTACATAAATACATAAAATAAAATTCACACTACGATAAGTCTGCAGTGGCAATAACAAAATTTAGATTTCAAATAAAATCGGATGGCGTTTTCCACGTAATAATAATAATTATCAATAATGTTAATATTTCGTAATCTACATTTCTATATTTACGCAGAAAACAATCTAATTGTTCCGATAATTTTCATTGGACAATTATAAAAACGTGTTATACAGGAATAATCTGTCGAAAGTTCTTATAGTCTTAACTGAACTAACAATTATTACTAAAAATCCTGCTTCTTCAGGCAACTCATTCATGTTACTATTTTTCTCTTGAGATTCGCTAATTTGGTTATTTTTTTTTTGTAGCAATGGAAAGCAGTTCAACGCCACCAAATGGACTCGAGCGGATGGATCGCTTCCGATGCGGACTCCGAAGAGCAACTGCCACGACGACGACTTCGAAAACGGAAACGACGACCGGAAGCGACACCGGAAGTGCAAACCCGACCCCGACGTAGACGGCCGGTTCGCCTAGATGAAGTCAGAGACACTTGGAAGGAACTGGAAGAGGAAACACCGAAACGGACGTACAACCGAAGAAGAATCAGCCCGGTTTACCTACCGCAAATAATGCCAACATCAGGTGCTGTTTCAGCCACAATGAAATTTGGAGTAGAAGGAAGTGGCAAGATTGGCAGAAGACAGGAAATCAATGAAGGGAACGAGAAAAATTTGGGAAAGAGAAGGAGAAAAGAACCATCGACTGAAGGTAACGAAAATGTAGGAAGGAGGCAAGAAACTAATGAGCGAATGGTGGGTATGGGAAGGAGGAGGAGGTTGAGGACCACTACAACTAGTACAACGAGCACAACGACCACTTCCCCAGCTTCAGTCGTGGACATCAAAAACCTCATTAAACAAAACGGGGGCATGAGTTTAAGTGAAATTCTGCAGAAGCGCAATCTTTCTTTAAGCGACCTGCTGAAAGGAAAACAACAAGCCATTTCCGCATTGAGCGGTAACACTGTTCAATCATCTCAGAAACATTTAAGCACTAAATTATTCGAGAATGAAAAAACTGAAGATGTTGGAATTGCCGGATTTAAACAAGCCGGCAAAGATGGTGATGATTGGAGACAAAGTGAGAAGCCATTAAAGGTTGCAGATGATTGGAGGCAAAATGAAAAGATAGCAAATGATCGTAGGCAAAATGAAAAGCCCTCAAAGATAGCAGATGATCGAAGACGAAACGAAAGGCCTTCAAAGATAGCAGATAACTTGAGACAAAGTGAAAAGCCTTTAAAGATGGCGGATGATCTGAGACAAAATGAAAAGCCTCCAAAAATAGATGACTGGAGGTTAGAGGATGAAAATAAAGCTAGACCAATGAAAATAATAAATAAATGGAGACAAGCTGCAGACGGTAGGCTTAAACAAACGGATAGACCTATGAAGTCTGCGCAGGGTCAAAATGAAGAAGTCACGTATAAACCGGCGAAGTTGAAAAATGACGACTGGGTGCAAACAGAAAAACCTTTAAAAGTAATGCTTGATTGGAGCCAAACTAAAGATGTAGATAAAGATGAAAAAGCAACGAATAATGTGAAATTATTAAATCATGGAAACCCAGTTGAAAAATTGTCGATCGTTGACAAACTTGTAAAAGTAATAAGTAATTGGAGACAGTCTGAGGATGATACGCTTAAACAAAATGATCGACCAATGATGTTAAACGATGATGATTGGAAGCAAACAGATAATCCGTTAGAAGCAATGACGGACAGTAGTTTTATACACACTGAAATAGATGAAAAACCTGTGACGGTAACGCAAACTGAAGATGACATGTTTGAACAATCTGAACAACCGGTTAAAATGACTAATGGTTGGAGAGAAACTGAAAATCCTTCAAAGATAAAGCATGATTGGAGACAGACTGAAGATGACATGTTCGAACACCCAAAACAGAATGTTAAAATTACTAATGGGTGGAGAGAAACTGAAAACCCTTTGATGGCAAAGCTTGATTTAAGTCAGTCCGAAGATGACATGTTTGAACATGCAGAACAGCCTGTTAAAATGATAAATGGGTGGAGACAAACTGAGAAACCGTCGAAGGTAATGGAAGCTTTGAGGCAATCTGATGAACGTATGAATGATTGGAGGCAAACCATGGATCTTTTGGATCTGATGCAACAAACAGAAACATTGGATGACCGGAAGGTAAATGGCGATTCCACTAGTAAAAAAAGACCACTGGAAACAGCGAACGAAGCTGATAGAGATGTTATGGTTGATAAGGACGTATTAGAAGCGCAGAGAAAGCGAATTGGAATCCTCTATAAAAACAGTGGTCATAAAATTTACAGCGACGTCACCAAATTGGATGTCGTTACAGAACCTACCACGGACAAACGAATTTTCGTACCATCGCATCCGAAATACTACACCTCGCTCAACTACAAACCGGATTTTGAAATGGAACAGATAATGAGGACCACGACTATAGAAACGCCTGTAACAACGGTTCCAACGAGGAAATCCAAGCTGCCGATCACCAGTGCGAAACTGTTGCATTCCGTGAAGAAGGAGACTCTTCCTCCGAAAGCTATGAAGATAAGCCTTAGTGATATATTAGGTTTTAACACAGAAAACGATACAAAAAATAAGGAGGATGTTGGGCCTTTAAAAATGTTGTTTGATTTGGAGGAGCTGGTCAAGCAAGATTTCGAATCCAATACGGTAATTCCTTTAGAGACAACGACTTTGAGCTTCACCACTACGAGATCCCCAGAGATGGAGTATGCAACTGAGCTCGTTCAGGAGAAGATGCGCGCGGTTAGTGCAAAGGATGAAATTATGGAGATTTTAAAGGATGAAGATACCAAAAAACACTTGTCGAAGATTTTGGAGGTGCGGAACATGACTGTCGATGAATTGGTTGAGCAACGGGAAAGAGGTTCAAGCCAGAGACACCTAGCGGATATTTTCCATAACAAAACAAAAGAGCCGGAGCCCGTTTTGGAGCACGTAGGGGAGATCAAGGTGATGAGGAAAGGTAAAACCGTCCAACAAGAAATCGACGTTAAACCCTTACCAGACGTTAGCATCAGTAGTGAGGAGTTATTGACATCCGAACGAATTCCAGGCACGAGTTTCCCAACGTACAAAATCGAAACTAATAAAATGCAAAATCCGCCCTTGCCCATCCCGGTTTGGAAGACGGTATACCCAAGCATCATCTCCAAAGAAGTGGTTTCCGAAGAAGTGGTTTCCGAAGAAATTCCGACCATCGAGGAAATCGAAAATACGATCTCAGAAGCAGTCAACGAGGAACTCTCCAACGACCTAGCCAAACCCAATTATGACTACGACGAATACGTCCAACTTCCCTTAGGTGTGAAATCGGCGATCTTCGCCAGCTTAGCCATCATCGGCATCTCGCTGATAGTCTTCCTCACCATCCTCATTATCTTCAAATGGGCGCAGCGCCAGAAGCAGCGCTTGTGCTACCCGGGCACCTTCAAATCACCAATCCTCCAGTCCGACTCGCGACGATCGATACGCACCTTCGTCTCGGAAACCCTGGGCAGGAAAAAGAGCGTCTACACCTCCCGCCTGCAAAGCATGTCCGATTCCTGGGACGGCGACAAGCCCTACCAATGATGATTAGTGCAAAAGTACTCTATTGTGATGAGCTAACGTGCAATATTTATGTTCTAGTGCTAAGTCGTATTTATAAGAAGGAAGACTAAAGACTTGATTCTTAACCTCACATACTGGCATTGTTTAGAGGAGTTGTAAATAAACGAGTACCTATTGTTTTATTTGTTAAGGTTAGATTTAGGTAGTGAATGATTTGTGTATTCTATGTGTAGTAGGATATTTATTTAAATAAAAATAAATAAATAATTGGCTTTCCTTATCTTTCTTAGTTTATAGAAATTTCAAATAGGATACAAAATTTTAAAAATTGTAAAAGCTAGAAGTTTCTAGACACCAAATCACATTGTTGTTGTTTGTGTTCATTTTTTTTTGATAGCAAGGTTTGGAACCAAATTTTGCCTGGAATAAAGCCCATTTCCCATTCCATTGGAAGGAATTATAGTCTGAAGGCAGTAGGAACCTGTCCCATTTTCAAGAGCAACATCTTGCGCCAGAGTGGAAGCATGTATTTATTAAGAACGCCATCTTGTGATTAAAATGTTGTAATTTTGGATTAGCAAATGTAACGAAGAGAACCATTAAACCATTAGTTCGTAGGGAAAGAACAATATGAAAATTTGCTTGCTTTAGTGATAAGGGCCAGAAGAAATTACAATCACTGACCAATGTTCAATGAGAGTTTAGAGTTTCTGGAAAAAGTTGAATCATCAACAAAATGCGCACTTTCGGCTAGATTTTCCTGAAATCCCCTCCATGAATATGAATAAGCTTTTCAGGAACTATTCTCGACATACCTAAAACATAAATAAAACAAAAGAAAAATACTAAAAAAGGATATCACTACTTTTTCTGAAAGGGCATCTACGGTTAAGATGCCCCTGTCCCTAGATTTTTTAATTTACCCAATAAGAAGGTGTTTTGGGGTGTAAAAATAGAGTCCCCGTGGTCAGTTGGCCGAGAACACCCTTCGCCCTCTCTGAGGGTTAAGAAATGTTTTTCTAAACATTATTTATTTACTGACGAACGAGTGAATGAAAAATTCTGAAAAAATCATGACCAATTTCCAAGTCCATTCAAGGTCATTTAGGCCCTAAAAAAATTCCTAAAGTTTCATAATCTATTTTTAGCCTACAGGACCCCCTTGTGCCCGGTTTTTGACATTTGCATCATTTTTACCCCATAAAAATCTACTAAAATATTCATCAAAACATATTTATATAATGCTGCGCATCTTGAAAAATCAATTTTTCAACTTTTTTAAGGGTTTTTACGTGGAATTGCCCATATTTATGTCAATATTTTCTGGCAACAGGTGGAAGCTTTTTAAACAATGGACATTTTGGTTTTTATTTCATTTTTGTAACTTAAATATTCGCTGAGATATCACATTTTGAAATTTTCGAAGCATTTCGTTTCAGGCATCAAAACAATGGAAAACACTTGTTTTTCACTAAAAAATTACCAATTACTGTTTTATAAGGCGTTGTTAACAAACATAAAGCAATTTAAAATTTTCTTTATTTTCTTTCCCTCTTAAGTAGAATCAAAATTCAAAAATTAAAATATTCTGAGACAAACTGAAACAATTCACTAGATTAGATTTTGTTGTAAATGTTAGGGATATCTTGAATAGTTATTTAGAACTATCTCTGAAAATTTCGAACAATATCTTTATTATTTTAGGATTTATCTTTTTTTTCATTTTCTTACTTTACCTAGGATCCAAACTCAAAAATTACAATATTCTGACGCAAACTGAAACCACTCATCAGATTTTATTGTAAATTGCAAAGATATCTTGAATAATTATTTACAACTATCTCTGCAAATTTCAAATCAATATATTTATTATTTTAGGATTTATCAGTTTTTTTTTACTTTAAAATAAAAATATTCTGACTCAATAGATTTATCAGTAACTGATGGCGCCTCAAGCAAAATTAATAATATATAGCATTACTAAAATTGAAGCAAATATTTTAAAAAATCTCAACGTAGCCTCCTAGATAATTATATTTTTAGGATTGTAGCTTTCATTCATTTTTATCAAATAGTATGCCGTAACTTTTATTCACAGTTTAAAAAAAATCGTAACGTGTTATTTGCTAAAAATAACAGTACAAAAAGGAAATACTCTGAATATTTTCTAAATTCCTTTATTTCCGATTAAAGCGCCATACAAAACAGTATTTTTTTAGTGAAAAACGAAAGTTTTTCATTGTTTTGATACCTGAAACGATTTGCTCCGAAAATTTCAAAATGTGATATCTCGGCGAATATTTAAGTTACAAAGATGAAATAAAAACCAAAGTGTCCATTTTATAAAAAGCTTTCGCATGCGGCCCAGAAATATTGACATATATATGGGCAATTCCACAAAAAATGGTAAAAACCTTTTAAAAACTTGAAAAATCGATTTTTCAAGAAGCCGCGTCATGATATAAATATGTCTTGATATATATTTTAGTAGATTTTTAAGGGGTAAAAAAAAAACGGGTACAAGAGGTTCCTGTAGGCTAAAAATCGATTTGAAAATTTTTGAATTTTTTTTAGGGTCTAAACGGCCTTGCAAAAATTGGTCACGTAGGTAATTGGGTAGACTATTTTCTTGAATTTTTTCAGAACTTTTCATTCAGTCGTTCGTAAAATTAAAAAAAAAATGTTAAGAAAAACATTTTTTAACCCCCAGAGAGGGTGGAGGGGGTTGTTAGCTTATGACCTTATTTTTATACCCCAAAACACCTTCTCATCGGGTAAATTCAAAAATCTAGAGATAGGGGCATTCTGACTATCTCAATCGTAGATACCATATTTCGTCAAAATCGCCACATGACAAAATGCACCATTTCGACTAGATCAAGCAAAAAAAATCCAAAAAGCGGTTATCACTAGTTTTTACGGAATTTTCCAAAATAGTTATTTGGCAAAATGCGCACTTTCGGCTAAATTTCCCCAATTTTTCCGAAAACTCATTTACACATTTCAATAAACAGGCAAAATTCTACACATATGTTGCTATAAAACAAAAGAGAAATCTAAAAACTATCACTAGATTTTCCATTAAAATGGCGACTTTTCAAAATTATACAAAAAATCTACAATATCATCATTTCTGCAAATGTTTGTGCGCTCTGTCGCCTTTTAAATCGTGGAGCCTAAGGTTCTAGCCTTTTCAGACTGTTGTGTAAAGCGTCCTATTCATTAACGACCACGAACCACTATAATGTCTCACATTTATTTTTTTTAGTTATCTATTTTATCATGAATTTTATAGTGAAAATAATTAATTTTTAAGTCTATTTTGAGTTCTTATATTATCATAGGAAAAAAATCTTAGCGGAGTGATAAGTTTAGCAGTGCTCAGTTACTACGCTAGAAAAACTCTTTGGTCGTTAAAGGGTTAAAATAATGTACTAGCAAGTTCAATATTTTTTTTGAATAAATCAACACCAATCAGTATGGAAAAATGTTTTCAAAATCCCAAATTTAAAAAATAACAAAACAAAGACTTACCAATACTGCTTGTAGGTAAACTTCCCCCTCAAAGATTTACAGATGGGCTCATCACACGAATGAATAACTTTATGAAAATACGCGTATTGTCTACAAATATTCTTAATCTGCTTGAGAGCCGCCTTCAACGTCGGCGACCCAATCAACTCCTCCAGATCCGAAATGCCATAATACAACACGGTCGAATAACTATTCGGCAAAACATCAATATACGGCCTCCAGAACGAATTATGAGCAAACTTTTCCACCAACAAAAACATTGCTAAAACTACATTGGGCATCTTCTGCAGAATCGCATCCTTTTCCATCAACGGGGCCAACGAGGTCTTCATTTCAACCGTAATCATTATCTTCCTAGGTATCGAAATCAATAAACTGCCCTGAGTTACATCCACTTCGGATTTCAAGCCTAGATCGTAGCCAGGAAAGGGTGCAATGGAAACGCCGCCGAAATTCGCGCCGTTTTCCATTAGCCAGGTCGTGAACCGGTTTAGCGCAGCGCCATCTGCCCTATCCGCAACTGTTTCTATTTCCGAACCACTATTCTCCAATTTGTTAATAATTTCGATTAATCCGAAGATCTCCCTCTGAATCTCCAACTCCTTGAGCACATTCCCTTGCGGAGGGTTTACGGTGATCCTTAGTAATTTATCCACGGCTTCTGACAGTTTTTTCTGCGCACCGGTGAGGTTATGTTTGGGTTTGTTTTGTTTAGAAGACTTCGCCTGGCTCTTTCGACCCATTTTTAGGACACTATGTAGCTGGCTCCACAGGTACACTAACTGATTACTCACTGTACGCGTGAAACACGTGCGTTTTTATTTGGTCACTATCGAATTACTCGGTTTTATAAATAGATAAATGCGGAGTTTGGAGCGGAAGGCGAGAGATGGCGCCAGGGTGCGCGATCGATGATTTTTTACGGGCCGGGTTGAAACCGTTGCCGATAGTTTATTTTTTTATTACAACATTTTAAGGGATGATGGAATTGAAAGTAGAGTGTATTTAAAACGCTCTGGTGGGTGGTGTTATAAATTTGAATTATTAATCGAGTAGCGTTGGATGTTATTCTGGTAAACAGTTGAAGCGCCAAAATAAAATGTAGGCCACGTGAGGCGATTGTTTTTATGTGTGCAATACGGCGGGCGTGTGATCGTTAATTATGGATGCAATTTAACTGTCAACATTTGATTTAACATTCATTAATGTTTTAATTAAAATAGATTGATGTAAACGTTTTAATTAACAGGCCGTTAATAAAATAACTGATAAATTTAGTGAAATAAATGAATACAGTTTGTATTTAAATTTTAATAATTATCAGTAACGGATGTAAGCGATAGCAGAATTGGTAAAATATGCCCTAAACCAGTGGCGGATTTACAAACAGGCGCACGACGCACGGCATCAGAAATTCGCGGGCATTAAAGCTTGGCTGAGCCACAGAATTTTGTTTCTGAGTTGGCCATGCCTTAGTGAGAAAAACATAGTAGTCATGTTTGAAATTAATTAATTTTTACTTTCTCTGTTACGAAGTACGAGAAAGTATTGTGATCGTGATTTTTTTTCCAAAATTTTTTCTGGAAAAAAAATTGTGTCTGTGTGTGTGTGTGTGTCTGTATGTGTGTGTCTGTGCTGTGTGTGTGTCTGTGTGCGTGTCTGTGTCTGCTGTGTGCGCTGTATCTCAAAAACTAATAGAGCAACTGATATAAAACTTTGTACATATGTCTTATTTGATAATCCGAAGAACTGAAAAGCTTTTGGTAAAATTTCGTGCACCGGAAGTGGGTGTTTACCTTAACTGTTTTTTTGTTTTTTTGCCAATATTTTCTTAAATATGAAAAATATCACAAAAATATTTAAACAAACATTGAAGACAACAAAGAAATGAACATCTTTTCCTTGAAAATATTTTTCATAAAATCATTGCTATTCGAGAATTTTTTTTTTTTTAATGCTTGGTTTATAATTATGAAACTATAATAGTTACAGCAAATTTATTTGAATAATAATTGTAGAGAATACTAAAATGAACAACTTCTAAAGAATAAGTTTTTTTCGAAAACTCGTTAGTTTTTAAACCGAGTTTTTGAATTTGAATTATAATTTCTCCATGTTTTATAATTTTGACGTTTTAAACGTCAATTTCATCCGAGTGTACGCAACGCTCGATGTACATTCAAAATATGATTTCAATAAACCATGAAAACGTAAATATAAATGGCTATGATGCCATCAAGTCGGAGAAAGTAACATGATGGCCACATCACCATTTTTCAATTCAACTAATTTAGTCTCATGAAGTAATAATATGCGTCTCATGACGTAATAATATACCTCATTTATCTCACAGCCAACTCTGAAACAAAATGTGGCTTACACATTATATTTTTACTTTCTCCGTTACGAAGTACGAGAAAGTATTGTGATCGTGATTTTTTTTCAAAATTTTTTTTACGGAAATATCCGTTTTGGGGTGCCAACAATTTCTGGTGTGTCCGTGTGTCTGTCTGTGCGCGCTTTATCGCAAAAACTAATAGTGCAATTGTTATGAAACTTTGAACATCCGTCTTATTTGATAATCTGAAGAGCTGAAAAGCTTTTGGTAAAATTTCGTACACCAGAAGTGGGCGTTTACCTTAACTATTTTTAGTTTTTTGCCAATATTTTCTTAAAAATTAAAAATATCACAAAAACATTTAAACAAACTTTGAAGACAACAAAGAAATGAACATCTTTTGCTTGAAAACATTTTTCATAAAATCATTTTTATACGAGAAAAAAAATTATTACTTTTTTTTTAATTTTTGGTTTATAATTATAAAACGATAATAGCTACAGCAAATTTATGTTAATAATAATTGTGGAGAATGCTAAAATGAACAACTTCTAAAGAATAAGTTTTTTCGAAATTCCTTTACTTTTTGAGTAAACTGTGTTTTTGAATTTGAAGTATAATTTTTCCATCTTTCATAATTTTGACGTTTTAAACGTCAGTTTCATCCGAGTTTATACAACGCTCGATGTACATTTAAAATATGATTTCAATTTAAAATAAACCATGAAAACGTAAATATAAATGGCTATGATACCATCAAGTCGGAGAAAGTAACATGATGGCCACATCACCATTTTTTAACGGAAATATTAGTTTTGAAAAAATTTTGAAATTATCTGGATTTGGTAACACATCTGTAATTGGACCTTCAATTGTTTTCGTGCGTTGTACGAAAGCTCTTAAAGGCATGGACGAATTTTGGAAATTCGTGCGATAGTAATGTCTCCTACTCGTTGGATATACACGTATAAATTTGGGAAGAAATTTGATTTCCAATTGTATTGTTTTTTTCGAATTCGAAATTTCAACGGAAATATCCATTTTGAGGTCCCACGGAGGGATTCCGACCAAAATTGAAAAATATCTACGTGTGTGTGTGTACCTGTGAGCATTATACCTCGAAAAATAATAGTGATTTAAAAACGAAACTTCAAAACTTTAACTATGGGAAGAACTGAAAAGCTTTTGCTAAAATTTTGAATACCGGAATATTTTTAAATATGAAAATCTTTTTATGAATGTCGAAAAAACGAAGTACTGCAGGATCTTTTGGTGAAAAATGTATTAGATATTTATTTTTATTTTCGAGTCAAAAATAAATACGAAAAATGTTGACTTAAATGATAATAGTTCGATTAAATTTATATAAACTAATCCCACCTTACAACCCTTAGAACACGCCCAAGAGTTAATAATATTTGTCAAAAAAACATTAGATTATGTTCTTATGTATAAATTTACACTTGCGAAACCCTCGTTTGTGTTCTATGGATTGGATGGTGGGATAGGGACCACCCATTGCCCTTCGTCTTCACTTAAACATTGTTTGATATTTGATGACTAATTTCTTAGTTAGGTCACGAGATAAGTAATAATTTCAAAAGTTGAAGAAAGAGCGTTTGTGGAAAAATTTCGAAACCGGGGGTGGTGGATGGCAGTGACGGTTCGCGGGGTTTTTTCTGGTACGGCCGAGGAACAAGAGGTGGTAATACAGATAGGTAGGGTCAGTTGCAGAGACGGCTGGCTGCGTGACCGCACCTATCTACCGTACCAGAAAAAAACCCGCGAACCGTCACTGGTGGATGGGCCCTATCCCACCCTCCAACATTTGGAACATTCCCTAGAGTTTCTATAAATAAAAACGTTTATCAAATGCCTAGAAAACTGTTAGATTATTTTATTATCAGTTAATCTACACTCCTCCTACAACCCTCGTTTGTACTCTAAAATTTGTAGGGTAAGATAGAGCCCGTCTACCGCCCTTCCACTGAAGCCTAATCTAGAAAACACTGTTTGATTCAATCAATTTAGAAGTCAATTACGAGAGATGTAATAGCTTTAAATGCACAAAGAAAAAACGTTTGTGATGTTGGGTGGGCCTACTCTCCAATCCTTTGATCACACCCCAGAGTTTCTATAAAGGAAAACGCCCTTCGTTTCCACTTAAATCTAACTTAGAAGACATTTTTTGATTAAACCAATTTCTTTGTCGGATCACGAGAGATGCGTTTGCGGGTAAAATTTAAACAAAACAAAGGGTGGTGGATGGGCCCAATTCCACCCTCCAATCTTTTGAACAAACCTGAAGTTACTATACAGGGTGTCCCATTTTAAATTGCCACCCAAAATATCTCGAAACCTGAGCAACATGGCAAAAAATGTTTCAGATAAAAGTTGTAGGGTTCGGAGGGGACAAATACTGGTGACCTTGAAGTCAATTTTCAAAGGTAAACTAAGATCAACCATGATTTGCAAAATGGAACTCCCTATGCGGGATCGTATTCTACGGGAACAAATACAAACTATAGCCACCACGATAAATTAATTTAGCAAAATCAAAAATTTTTGTTAGAACAAAAATTAAAGAAATATTCTCGTAAATATATAGTTTCCGAATTGCCAGTTTTGAAAAATAAGCCGTAAACAACTTGGTATCGTGGTACTTGGCTGAATATCAAATTGTTGCAAAATTTGATTACATTATTTTCAAGAGCGTTCTTATTATTAGTTTTTTGGACTATTTTTCGAAGAATTTTCAGGCATTCAGTCGATAGAAACGTGGAATTTACGGAGCAAATTCTTTAAAAAGTGATTTATTTGCCATCAAATCTTGTTTTCTAGATAGACATTTTTGTAAATGCAAAGTTCGGATTATTTTCATTAGCAAATTGTAAAGACACGTTATTAAAGTTTTATTTTTAAAGCTTATGCTTGAAGCTCGAAGGAAAAATGCAATTTAAAGAGCAATAACTGAAAAGAAAACATTTTTGCGCATCCAAATGTGTTTTCTAGCGCAGCCATTTTTGTAACTGTAAAATTCGCATTAAATTGTATAAGTATTTATGAAGATCCGTTATTTAACTTTAATCTGTTAACATTGAAAGCATGTACCGGAAGAAATGGTGAGTTTACAAAGCAATTTCTGGAGAAAAAAAATGTTTGTCATCAAAATTTGCCATCTAGTGAGGTTATTATTGTAACTGCAATGTTCGGTTTCAAAGACACGTTATTTAAAATTTGAAGCTCGGTCGAAGAAAATATGTAGAACTTATAGAGCATTTACTTGAACAAGTGCATTTTTGGGCATAAACATTTGTTTTCTAGCGCAGCAATATTTGGCAGGGGCGGCTCGTTATGTAGTGCCAAGGAGCCATGGCACCACCTCTAATTTCAAACTCGGCAAAAATTTATTTTTTCCATTTCAAGTTTTCATTGTTGTCAATTTGTTTTCAGCTGCGGTATGTTAATTGTTTGAATTATATATTAGAAATTAGTTAATTTAAGATGCATTTTGAAGTTTTAAAGCTATTTCCAGCAGAGATTATTTTTTTACAATTTTTATAAGCACGATATCCATTTTTCTCTATTTCAAGTTTTCAGTGTTGCCATTTTGTTTTCAGGTGTACGTCAATTGTTTTAATCGGATGTTCAAAATTAGTTCATTTGGTATAAATTTTAAAGTTTTGAAGCTAATTCTAGCGGAGATTATTTTTTTACAATTTTTATAATCGCAAAATGCAAATTTATTTTTTTCATTTCAAGTTTTCAGTGTTTCTATTTTGTTTTCAGCTGTGGTTCATCAATTGTTTTAATCAGATGGTTAAAATTAGTTAATTTAACATGAATTTGAACGTTTTGTGGCTATTTCCAGCAGATATGATTTTTTTACAATTTTTATAATCACAAAATGCTATTTTCTTTGCTCTATTTCTAGTTTACAATATTGCTAGCTATAGTATCTCAATTGTTTTAATTGAATGTCACAAATTAGTTCACTTAGGATGCATTTGTAAGCTTTGAAGCTAATTCTTATTTTTCTTATTACAAATTGCACTTCTCTTTTCTGTGCTTCAAGTTTGGAGGGTCGCCATTTTGTTTTCAGGTATGGTGTGATAATTATTTTAGTACGATATTAATTATTGGTACACTCGGAATGGATTTTAAAAATTTGAAACCAATTCCTGCAATGGTTATTTTTTATAATTTTATTTTCTCCATTTTAAGTTTATAGTGTTGCTATTTTGTTTTTAGCTGTGGTATACCAATTGTTTTAGTTAGGTGTCAAAAATGAGTTCATTCGCAATAAATTTAGAAATTTTGAAGCCAGTTCCAGTGGAGATTAATTTTGTACATTTTTGTTTTGGTCACAAAATACAATTTTATTCGATACATGTTAAGTTTTGAGCATTGTCAGTATGTTTTGAGCTGTGATATGTCAATTGTTTTACTTTGATTAACTCGGGATACATTTTTGAAGCTTATTTCAGCAAAGATATTTGTTTTACAATTTTTCAAAACTCAAATTGCAGTTCTCTTTCCTAGATTTCAAGTTATGAGCGCCGCCATTTTGATTTGAGGTGTGATATGTCAATTATTTTAGTAGGATGTTAAACAATATTTTCATTCTGCATAGATTGTGATAGTTTCAAGGCGATTCCACTGATGTTTATTTTTTTACAATTTTTACAATCTTAAAATGCAGTTTTCTTTCCTACATTTCAAGTTTTAAACGTTGCCATTTTATTTTCAGCTGTGATTTATCAATTATTATACTCGGATGTCAACAATTGATTAACTCACGTTAAGTTTTGAAGTTTTAAACCTAATTCAAGTAGAGAATAATCTCTTACAATTTTTCAAATCACAAATTGTAAGCATTTCAAATTTTGATTTCCATTTTTATTTCAGGTGTGATGCGTCAATTATTTTAGTAGGATGTTAAACATTGGTTCATTCAGAACAGATTATGGTATTTTTTCAATTCACCGTCTAAATAAATGTGGAATTTGCTAAAATAAAGTTCATCATAATTTTCCTTCTAGCTCAACCATTTTTGCTTGTGTGAAGTTTCGATAATTTTCTTTAAACGATAGAAAGTTACCGTAATTTTCTCATTATATATATGTCAATTCAGAAGAAAATGGAAATTCGACATTCAATTGTTTTTTTTAATTTTTTTAAGGATAACTCTCGAACGAACGGGCAGATTTTGAAAATGATTTAAATAAAGTGTAGTTTTCATCGAATAGATGTAGATAAAAACAAAAAATTCGTCGTTCATTTGAAAGGAAGACCAGATTTTAAAAATCCGTCCAGTAAAGTGTTCTACCCGCCGAATATAAGTTTTTTATAATAACTCCTGAACCGATAACCTAATTTTGAAAATTCTTCCAGCAAAATATTGCAATTACTGTTTTATGGTTCTGAGAAGATAACTCTTGAACAAAATAGCAGATTTTAAAAATTCTAGAAAAGTGTAATTCGTCTTCAATTGTTTTTTGTTTTTTGAGGATAATTCTTGAACAAGGATAGTTTTTGAAAATTCTTTCAGCAAAGTGTTGCACCCATTGGACAGATGTAGATATGATCTAAAAACAAATTCGCCATTCAATTATTTTCTATTGTTGTTGAAGATAGCTTTTAAACGAAAAGACAGAGTTTTCCAATTCTTTTGTCAAAGTGTTGTAGGCTAAAAATAAAATTGTCGTTTTTTTAAAGATCACTTTTGAACTGATGACCTGATTTGTAAAATTCTTTCAGCAAAGTCTTATATTCATCCCAAAAATTAAATTCGTTGTTCAATTGTTTTTTGGGTTTCAGATAACTTTTGAACGGATGGCCAAATTTGGAAAATTCTTTCTACCAAGTGTTGTACTCGCCGACTGGATACAGATAAGACAAAACAAATGAAATTTGTAGTTCAATTGTTTTCTCTTTTTTTAAGGATAACTTCTTGATTTTACAAATTCTTTTAGATAAGACGTTGATAAGATCAAAAAATAAATTCACAGTGTAATTGTTTTCCTTCTTTCTTGAACCAAAAACAGAGTTTTCAAATTCTTAAAGTATTACACTCATTATATAGATGTTGATAAAGTTGACAAAATAAAATTCGTCGTTTAATTGATTTCCGTTTTTTTTTTAACGTGAACGAAGAACGGTATTACAAATTTAATGAATATTTGTGATTTTGCAGAGTTACGAACAGCTTGAATATTTGTATATGTAGGCTACTGTCTTTATTTAATTTATTGAATGCTTCTGCAACAAGTAAAGGTTTTCAATTGCAATGATTGTTTTTTCTTTCCTCAAAAATAAGGCGGTTGATATGCTAAGTGGCTCTACCATCAAAATATTCTACGAGCCGCCACCGATATTTGGTATTGCAAAGTTAAGATTTGTATCTTTTGAGAGTCGCCAAGACAGGTTATTTAAGATGTAACTGTCAAATTTTCAAGAATCTCTCGGAAAAATTGTGTAATATTGTTGAAACAAAAAATCAAACGGCACTGTAAAAGAGACAAATATATCCTGACTGTATTCTACAACCAATTCTCCAAATTGAACCTAAAATATTTTATTTTACTTTAGAAGAGAACAAAAGGACGTTTTTCCGGGAAATTTTTTCGCTGACGGATATTTTTTTCTACTGGCCCTGACAACTTGATTGTAGAATACAGACAGGATATATATGTCTACTTTACAATGCCGTTTGATTTTTTTGTTTCAACAATATTGGTGTAAAGATATCCTGACCACTGCACAATACACGGTTTTTCACTTCGACGCCCTCTGCTAGAGTTGAAATGAATAAATAATTTGATAAAAAAAATTGTTTTTAATGTCTCTCAATATATCTTTTTAAATGCACAAAACCTCATATCTCTAAATAAAATAGATGTCTATAAATTGGTCAATTTTCACCAAAAAAATTAAATAATTATAAAACCACAATATTCTAGAATAATTTAAAAAAATTCAAAGCATCTAGCGAATATGAAAATGTAAGATTTATAGTTCAATTTTCAGAGAAACTTCATTTTCAGACATAATAATTTAACTTTTATGAGAGTCATTGTTCTTGCTGCAGTTTAAATAATTTTGTTTAGATAATTATGAAGATATGTTATTCAGTATTCATTTGTTCCAATTAATTTCAAGGATTTGTGGAAATAAATGTGAAATTTACAAAGAAATTTCTGGGGAAACTACATTCTTGGCACAATAATTTTGCCATTTTTTATTGCTGCATTTGTCGAAACCTATGAAGGGATCTCAGGAATTAGACATAAGTTAGACATTAGGTATTATCATGTAATTTTAAGCTGTTTGTGAGTGAATAAAGAAGCGGACCTGATAAGTGATCGACAACATTTTGTGAAGATTAACGATATAGTCTCTAGTACCGAAATTAATGCGACCTCAGGTGTGCCCCAAGGCTCACACCTGGGTCCGTTATTGTTTCTCCTTTTTATTAATGATATTGGTGTTACTATTGAGTCAAACTTTTTACTTTACGCAGATGACATTAAACTATATCGGAAAATTGCTACCTTTGAGGATTGTTACATATTACAGAACGACCTGGACCGTCTCACGACTTGGTGTTGGGAGAACGATCTACATTTAAATGCAACAAAATGCAAATGCATACGCTTCTCTCGAAAAGTGGGCAATTTTTTGCCGTTTATATATATTTTAAATAACCATACTTTGGACAATATGGATACTAATAAGTAAATTTGATTTCAGGGATCATATTAAAATGATTACAGCAAAGTCATTGTAAATGGTTGGCTTTATACGAAGAGTTACTTTTAAATTTAAATGTATTCGTACCTACATGACTCTATATACCACCTTGGTCAGGTTAATTACTGATTACTGCTGTGTGATTTGGTCTCCCCACTACCAGTGTCACATTGAGAGAATTGAAAGTATCCAGCGAAAGATGTTAAAAGTGATTTGCTTTCGTACGAATATATAACTATGATTCTGACAACTATGATATAGCTCTTACATATCTTGGTCTGCTGCCTCTTTACAATCGTAGGATTTATTTTTCTTTGTGGTTTGCTTTTCGGGTACTAAATGGGCTCATCGACTGTACATTTATAGTCTCCTGTATCTCTATAAGAGTTCCGAACCGCACGACAAGATTCCAAAAACTTCTAGCATGTAAAAGTCATAAAACCTGGTACGGATTTAATTGTCCACGTAATACTCTCATAAGGCTTGTTAATTCTTATTGCGATTCTATTGACGTTTTTGGTATCTCAGTGAGTACGTTTAAATCGAAATGCCGGAAAGCTATTGAGAGCAACAAAAATACCTTTACGCCAAGGTTATAAATTATTTTGTACATTTTTGTATTGTTTTTATTGTGTATTTTAATTGTTATACTTTGTACTGTACTGGCCATCCGTAATAAATGACTATGACTATGACTGATGAAATGGGCGTTTCGTCCAAGGAGGTTGAGAAACACTGGTGTAGGGGTAGTGACAATAATTAGAGGGGGGCCTTAAAATTGTAATGGGCCTCTCAAGTACTAAATCCGCCACCGCCCCGAAACAGTAAATTTCTTTAAAGTATCAAATTCATAACCCGAAAAAAGTGCTTATTTTCTTCTCTTAAAAACGAGTCTTGTCATTTTAACAATTCATTTCAAATTGTAGTTCTTGCTGAAATCTATCAACCTTTTATATTGCGTATTTTTAAACTTTGTTAAATTTTATCTAATTAATTAAGTCACATAAACTCTACTCTCTTTATTGTTACTTTATGTGTAATTGTGTGTAATTCAAAATTTAAAAAATAAATTGTTTTTTCACAGTCACAGTCAACATTCAATCAATTCGGAAAGAGTTTTAATTGCTTTTCGAATACATATTATCTTTAAGATCAACACTTGCCAAAAACAAAATCACCTTTTCGTATATTTTCTTGGTACATTGTTTTATTGCTTCATATGCTCTCCAGATACTTCTGAATTAAGAGTTAACTGAATCCAAATAATTTTTCTTCGATTCTCATTTAACTTGTGATGATGCATGTTGTGATATATAGAAATAACACACATAACACTTGGTTTGTTTCTGTATTAATTCTTTGATAATAACGTAACTCTCGAAACTAGTGAGAATAAATAAACAATTTGTGAAACAAACCAAGCATCCAAATAACTTAATATTAATTTAGTGAACATCTAATTTCAATTAAAATCTAAATATTTATTTATAACAATACTAACTTAAGTAAATGTGTTAAATCTTTAAAAATCATAGGCGATATGTTGGGTTTGAGGGGAAAATCAATATTTAATTTATTAGCACCACCTGTTTTACAAACGAGGCTGTAAAGACAAATTGGATTTTGGTCGGGCATGCTACGGTTATTTGTCATAAGCTCTTGGAATTGATGATGGAATAAATTTCGGCGGCTGTTTTTAGACAATTATAAGGGGGTACATAATTCACAATTTTATTAGTTATGCGATGATAATAAGGATAAACCTTCTCTCAGCTGTAATAACTTATATGTAACCATTAATACATAATTTATTCCAGCTACATCAGCATCATCATATTTGTATTTATTAGAAATGTCCATTCATAATCATGAGGATGATTGCCTGTACCCTCAATAAATTAAATAAAGACGAAAAGTTGCCTGAATATATGAATATTTCTATTATTAATCCTTAATACTTAGCATTACCACGTGGCACCTGAAATGTTGTCTATAGTAAATTATATGAAAAATTCATTTTATTCTCTTCTAACGTTAGTTTACATAAACAGCTAAGGCATTGGTCGTTATTAAATAATTAAAAAAAAATGTTTGTTTGCATTTATAGACGCAAATATTGATCAGTATGATGGGTAAGTCATGAGTAAAAGAGTCGACTCATCGAAATAAGTCGAGTGGTCAAGTCATGAATATTCGTGATTTTTTTGTTAGCGCGTTGAAAAGTGTAATGAATATAATTTTTATTAATCTTTATTTAATTTATTTAATGCTTCTGCAACAAGTTAGGGTTTTCAATTTTAACATGAATATAAATTTATTTACAGGTTTAATTTATTTTTGGTGTATCGTACAAACGGAATATACTCCCTACATTTGCTCTTATAATTGGCGCAAATTTTGGATTTTGGGGACTCATGGATGATATGGAACGATATTGGCTTAGACAGCGTAGGTCATTGAGCAACAAACAATTTTCTATTTATATATTATTCACATTAAATGCAATTAGACAACCACTAACATGCATGCCTTCGCTGGGATTCGAACCCAGGACCCTCGTTCTGGCGCGCTAGTCCACCTTTCAATTAGTAAGACCAATTGGCGAAGGGCACTTGGCAGCGCGTGGTCCAGAACGAGCCCACCAGTGAGAACAATAAGAAGACTTAGGAAAAATGACAGAATAGCCGTTGTCCCCTAACCCTAAAATAATTTCATTTCTAGATTTGCAGACTATAAAATAGGTATCATTGTCCATCGGCCTGATAAAGCTACTGTGCATTGATATAATTCTAGAATGTGTATCTATATCTACAAATATATGTGAAATTTTAACATTCCTGTTCTAAATATGGAAATTTTCATTTGTTGAATATGCATTAATTTTTTTTCAGTTTGGGGTTATCAAAGTATTACATATCTTATTCAAGTTAGTACTTGATGAATTCAAACCGATAGTAGTACCATTTATTACATGTAAATATCTTTTGTATAATTCTTTTAAACCTCCTGTTGTCGAGTTTAGAATAGTTTGATAACAAAGAAGTACGAAATTTATCAGCGTCGTTGATATCGGTCCACAAAATTGTGGAAAATAAAATAACAAATGCTGCCACAAACAAACAGAAGTAAGAAGCAAGGGATTCCATAATCCAGGAACTGAACACGCGCAGAGAGAAACATGAAGCATGGAATACGAAAGTTTTGCAGAAAGTAAAAGAGAACTGTCTAAGACTGGCGGAGGTATTAATGAATGAGAATGCGGTGGTTGGTTTGTCGAATCCTTTGGACCGTAATGTGATTTATCTGCAATTTCTACAGTATCTACATCAAATGGAAATGCATCCATCACTTCTAATCAATTATTAGCCATTTCAATGAATACTTCCAATAACAGACAGACGTTGTTGAAAATTGCTAATTTTATAGGTTAGAATCCAAATCTTAAGATGCCCTTTTTGGCTTCTTATAATGTAAGACCTTCTTACGACTAAGATCTGATTTATGGTTGGCGCAACACTTTAAGAACGTCTTATTTTTAAGATTTCATCTACTTAAGATTCGTTGGAGAAACCGGGAGTTAATTCTGTTTATGAATAATTTAAATGTAAATATATACATGCTAGACTTCCCTTTTATTAAATTGAGGAGTGTTTTATTATTATGGCTAAAAATGTAATTTGTTATAGTTATTTTAACCTTTGTAAAACATGTGTTATTAATCATGGTGATGGTTGTGACCGTTACTACTTGGTAATTCATTATAAAATCACTGAATAAAACACTTACTATGTTTTTTACCACAATTTATTTGATGTATGTACAAATATTTCATATACATACATATCACACATCACATACATGTGATATGTATGTATATGAAATATTTGTACATACATCAAATAAATTGTGGTAAAAAACATAGTAAGTGTTTTATTCAGTGATTTTACATGTGTTATGTTTACAGAAATGTAAGCCCAAAGTTATCTACAAAAAATGTATCAGAGTGAGGATGTCACTTGAAACTTCATATTTGAGATTGATAATGCGACTTTCGTTTTCGGGTGAAAGTTTCCGTAATGGAATGATTGATTCGCTCTTTAACTTAATATTTACGAAAAGGTAACTTTTGTCGCTCAAACTTTACTAAGTGATGAAGGGGAAACATTGTATGTATTAATAAATGTACTCGGCTTCTTATTTAATTTCAATTTTAAGGTTTTTAATCGCTGCAGTATATAATAAAATATGTATGTACATTGTTAGACGGTTTTTAACTTCGAATGTGTTTTTAAAAATAACCTATTTCGTAAAATAATGGATTTTCACTTTCAAATTTCAGCATTATTTTAAGCAGACTTAAGTTTACACCTTCTTAAAAAGCTTCGAATAGTTTTTTTTTATAATTTAAAAATCTCGAAAATGGTAAAGAAACTAGTGATGGGGTCATTCGAATGATGGTAATCGATTCATTCGATTATGAAAATAATCGATTATCTCGAGAACTTATTTTTATAATTCGAATGATCATTCAATGATTCATTCGAGTAAATTATTCGAAACCTATAAAGTATAATTTGAAAGAGAATTCGAATGATTATTCGAATATCAGAAATACATAATAAATCTGAACTCGAATATATATCATTCGAAACTTAACTTTTCATTGAACGATTTTAACGAATTTACACCAATATTGTTTACAGCTGTAAGGTTTTTAGTGAAATGTAATACAAACTGGAAATAAATTTAAAAAAATGTGTATACACTAAGAAACTACATAAAAGTTAAAAGTGTTTATAACACATCGGCTGATAAGTTTCCGGTCTAATGAAGAAAATACAATTTTTTCGATCAAATTCTGTTTTATTCATCAACATAATCTCCTTCAAGAGCGATACAGTCATTCCATCGCCTTTCTAACATTTCAATACCTTTCTTGAAGAACGATTTGTCTTCGGCCTCAAAATAAGCGTTTGTTTCGACGATTACTTCTTCATTTGGGCCAAATCTCTTTCCGGCGATAATTTTTTTTTAGATCTGCGAACAGGTAAAAGTCGCTGGGGCCCAAATCTGGAGAATAGGGTGGGTGCGGAAGCAATTCAAAGTGCAGTTCATGCAATTTTGCCATCGTAGCCAAAGACTTATTACACGGTGCATTGTCTTGATGAAAGATCACTTTCTTTTTTTGCCTATGGGGCCGTTTCGTTGAAATTTCCTCGTTCAAACGATCCAATTGGGCCATGTAGTGATCGCTATTGACTGTCTTACCTTTTTCAAGGTAGTCGATAAATAAAATACCGGACGCATCCCAAAATACGGACACCATAACCTTTCCAGCACTCCGTTGCGCTTTTGACCGCTCCGGGCGAGGATCACCGGCTATTGTCCACTTAGCTACCGTTTTGACTCTGGCGTGTAATGGTGAATTTATGTTTCATCCATCGTTACATATCGACGCAAAAAGTCTTTTTTATTTCGCCGAAATAGGTCCAAACAGCTCTAGGAATCATCTACTCATTGGTGTTTTTGGTCTACTGTTAGCACACGCGGCACCCACTTCGAAAACAGCTTTCTCATCGACAAATGTTCATGCAAAATGAAGCTTACACGTTCTTTTGATATATTGAGAGTGTCAGCTATCTCCTGCAACTTCACTTCACGGTTTGTCAAAACGATTTTGTGGACTTTTTTAATGTTTTCCGGTATAACCACCACTTTCGGGCGACCAGAGCGAGGCGCATCATCGGTATTGGTACGACCACGTTTAAAATCAGCAAACCAGTGTCAACAATGGTCGATTTTCCTGGTACAGATTCCGGATAACACTTATCAAGCCATGCTTTCGTTTCAACGGTATTTTTTCCCATTAAAAAGCAATTTTTTGAAAATAAAGAAAATTGTTTCACCAAAGTCACCATAACTTTTGAACAAAACGTCAGATCCTTATACAATTTTTACAGCTACTTTTTGAAGGTTAGTACTTACTAAACAAAATATTAATTCTGCATTTGTGACGCCATCTGTTTGTTAGACCGGGGACTTATCAGCCGATGTGTTATGTCGGTCGTATTCAAATTATAATCAAAAGTATTTGAGTCACAATAATTCGAGTGATCCTTTGAATATATCTATACCATTTGCAAAACAAAAATATTCGATAACGATCATTCGAACTATAACTCGAACTATTATTCGAATGATCATTCGAATTAATAATCGAGTACCGATCACTCGAATTATCAACAGTAATATAACGAGTGCCTATGATTTTGCCGGAAATTATTAGCGGCAGGATCACGATTGCTTGTTGCGACGAAAATCGGCACGACTGCGAAGCAGGAGTGCCGATTTTCTAGAAGCAACAAGCAAGAGTGATCCAGACGCTAATAATTGCCTAGGAAAAATCAGTCACGAGTTAGATTCGAGAAGACAATTGGCCGAACAGAAAGTTCACACTTCATAATTTTAAAAGTTAAATTTAGTTACACCAAGTGTCAGACGTGTATTAATCTGCGCCACAATAATTGTAGTAAAAATGGACTTACCAAGATTTTGAGAAATGCCTATGAATACTATTACTGATGAAAGCACTAACACTTCCCCCGAAACTACAAACAGATCGAATTCAGGAACAAACTGCTTAAAAGTCGGGCAATAGCTGACGTTTAGATGTTATAGAACATGTACTAACGCGTTGCTAGGCAATACCAACATGAGAGATTATCTGATTAGATACCACCCAGGGTTAATTGCCATGCATAACATGGACCGTGGTCTGTTACGCATCGTAATTAGAATTTTATTGGATCATGTAATCAACGTTATTTGATTTCATTGGTTAGTAAGCAAATGAGGGCAATTGTCATTCGAATAATCATTCAAATGATCACTCGAATAATCATTTGAATGAATAATCGATTTTCAGATTAATCCGAATAGTAATCATTCGATTATCGAAATCATTCGATTATTCCCATCATTAAAAGACACATAATGTATGTACGGTTGCCTAAAATTCTCGCGCACATTCAACTTTCAGCTCGTTATGTGTGAGTTTGATGTAAACTATATACATTTTCTCTAACCCGCACATACAGAATGTATATTCTGTATATTTACGGTGCCATTTAGTATAAATATTTATGCATTAGTAAAAGGTAAGAGTTTAAAGTTTCCAATATTTCCATTTTGGTTTAGTCTGCCCATCAACTCCCTTACGATAAATGATCTCTTGTAAAACTTATCAAATCTGTAATTTATGGCTGTTAAATGTTTCTTCTTTTTATTGTCTCGGCCTGGTTAATTGAATATTAAGTTGTTGATTTTAGGCAATCATACATACATACATTATTAATTTCGTTAGTTTCTTTGGTATCCTTGACTATTTTTATTATAAAAACTATTCCAAGTTGTTGATGAAGGTGTAAACTTAAAGTCTTTCAAAAAGAATGCTGGAAATTCGCGATAGAAAAACCATTAACAGACATACAAATTTTAACATGTAAATCCCTATAACATCACGTTACAAACAGGGCCGATCCTAGAGGCTTGGCCGCCCGCGTGCAAATGATGATTAGGCCGCCCCCTCACGTGCAGAAAAACATTTCTTAGGGCTCCCGCTCAGGCTTTTATTTTTCAATTCGAAAAATTTAAAAAAATTTCTGTTATAATAATAATAATAACTATTCATTTCTCAACAGACATATATCCAATTACAGGGAAAAGTAACATTATTTAAGACATTAATTAACAAAAATTAAGATAAGTAATACTCCTATTATCTTTGTAAAGTTTTAAAGCAGAAAAATATAATGTCGGAGCATATACACATATTTCAAATTCGAATTATGTTTGGTCTGGATTGAAAAAAGAAATTACTAAAGAATCTGCAAGTAATCCGAGACTGCCAGTGCCAGTGGAGTATTTTTCTTTTAAATTCATCCAGATGTTGAGGACAAAAAATGATAGAACGGTTGATAGCTTAATCAATCAACTATGTCCTTATAAATAGGGCTTACGGACCAAGGGAGCTGGATCTACCAAGCAGGAAGCTCTTACCTGCACTCATCTAACGAAGTTCAGTCGAAAAAAAAAACAACTGATATGCAACTACTGCAGGAAGCCCAATCACATTGGTTAAAGTGTACAGGAAATGAATTGCAGATGGCTGTCCTCTGAAGTCCGACACAAATACGATACTCATCACTGTTGATGATGTTCAACTGAAACACATACTGAGTCGTCGAGATGCATGGATGACAAAGGCATGGCAAGCCATATTTTAAATGATGAGATTTGCTTTAGAACGTTTGAGTCTTTTTCAACTGAATACACAGTGACCACAGCAAATGGTGAGAAAATTGAAGCCATCGGAATACGTGAAGTAGAAGGCAGAAATGGTACAAAATTACCTTGACTGAAGTTTGGTGTGTGCCCCGAATCAAGAAGAATCTGTTCTCCGTGCTTGCAGTCTAGAATAAGTACTCGGACAGCGAGTTCAACTCATCAGTTGAAGTCTACAACTTCCTAGTTAACAACTGGCAGGAGCTCATCATGGAGGACTGTTCAAGTTGGCCGTGAGAATTTTGAACCCTATCAAATGAGGTAAATGCAGTGATTAAGTGAAACTTGTTGGAGTTGTGCCATAACCGATTCGGACATCAGAACAAGCGCTACTGAGCAGCGAGCTTGACATGAACGTAGAAATGCTTAGTGAACTGTGTGAAGGTGGCATTTATGATATAGCTCATCGCCTACCGTTCGGCACGAGGTCCAGAACAACCGAACAGGGAGAGCGAATTCACACGGATGTCAAGAATCTAGGTCTGGATATCGATATTCTGTGCTTTTCAAGGACAATTGCACAAAATTCAGGATAGTTTATTTTCTGCGGAAAAAATCCGAAGAAGGTGAAAAACGGAGCCAGTTCCTAGCCGAGGCAGAAACAGCTGGGAGCTGCCGAGTAATAATGGCAAGTAGTTCGGCAATAAACAGATCCGGACCAGTCTACACAAGAAAGCTCAACGTCTTATAATGCACTACACTCCGGAACAAAATGGTTTCAGTGAGAGGGAAGCTGCTAGAGCAATGATGCACGCGCATGGAAACATTCCTCGGGCACTGTGGGCTGAAATGATACACCTGTTCGTATCATTTCAGGTAAGTTCCTACCTACACCCTTAACAAGACAGGGCCTACCCAGGTCCCAGTAACATCAGCACTCGAGTTGTGGTATGGTAGGAAACCAGGTTTGAAACATTGGTTCAAATTGCTGAATTCATGTATATTCATATCGAGGATAAAAATGGATCTGAAGGCCATTAAAGGAATCCTCATCGGCTATGATAACGACGACGGATACGGGATCTACAGTGAAGAGGACAACAAAATTGGTGGAAAAGGGGGTTATTATTGCCCAAGAAGCAACAAAGCCTACTGACCTGAACGACAGCAAATCCCGAATTGAAAAAGTCTGTTGTGACTGCCTGGACCGGAATAGGAAAACGAAAATAAGGATCACGGGTAGCCGTGACGTTCGGTTACTATAGAGAGGAAAATAAACAACTAGACGAGAAAAATATTACTTGTGAACACACGCTAATTCTTCTTGTACAAAAACCTTTAATAAATTGGAGACAAATAAAGTAGTAACTGTATAACAAGTGATTTGACAATTTTAGAAATGCCGGAAGCCAATAAAGAATATAATGCTGGTGAGACTATGCGAAAACTACGTAACCGAGTGGGAATTCTAGGATTATGTGATGCTGACCTCGACGACCTTCGAGGAACTAGACACCTGCAACGCTCTATAAAGTAAAAACAAACGCCAATGGATAGATCGGCAAATTTAAGGCCAGATTATTGGTCATCAAAGGTCTTTGGCAAAGAAGAGGAGTAGATTATGATCAAACCTTCAGTTCAGTGGCAAGAACATCGACTATTCAAACGCTGCTCACTGTTCTAAAACAATACTTTTCGCGATTTTTTTGTGATGCAAATTTATTAATTACATTTGAAATATCTGTTTCACCGATCTCATCTTCAATAGGAATTATGGTTAAATTAGAAAATCGCTCTTTTGGTATAGTTGGTCGTAAATCATTTTTAATTCATTTTAACTTGGAAAAACTCCTTTCGCCGGAAGCCACAGTTATCGGTATTGTTAAAAAAATTCTTAGATTAATCAAGTCTTGGCTAATTAAATGATTTAAAATTTCTAATGGTTTTAATTGGGAATGATTAAAAAATATCAATTCTTTTAGGAGTTTCATTACATCTAAATCTCTGCTCAATGTTGCGTTTTCGGTTACCTGTAATTTAATATCTAAATTTAAAAACATTTTCTTAGAAATTCGGACTCTGCAGAATGAAATACTAGCAGCAATTTTCTAACAGTCTGACAGTTTAATTCAAGTTCGGAAATCAAATTATTAGCGATGTCCAATATTTCAAAATAAAAGTCAATTCAAAATTTTTCTCTAGGATCCAAAACACTTTCATCGCATGACTCATAATTGGACATCCACGGTTTTTTCTTATATACGAACTTCAGATGAAGATGCGACACTTCTACTTCTTTGGAAAAATCACAACTCGGTTAAAAATCGGATACACTTTAGACAGGGCGGGGCGCTCGGACCAAATTTTACAGATTTCGGACGCCGATTTCACCAAGAGCACTTTCAAATACGACGTTTCATTATTTAGATACCGGTATCAATTTTTTTTTTTTCTAAATATGGACCTGGATTTTTTATTTAATTTTTGAATAGCTTTTCTCCTCCCAAAACTAATGATCTGTCACACTTGTCACAAAATTATTTGCTATAGGAGTTATTTAATAGTATATTTAATAGTATATTATGGCGACAAGTGCGTCATAACGGTGGAGGGTAATAGTGTGGGGACCGACGCGTCAACGGAGGTCCCCATATTTACCTGAGACCGGTAGCACTAACGCGCGAGATGCTTATACTATTTTGTTCACGAAAATGTTATAATGTGCGCATTATTTATTTCTATGGGCAACATTAATGGGGTACATTTAACACTCAATTTCATTGAACACGCATTTGCGTGTTTAATATGCTTATTAAACACGCACACGCATTTGCTTGTTTAATATGGTCATTAAACACGCTAATTCGCGCTTTGATTCACAGAACGCGATTTATGATAATATTTTGTTTACCCTATTTAATATTGAATTTAAATTTTTTTTTTTTATTTTTTTCAATTGTAATTGTAATTACAACTTCAATTTTGATTTTGATTTTAATTTTGATTCTAATTGTAATTTTAAATTAAATTTTGATTTTAATTTTCGTGAACAAAGTATAGTGTACAACTCGCATGTAATGGCTATTAATCACGAGAACGATTTGCTCCACTCGCCTACGGTTCGTTTGGCAAACCTCGTTCTCGTGATTAATAGCCATCATTATATGCTCGTTGTACAATATACTATTTTGCCCGATCGATTGATTAATAAATTAATTAAAATATGTTTTTAAATGACACTACGTAAATGAGAATTCTGTCAAGTCGGCTAATGCGCTCTGGTGTGCCACGATTTTTTATTTTTAAAAATTTAAGTTGGCACGCATGTTAGGAATTGATACACAAAACGTTAGATTTTTCTAAAAGTCACAATTATTCTGTGGTCACAATGGTTTACAGCAACCAGCAAAAAACGTTACTAGTTGAAAGTCATTTACGAAATGGGACTAAAGTGGACAGAAATTGGGTGTATTCATTCGATGCACCGTTGGCTGAGTTTCAGGAAGAATTTCCTACGTTCCCATTATTTATGATGAATTTAAAAATGCCTTATCATGATCTGTTGTCTCCGTAAACCAGGAAGTGGTAGAAACAGCCCAAGAAATTTTGGAAGATGGACCTACGATGTGGTGAGGGACTCTCCTTGTCGTTTGTCACAGCAAATGAATTTATCGGTTGGAACATAACATAAGTAACATAACCTCAATATGTGTTACCTACTTAAATTTAAAAAAATAAAAAATCATGGCATACGAGGTTTTTTTTAATGAACATACTTTTAATAGAGCCATGGGCCGTAAGTTGATCGAACCGCCCGGAGTCAAAACTTGTAAATTAAAGAAAATGACCGATCGGGCAAAAAGGTTTTTTTTTTTTTAATTGAAGAGTAAGCATTGACTTTGAAACATAAAGTGTGCCTTGCCTTGACAATTACAAATATTCTTATTTAAGGTTCTTCAAAAAATAATGTTAGTTTTCAGATACGATGTTTCGTTTTTACTTTCTCCGTTACGAACTACGAGAAAGTATTGTGATCGTGATTTTTTTTCAAATTTTTTTTTTACGGAAATATCCGTTTTGGGGTCCCTAGATGCCATTTCAAAAAAGTATTGTGATCGTGATTTTTTTCAAATTTTTTTTTACGGAAATATCCGTTTTGGGGTCCCTAGATGCCATTTCAACAATTTCTGGAAAAAAATGTTTGTGTCTGTATGTGTGTGTGTGTCTGTGTATGTGTCTGTCTGTGCGCGCTGTATCTCAAAAACTAATAAAGCAATTGATATAAAACTTTGAACATCCGTCTAACTTGATAATCTGAAGAACATAAAAGCTTTTGGTAAAATTTTGTACACCGGAAGTGGGCGTTTACCTTAACTGTTTTTTGTTTTTTGCCAATATCTTCTTAACTATAAAAAATATCACAAAAACATTTTAACAAACATTGAAGACAACAAAGAAATGAACATCTTTTGCTTGAAAACATTTTTCATAAAATTATTTTTATTCGAGAAAAAAATTTATTATTCTTTTTTAATTTTTGGTTTATTATTATAAAACGACAATACTTACAGAAAATTTATGTTAATAATAATTGTAGAGAATGCTAAAATGAGCAACTTATAAAGAATAAGTTTTTTCGAAATCCCTTTAGTTTTTGAGTAAACTGAGTTTTTGAATTTGAAGTATAATTTTTCCATCTTTCAAAACTTCGTCGTTTTAAACGTCAGTTTCATCCGAATTTACACAACGCTCGATGTACATTTAAAATATGATTCCAATTCAAAATAAACCATGAAAACGTAAATATAAATGGCTGATACCATCAAGTCGGAGAAAGTAACATGATGGCCACATCACCATTTTTTAGATATCACCAACGTAAAAAATTTAAATCCCACTCTGATATCTTTTATGACAAATTTTGTAAATCAAGTCTCAACAAGGTCTACAACCCGTATTAGTTTAAATTTTTTTTAATTGTTTGGAGATAAAAAAAGCTGCTGTTGTAAATTCGGTGCAGATTGTCGATTTTAGTAAAAAAAATGACATTTCTCTTACAACTCAATTTTATTTATAAAATGGAGTTTTAAATACTTTTTGTATTAAATTTCTAACAAAGTAACAAAGTCTAATTTTCTATATGTTCAGAAAGATTGGTGTTGACTTGAATACACTTGTCGTCTTTTTTTTTGGTATTGATGAAAATACTTTTTTCTACGACCGATATAAAAAGAAGGCGTTTGCGCTTGCGTTTGTCAACGCAAAGTAGACGTTTCCCGAGGAGCGAGCGACAAAGTACTTTGCTATAGGCAAAGTATTCACAACAACTATCTAAACATCACTTTGCACAATTTTTATTGACCCGTTACCATGGATACGACATTCCATGGCTGACCAAGGTACAGTCTGTATGTATTATTGCTTTTTATATTTAATTATACTTATGTTTTTTTTTCAAAGCGGTCGTAGAAAAAAATTTTATGTATAGTGTGAGCGCAAAGCTCATTGCCGCTTCCTCTCTCAAGCGGCAATGTATCACTTTGCGCTCTTACCATACAAATAACTATTCCGCTGCATTCTTGTGTATAATTGATATAAGTAATAAACATTAAGCATGTTGCGTTTTTTTTCGGTAGAAAAGCACACTTTTAAAAGGGCACTGAATCTAATTTAGGTAATGTTAAAGCAAACAATTTTGTGACAAGTGTGATACATCATTAGTTTTTCTAAGATAAAAAGCTATCAAAAAATTAAATAAAACATCCAAATCCATATTAAAAAAAAAATAAGTTGTTGTGGGTATCTAAATAATGGAACGTCGTATTTGCAAAATACAATTACTTTCTGGTAGTCTAGAAAATGCTCTTGGTTTTCCAAAATAACCAGTAAAAAAGTCGCAAGAAAAGCAAAATTGAGTTTTTCGGTTTCTATCGAATATCTCGGAATATTATTATTAATATAGTCGGAACATTTTAAGTTTCTTAGTAAATAACTGAAGTTGGCGGCACTTATTTCGGGATACATTTTTAATTAATTAAAACACACTTTTACTTAGTTTAGTTTAGTTTATTTATCTTTGTTAGCATCGCTTACAAAATAAGTATAAAATAATTTGCAAATACATATAAATTCATATACAAACAATTTAGATCGCAAGCCTAACGGGCGGAGTTCACTCTTCAGAATGGTCTTCCACTCGGACCCAATCTTCATTGGCAGTGACTTGATAATTTGTCCCAGCTTCTGTATGTACCATATTTAGGTATTTTTTGCCTTTATGGCGTATTTAGAATCCTTTTTTAAAGGACATGTTACTTGTCAGTTTGGCATATTATTTATTACTTAGTTAATATCACACTGTTTATTTATTAGTGACTGCAGTTTCGATCAAACAATGATATATATCAATATCAAACTACTCGTAGAAGTAAATATTTTTCTTAGTAAATTACTCAGCATTAAAATGCCTTAATTTAATTAACTGTCTATCTCCTATAATTATCGAGATGCATCGAATTTGTATCACCCTGTACATACTGACAATTAAAACATATACACGTTTTAATTGTCAGTGAAATTTAAGTAATTTAAACACTCACCTCTTAATTGCAAAATAACTTCCTTAATAAATGTAACGACTTAAAATAACGCATTAAATTAGGAGATAAGAAACGCCAACGTCGCGGAAGTATAAAATAAAGGAAGGAATATATTAGCTGAAAGTTAAGAGCAACAAAGCGGCAGTAAAGTATTCGGAGTATTTTCATGGACGGCTGTGGAGGTGTTAATAAAGCCGACAGTTATTTCCGGGTCACTTAAATCCGATCCGTTAAAAGGGCATAAGCCGCAAAATGATTATGTTACACATACAGACTACGATAAAACTCGATATTATTCTCAAGTTTTCATTTTTATTCTTAAAATACATATTTACATAATGCGATTTTCGGCAGACTTTAATTTCTCAAAGAAAACGGACAAATGGAAGTAATTTAAAGACACGGTGTGATTAATCTCTTTAAGTTACGTCCATATAAGAGGTCAACATTTTAACTCTATGCCTGAGGCTGGTTTCTATTTGAAGCCCTTCTTTATTTTACATTTATGTAAGTTGTAGTTGCGCGTGCAAAACGTATATTTAAGAAACCAACTCCAATTACAAGAATATGGAACTCTGTTAAACGAGTCATTAAATATTATCAAGTCGACTGGGCGAAGAACTGGTAAAATAAATGTTAGATTTAAATGCTCCTCTAACTGTTATCCCTCAACCATTAGATACTGTTTCAGATTCAAGCAGAACTTCTAATAACTACCTTTCGAACCCTTTTACCATGGAAGAACTCGCTATTGGCCTCAAGTCCTCGTTAAGCACCGTCACAAATCCTGTTAATACATTTTCCAGATTGGCATAAACTATTTTACACTTTCATCAAAACTATTATACTAATATCCTAATATCCCTCTCCCTCCAAAACCCAACAAACCCCCTCCAACCCCCTCCAACCCCATCCAACCCCCTCCAACCCCCTCCAACCCCCACCCTACTACCTATTCTTCTTTTTTTCTCTCTTTCTCCGCAGCTTCTCCAGCGTCCTTACCCCCTTCTGCTTAGTATATTTAACTCATGGTAGGTTGTGATTATAACCAGGTCTTAAGTAATAACACGATTGTCCCTATCCTGAAACCATCAAAAGACCTAGTTCTAATGGACTCCTACAGACCTATATCCATACGCTTATGTTATACGAAAATACTCGAGAGAATGCTTAAGAAACAAACGGCTTATTTGGTTCCTAGAACACTTTTCTCTTCTGCCCAAACATATATTTGGCTTTAGACAGGGTTTAGAATGTGAAATTCAAGATTGTTTCACTAAAAATTCTTACCTCCCTATGCTTTTTGTAGATGGCGACTTTTTTTTTGTACAAGGCGTACGATATTGTCAGTCTTAAAATACTGCTCCAGAAGTTGCTTAAACTTGGTTTCTCAGTAGTGACCAGGAATATTATCCAAATATACTATGGCAGAGTCATTCATTACAGAAACTATCCAGACCGTAAACGTAAGTTATATTTAGAGATACCTCAGAGATCTTTCCTAAGTAGGGGTCCTAATTATCCGAAGCTTCGCAACTTTGAAGCTAAGAGACTCTGATGACGTTTACAATGAAATGAAATAATAAAATATGAAAGAAAAAAAATACTTCAAATTCAAAAACTCAGTTTACTCAAAAACTAAAGCGATTTAGAAAAAAACTTATTCTTTATAAGTTGTTCATTATAAACCAAACATAAAATAATTTTCTAAAAAATCTTTTTAAACAAAAAATGTGCATTTCTTTGTTGTCTTCAATATTTGTTTAAATGTTTTTGTGATATTTTACATATTTAAGAAAATATTGGCAAAAAACAAAAACAGTTAAGGTAAACACCCACTTCCCGTGTTCGAAATTTTATTAAAAGCTTTTCAGTTCTTCGGATTATCAAATAAGACTTATGTTAAAAGTTTCATTTCAATTGCTCTATTAGTTTTTGAGATACAGCGCGCATAGACACACACACACAGATACACAGCCACACACACAGCCACACACACAGACACACACACACAGAAACACACACAGACACACACACAGATTCACACAGGACACACAGAGGCACACAGGACACACACGCACAGGCACACACTGTACACACACACAGACTCAAAAAAAATTTCCAGAAATTGTTGAAATAGTATCTAGGGACCCCAAAACGGATATTTCCGTAAAAAAAAATTTAAACATTTTTCACGATCACAATACTTACTCGTACTTCGTGACGGAGAAAGTAAAAAACCTTTCCTTTATAAGTTGTTCATTTTGGCATTCTCTACAATTATACAAACATAAATTTGCTGTAACTATTATTGTTTCATAATTATAAACCAAAACCGAAAAAAAAATTAATAAATTCTTTTCTCGAATAACAATAATTTTATGAAAAATATTTTCAAACCAAAGATGTTCATTTCTTTGTTGTCTTCAGGATATGTTTAAATGCTTTTGTGATATTTTTCATATTTAAAAAAATATTTGAAAAAACAAAAAAACAGTTAAGGTAAACCCACTTCCGGTGTACGAAATTTTATTAAAAGCTTTTCAAGTTCTTCGGATTATCAAATAAGACTTATGTTCAAAGTTTCATATCAATTGCTTTATTTAGTTTCTGAGATACAGCGCGCACTGCTACACACACTCACACACACGACACACGCAGGCACAATTTTGATTACGGATTTTTACATCCGTTTTGGGGTCCCTAGATGCCATTTCAACAATTTCTGGAAAAAATGATGATTTTACGAAATCATTTTGGTTTTTGAAAATAATTCAATATTTAAGGAAGTTATAAATGTTTAAAAATAAATTGTTGGAATTGCGCAACACGAAATTAAAGAAATAAAATAAAACATACGAATCGCAAAAATCTAGAAAACTGCTTTACTTTTTGGAAATCGTTTCGGTTTTTGACAATATTTCAATTTTTACGTGAATTATGAATATTTCAAAAAACTATTACAGTTGAGTAGTATATATCGAAAGAAAAGAAACGCATAAACAACCGAAAATACTTTATTTTTACGAAATCATTTTGGTTTTTGAAAATAATTTAATATTTAAGGGAGTTATAAATGTTCAAAAGGAAATTATTTGAATTGCGCAACAGAAAATTAATTAATTATTAAGTAAAGCACAAAATGGAGTAAGCTTCCACGGGCCTAAATTCTATAATCTGTTAACAATAGTATATTGTACAACGAGCATATAATGACTAAAGCCATTATATTTTTTTTATCTCTATATTTATTTTATTATACTGACTATCATATGATTTTTAAATTTTAATATTTTAGATTTTGAGTTTTAATTTTTAAATTTTAATATGTTAATTTTAATGTGTGTTAATTAAGTTTTTTTACCACATAGCATGTGCTCTCTCGCCGCCTCTGACTTGTGTACACATTCCTTTTGTTTAGCACGAATAAAGATTATTATTATTATTATTATTAAATAGAAAACACATGAAACGCAAAAATCACGAAAACGGCTTTACTTTATGGAAATCGTTTTGCTTTTTACTTTCTCCGTTACGAAGTACGAGAAAGTATTGTGATCGTGATTTTTTTTTCAAAATTTTTTTTTACGGAAATATCCGTTTCGGGGTCCCTAGATGCCATTTCAACAATTTCTGGAAAAAAAAAAATTGTGTCTGTGTGTGTGTGTGTGTGTGTGTCTGTGTGTGTGTGTGTGTGTCTGTCTGTGCGCGCTGTACCTCAAAAACTAATAGAGCAATTGATATGAAACTTTTAAAATCCATCTTATTTGATAATCTGAAGAACTGAAAAGCTTTTGGTAAAATTTCGTACACCGGAAGTGGGCGTTTACCTCAACTGTTTTTTTGTTTTTTGCCAATATTGTCTTAAATATGAAAAATATCACAAAAACATTTAAACAAACTTTGAAGACAACAAAGAAATGAACATCTTTTGCTTGAAAACATTTTTCATAAAATCATTTTTATTCGAGAAAAAAATGTATTATTATTTTTTTAATTTTTGGTTTATAATTATAAAACCATAATAGTTAGAGCAAATGTATGTTAATAATAATTGTAGAGAATGCTAAAATGAACAACTTACAAAGAATAAGTTTTTTTTTAATTCCCTTTAGTTTTTGAATAAATTGAGTTTTTATATTTGAAGTATAATTTTTCCATCTTTTATAATTTTGACGTTTTAAACGTCAGTGTCATCCTCTCGATGTGCATTTAAAATATGATTTAAATTGAAAATAAACGATGAAAGCGTAAATATAAATGATACCATCATGTCGGAGAAAGTAACATGATGGCCACATCACCATTTTTGAAAATATTTCAATTTTTAAGGGAGTCATGAATGTTCAAAAAAATATATATTTCAATTGCCGAATAGGGAATTGAAGATATCAAAAAAATATAAAAGCGGCTTTATTTTTTGGAAATAATTTTGGTTTTTTAAAATATTTTAATTTTTAAGGGAGTTATAAATGTTTAAAAAGAAATTATTTGAGTTGCGCAACAGGAAATTAAAGAATTAAAAAAAAAGTATTTTTTATGATTAATTAATTTCTCACTTAACCCTTGGTGAAACATAATTATATATTTGATTAATTAAAACACTTGGTTTGTTTCACTGATTTTATTTTTCTCTCCGACTAGTTTCGACCTTAGGTCATTCTCCTTGAGAATAAATAAAAATAATTAATCAAATATTTTTTATGGGTTGGTCATTTCGGTATTATCCACAGTTATTTGATATGTAAATTTAATGTTTATCATTTCATAATTATAAATTAAAATGGTGATGTGGCCTTTATGTTACTTTCTCCGATTTTTTGATATAATAGCTATTTATATTTATACTTTCATGGTTTATTTTGAATTTAAATCATTTTTTTTTTCTGATTGAAACAATATTGAGTGATATTGCCTTAGTTACGATATGTCATAACACACTTATATTTCCCTAGGGAAATATGAAGTGCTCATATTTCCCTGGGGAAATATAGACATCAAACAATTGTCATTAGGAGCTTCTCGCAATAATTGTTTTAATTGTTCTCGGGACAACACCTCCAAATTCTTAGGAAGGTATCCTTTATGGATTTTACAGCTTTGGATTTTACGGGAACCAAACATTCACGGTTTTTCGTCGCTTGCATTAACACATATTTTGACATTTCACCAATTTATGAAACAACGCTAATACCAAAACAAGTCAACCGTGATATTTACAAACAAGGCCCTTAGCAACGTTACCAATCCGATAAATTCAAAAATTTACAATCTAATATTTTCCCATTTGCAGAACAATATTCTTCAATCAGAAAAAAACTATTGATTACAACACGGGAAATATGAATACATGTCCCTCGATTGTCTATACATCCCTCGGGCTCCGCCCTCGGGATGTAACTAGCCAACCTCGGGAAATATACTGTTCATATTTCCCTAGTTGTAATAATGGCTATAAATGTACATCAAGCGGTTTGTAGAATTGGATGATATTGACGTCTGAAACGTCAAAATTATAAAAGATGGAAATGAAAAATTATTCTTCAAATTCTAATAGTTTACTCAAAAACTAACGATAATTAGAAAAAGTTCCTAATTTTAATATTTTCTAGAATTATTATTAATATAAACTTGATGTAACTATTATCTTTTTTTCATAATTATAAACCAAAAATGGAAAAATGGAAAACAATTTTTTTTCTGAAAAACCAATGATTTTATGAAAAATGTTTTCAAACAAAAGGTATTCATTTCTTAGTTTTCTTCAATATTTGTTTAAATGTTTTTGTAATATTTAAAAAATTATTGGAAAAACACAAAAAAAGGTTAAGGTAAACACCCACTTCCTATGTACGAAATTGTACCAAACACTTTTCAGTTCTTCAGATTGTCAAATAAGACTTATGTTCAAAGTTTTATGTTAATTACTGAATCAGTTTTTGAGATACACACACAGACATACCTACACACAGCCACAGAGAGAGATACAAAAAAAATCAAAAAACAAAAAAAACCACATGCTATGTCGCAGTTGCAAAAGGGCGATGTGTGACATACATCGCACATATAGTATGTGCGCCGAATGCTCTTTTGGGATCGAATAATTGTCTTTTGCATTATAATAGCATTTTTTCTTCATAATAATAGTTTTAAAAATATTTTCATATTCATACATTTCATACATTTAGTATATGATATAAACAAATCTTGCTTAACTATAATAATTAAATGTGTAAAGATTCTTTATTGGCTATCGACCCATATTCATATTTAACATTAAATTAACTTTATATCAGAAAAATACTAATATAATTTTTTCGTAAAATATCCCACCTTCGATCATGAAAATAAATATACTTTTCGGAAAGGTCGCAAAATTTATTAATTCTACCTGGAATGATACTATTTCAGGTTCAAACTATTTTTTTTAGCTGATAATTGAAATTACTAACGTATTTTTTGCAAAAAACTGATATTTGCGGATTTTTTTTGCAACATTTTTTTTTTCACATATAAAGTTGCAGGTTTCGAAAACTATTCATATATTCTTGTAGCTAGAGGTTCAAAACGTATCCCAGATTGTTTTTTTTTTGTTTTTTGTCAATTTAACATTAATTGACCGAAGTTCAAAGGCGTGGGGTGTACCACACCCCGAATGACTATTACGTCATTTTTCGGTGTGATTATTAAGGGTTAAAAAAGGTGCGATTTTGGCGTTCCACATTAATTTCACGAAAAAATGTTTTTACCAATTTTTAAATTTCACTAAACAATAGAATAATGTTAAATCCTGCATCGCTAAATTAATAGTATATTAAAGAACGAGTTCAATTTCGCACGCGTCCAAGTTTAGAAAACGACGAGCGTAGCGAAGCCATGTGAAGTTGGCACCCCCAAGCAATATTTTCGCATGGAAGGTTTTGCCCAATTTCGCCCAAGTTATGCCCAGTTTTGCCCAACGATTAGTTTGTTTTGCCCAAGTCCCGTTTAGCCATGAGTTAAAGGTCACAGTTTTCTTCCATGCGAAAATATTGCTTGGGGGTGCCAACTTCACATGGCTGCGTAGCGAGGAGTTTTCTAATCGACAAGTGCGAAAAGAGGCCGTATGAACTAGTTATTTTACAGTATTTTTTCTAGTTTGCCCCTTTTATTCCATTTCTAAATTTGAAAAATCGCCCATACATATTTAGAAAATTATATGGTGGTAACACTGATAATTGACATTTCAATTTAAAATGAGTTTGCGATTTCCACATATCACATAACCTCAAAACTATCTCGCCGATAATTTACCACATAATAATAGATGCGATAACAGAAAATTGATTATTAATGGCGTAGCTTGACATTACAACAATGTTTTGCATTGTCATAATCAATAACAGAAAAACGGTAATTAGGTGAGTAGCTTTTAAGGTTATAAAAACATGATGTTCATGACGTTACGTCACTGTCATTAAGTTTTAATTTTTACAATTACTCTTGTAGCAAACCAAACCATTCAGCTTGTAATAAACCATAACTTTTCCTGATCCTTATTATGATTTCATTCGATAAATTATCTACCCAAATATACCGCGAGCTTGGATGAATTATCAAAAAACATTTTTTTCGTACCTGTTACCTTTTAGTAATTCATCTCGACATAACATTTGTTGTCAACTGGTTATTAACCTCGAGCTGAAGCTCTCGGTTAATACAACAAATGTTTATGTTTCGTTAAATTACTAGGTAACAAGGTACTCAAAAAAAGATTTTTTGATAATTAACCTCGATCTAGGTATATTACTACCGAAAATTAGCAGAGGTTGACAGCTCTGAATTTCGACGGTCCCAACCTTGAAAAATTAATATTACCGCACTGAGCGAGCCCTTAACGAACCCATACGAGTGCGTTAATAACTCCGTTTTAGACGCAAAATAGAAAAAAGAAATTAAAAACGTGCGATTTTGGCGTTTTACATTTGGCGGTTGTACAATTAAAAAAAATTACTTTAAAAACGTGCGATTTTGGCGTTTTACATCAATTTCACGAAAAAATGTATTAACCAATTTTTACATTTCACTAAACAATAGAATTTTATGTATTGAATCACTCGCTAAATTAAGGAACATTCAGAGAATCATGTATAATAAGAAAAATATTTCGTACCTGCAAAATTATTCTTGTTCGGGAGAAAATTAAGAGATATTTGGTACAATACTCAGATCCGCAATCTTCTGCTTAAGAGGAACATTTAGTCATCTTCAATGCTTGCGTTTGGATTACTTGGATCGATTTTTAAATAAATTTAATTTATCCAAACAAATGGATAAATTCAATTTATTTAAAAAAATTAGGAATTGGTGTTCCACTTCATCTTCTTAAGGGAAAACTTTCTAGAATTACGAGCAAATTTTTAGTGTGTAGTTCCGCTGGAATTTTCTGCACCTCACCTGAAAAATTGCTTGTTTGGGTTCTCTCTACAGAGGGTCGAAAATGATCGTCCTGGTGGTGGTTTTAATTGTTACTTAAGCTACAAACACTGTTTATGCAATCGTTTATGTTGCATTAACTCTTGTTGCAATTAAATTATCAAAAAACCAAAAACATGGTTTGTAGGTTGAGTGAACGTGAAAACAAAGGGTGGCGGATAGACATTATTATTGTTATTGGGTGACTGTAAGAAAATCTCGTTTTATACCAAACTGATTAAATTGTAGGATGCGCACCGCACCACCTATCGTTTCAATAAAAACCGCAGGTGTTAAAACTCTCGGTGCCCTGAAATCATAAGCGAAACAATTGAATATAGATGTTTAACTGTTTGGTCTGCAGATTTTAACACTGTATCGAGCAAGCGGTCCAGTGTTAAGATCCATGTGAAAATCTCGTTGTTATCAGTCCCCCTCTGTTTCCCTACCTATAGCCCTATAAGGTCCGACCCATTTTGCTCTACCGTCCGGTAACGGCCCTGTAGGAGGAGCGGGTGGCACCTTTTCAACGGAAAACGGTAACACCAAGGGGGACAACCTGGAAGAGAAACGCGAACCCGACGCGCGAATTAACCAAAGAAAATTCACTCACCAATGCCTTACGGCACGGCGTCCAACAGCTTACTCTTGGACTTACCTTACCTCTTCTTAACTTGCTAAAGATGTCACATGAAGTCAGATGAAGATGGTCCCTTCTTGCCCCCTTCAGGATGGGTGGATGGAATGGAAAGGAAAATCCCACACTAGCACTGCAATCCAAGGGAGTTTGCGGGGTTTGATACCAAAAAAAAAACGGTATTAAATCCAGTAAACCCATCACTATTAGTCTTGCACAAACGTTCACACGTACTCCCCTTCGTTTAAGGGAAGCAACACGCGCTCGAAACGAAAACTCCCGGGTGTTTCCGCGTCGAAGAAACGGTTTTCGGAAAAATAATAGATCGCGATTCGCACATTCTTCGCGGCGGCGATGTGCAGACTGTTGTTATCAGTCGAGCGCGAGCAAGACGAGCCGATAAGAATTCGAAATCGCACAAAAAAATTTGCCTTCGGGCGTGTAATCGCCAATCGCGAAGCTCTACGCACTTTCCTGTTTAAAAACTCTGCGGCGATTGGCAATTAAAATTTGATAAATGTGTAATTATCTTGCAACGTCCGTTTTGAAATGTGCAGGTGGTCGGAAAAAAATCTGTTAAAAACCCCAAAAATTAAATCGTTCCTGTGTCCGACAAATAATGAAGAAAATATACAAAATTATTCTTTAATTTCGGTACACAATTTTCTTTCAGCAAATTAAATGAAATCCATAATAAATAATTTCACATACTGACAAATCTACGCAGATAGACCTTGCAAATTTCTCGAGCTTTATAAAAATATTCAAAAACAATTGCAAAAAACTTGAAACTTTACAAATTTCCTCAAAATTTCTTCCGCTTTAAGATGCAAACATGTTTAACTAAATTTCGAAAGTTTTTATTAATCAAAAATTGCGAATTTCTCGAGCGTTAAAAAAATATACAAAATTAATTACTAAAAACTTGAAACTCTACAAATTTATTAAAAATTACTTCTGCTCCAAAAAAAATGGTGATGTGGCCATCATGTTACTTTCTCCGGTTTGATAGTATACTAGTTATTTATATTTATATTTTTATGGTTTATTTTCAATTTAAATGATATTTTAAATGTACATCAAGCATATTGATCGAATGAAAGCAAATTCTGTATTTTGATAAATAAAAATCGATCTGTCCGAGGAATATTTTAAATAAGCAATTGTTAATTGTTTAATGAATTTATTCCGTACTTACAATATCTTAATTAATATAATTCTTTGTATATATAATTGTAACACATAACATAACATTCTATACCATCTGTGAAAGGGCTATCGAACTGATGGTCATTCTACTCATTCGTTATTTGTGTTGAGACATATTAAACTAAATTAAAAAATACATTCAATAAAATTCAACCAATTTCACTTATTCACTTATCAACAGTCCATCTTCATTACTAATAATAAAATAAATTTTTGTTAATCCAATTCGCCGGAAGATAAACTGCCCGACTTTCAATGAAAACAGTGTTGCATATTTGCCTATCTTGTGTGCAGATTGAAATGAATTTGATTCGAATCGGAGCTGCGTAGATGAGCATTGATAACAGTGAAGAAAGAATGCGGTTTTGCGATATCAACACCGGACGTGAATTTGCCTGCGGGGCAAAGGTGAGGTGAGATGATAAGGCTGGTCGCACCTGACAAAATTTTCCAATTCCGCGCGCGAGTTCGGTGTTAAAAGAGTTTAATAATGTGGTGGAGTGTTGTTTTTGGATTATCATTTTTGAGTGAAATTTTTGAAGGATTGATGTTGGACAGTTGCCGTCTTATAAATATTATTTGATGAAGGTAAGTGAACAGAGCTGCGTAATTGGTAATTTTCTCAAACAATTAATAATCGAACCATGCGTTTGACAGTTTTAAAAACGAACTTTAAAAAAGTGCAATATTCTTAATAAGTTGTTTATTTCGGCATTCTCTACAATCATTATTAATATAAATCTGATATAACTATCACCGTTTCCTTATTATGAACAATGCCAAAAAATAGGTTAAATTTGACCGAATAAATCTGTTTTGTTTGCACGAGCCATTGAATCGACACAAATTTCGAGAATGAATTGAGATGGAAAAATATAAATAATAAATAATAAATAAATAATATAAATATAAATAATAAATATATTAAATAATAAACAAACTACTGGTTTTGCTAAACATTGTATCACATCCAATCACTTTTTCAGCCCAAACAATTTTAAAATATTACATTCACGTAATAAGGGATTCATACTCAATTATCGGGAAGGACTCGAAATTAGCAAAGCCCTAAAATCCGACAAACACGTGGTCAACGACAACGAAGAACTTTGTAATTCCCTGATATTAAATGCCCTTATTACCTGACCGACTGTCATTTAATGTATATAATCCCGAAAATTTCGTTTGTACATCATTCTTGAAAATGGCACTAATCCGAAACTAGTAGAAAATAAAGCAATTGAATCATGAAACAAACCAAGTGAATTTTAATTTTTAAACCCAAAATAAATTTTTATCCACTTGCAAATTTGTTTGTCCGCCGTTTTAAATGCACCTTTTTATACATGAGTTGAATTATCTGCAAAAAACAAATTAAGCAAAATATTTTCAAACGAAAGATGTTCATTTTTTTATTATCTTCAAGATTTGTTTAAATATTTTTGTAAAATTTTTCATATTTAAAATATTTACCAAAAATGGTAAAAGGAAACGCCCACATCCGGTATATGAAATTCTACCAAAAGCTTTTCATTTCTTTGGATTATCAAATAAGGCTTATCTTTAAAGTTCCATGTTCATTCATTTAGTAGTTTTTGAAAAACAGCGCGCAGAGATATACACACGCACACACACACAATTTTTTTTACAGAAATTGTTGAAACGGAAATTTCCGCAAAAAAAATTTACAAAAAATTTTCACGATCACAATACTTTCTCGTACTTCGTAACTAAGAAAGTAAAAATGGTGATGTGGCCATCATGTTACTTCCTCCGTTTTGATGGTATCATAGTTATTTATTTTTACACTTTCGTGGTTTATTTTCAATCTAAATTTTACAAGTACATCGATCGTTTTGTAGGATCGGATGAAACTGACGTTTAAAACGTCAAAATTATCGAAAATGAAGTCAGTTTATTCAAAAACCATAGAGATTTCGTAAAAAACTTATTCTTTATAAGTTGTTCGTTCTGGCATTCTCTACAATTATTATTCACTTAAATGTGTTGTAACTTTTATCGTTTCATAGATATAAACTAACAATGAAAAAAAACATTTGATTTTATGAAAAATATTTTCAAACAAAAGATGTTCATTTATTTGCCGTCTTCAATATTTTTTTAAATGTTTTTGTGATATTTTTCATATTTAATAATAATAATAATATTTATGTACGGCTAACGCCATTTGTACAATGAGCTACAAAAAAAAGATTGACCACATTCTGTCAATTTAGAAATGCAAATATACTGTAGCTACGAATACTATAAATAAAAATAAAAATAACATTACAAAGAACAAATACAATACATAAAATGTAAAACTCGATACAAGTTTAAGCAAAATCAGTGGAACAGAAATTATTGGAAAAAAAAACAAAAAATGGTTAAGGTAAATACCCACTTCCGTTGTTCTAAATTTTACCAAAAGCTTTTTAGGTCTTTGGATTATCAAATAAGACTTATGTTGGAAGATGATTAGATTGTTAGCACCTGACGAAATTTTCCAGTTCTGTGGGCGAGTTCGGTTTAGCAGTTAAAAACGAATTTAAAAAGTTTTTTTGCATTTTGTGTTAATTTCACGAAAAATCCGTTAAAAAAAATTGAAACATTTTCACGATCACAATACTTTCCCGTACTATTTCTGCTTGTATATAATTTGAGTTACGGTAGAGCCATCCCAAAATGTCGTGGGTAAAGTTTGCGCACAATGAAAGAACGCGATAACAAATATATGCGTGGCCCCATCACCGAATTGAAGATCATCACTTCGCAACAATGATTTTATGAAAAATATTTTTAAACAAAAGATGTTCATTTCTGAATGATGAGTCTTCAATATTTGTTTAAATGTTTTTCTGATATTTTTCATATTTAAAAAAATTCTGGAAAAAAACAAAAAAACAAAAAATTGAAACAATTTTCACACGATCACAATACTTTCTCGTACTTCGTAACGGAGAAAGTAAAAATAAATTACTTCCCATAAAACCCGCTTCTGCTCATGGACAGACCAGCAGACATGGCGAAATACTGAATATTGGGTTGTTTAAACAATTTGTTTAAAAATTTGAGATACGCGAAAACTGATGGCGCCAATTGATTCTACGAAATAAATCACAGAATCATGTATTGGAAAATGGTTTTCTCAACTCAAAATAAATTACTTCTAAAAATACAAAAACCAAAAATCTTTAAAAAAGTGATTTTAATCAATACAATTGTAGATGTAAAAGTAGATGTTTTTTATAACTTTTTATCAAGTATACCTATAATTTACTTGCAGATTTATAAAAAATTAATACATTTTTATAATCGCTATTTTGGATCAACCATTTTGAATTTTGTCTTTTTCACACCGAATTCATGTTCAGCGACCCCAAATAACAAGTTTTTAGCGAATCCGGACGATTTCAAAAATTGCGTCCGCCATATTGGATCTGCTTGGATTTTGTTCTTTTACACCAGATTCGTATTCGACTCCAGAAACACCGAAATAACAAGTTTCAAGCGAATTCGGCCGAATACGAAAATTGCGTCCGCCATATTGGATCCGCCACTTTGAATTTTGTTTTGTTGACACCGGATTCGTAATCAACGACCCCAAAAACCCTTTTATACTACATCTCAAACAGAATGAACTACGTTTTCGACTTTTGACCAGCTTTTCGGGAATCGGGATCACTCTGCGTCGGCGCTGCGGGGTCCAGCGCATTGTATTAGTTTAGACACTGGTCTCTTATGACAATAGTATATTGTTCAACGAGCATATAATGTTTGCGGAACGAGCCGTAGGCGAGTGGAGCAAATCGTTTGAGTGATTAATAGCCATTATATGTTAGTTTTACACTATACATTGTTCACGAAAATTAAAATCAAAATCAAAATAAAAAAAAAACAAAAACAAAATCAAAATCAAAATCAAAATTAAAATCGAAATTAAAGTTGTAATTACAATTACAATTGAAAAAAATAAAATCACTATTAAACAGGGTAAACAAAATATTATCATAAATCGCGTTCTGTGAATTAAAGCGCGAATTAGCGTGTTTAATAACAATATTGAACACACACATAAGTGTGCGTGTTTAAGAAATTGAGTGTTAAATGTACCCCATTAATACTGCCCGTAGAATTAAATAATGCGCACATTATAATATTTTCGTGAACAAACATTGTTAACTGATCGCTGCGCGTTTTCAAAAATCATAAAAATAACAAAAAATAGCTCTGCCAAGAACAGTTTGCGCTTTAACCGGATAAATCTCAATACTAGTTAATTTTCGGTGGTAATATCATAAAAGGTTATAATTTGAATAAATTTTATTTTACATGACTCATTGAATCGATACAAATTTCGAGAATGAATTTTGTGGAATCGCAAATCATTCGAGAAATTTGCGAGTGTTTAAAATAAAATTTATCCTGAAGAAATTATAACCGCGACTGGTATTTGTTGAGATAATTGAACGAATAAAGCAAAACTAAGTACAGGGTGCCCGTTTTTCCAGCGGCACCATGGGTATTTCAGTTATCTTAAGAGATACGAGGTTGGTGAAATTAGGGAAAAGTTGTGTATTATAACGCTGATTAATAATCTGTTGAAAAATTTGTGTTACCTTTTTTTGTTTTCAAAAAATCGCGAAAAAGTAAAAAAAAATAATTTTCATTTTTACTTTTTTATTCGAAAAATGCTATTGCGCATTTACACTAAAACATTATTAGAGCACTTTTTAATGGGAGATCTAAATATGTTATTAGATTTATTGTAGTTTTCAAGATAGCGGAGAAAAAATAGACAACTTTTGTTTTTCTTATGGCCGCCATATTGAATTTTTACATGTTCTAATGCAAGATTTTTTTTGTTTACAATGATATATTACACATTATGTTTTAATTTTACATTTGAACCAAAATTTTAAATGTATTATTTTTGCAAAGAGTGCCATGTAAACAAAATCAACACTTTTGTTCAGAACAAAATGTGACAGTTCCATTTAAACTTCATTCTTGAAATTTACTTTACTGGTAACTTTATCGTAAAAATGAAATTTTCAAGTGAAGAGAAACGCGATATGTTAGAAATTTATTACAATTCCCATAAAAATGTACAAGTCTCAATGGAGGTGTTTCTACAGAAATGTCCGGAAAGGCGCCAACCGAAAAAAAAATCATTTTTATCGATGCATAGAAATTTAGGAGAATATGGTTTGTTTGGCAAGCCAATGCGAAAATATGGCAGTAAAATTGTCGACAATACTTTTTTTTTCAGAGCAGAATTGTGTTGTGGAGGGCTGAAAGACCTCGGGTCGATAGCCATTTGACAGACTAACACACTAACCAAATTGTGATATAAACATAATTGTTACTTTTACATATATGTAAAAAGTCTGTCAATAAAGATATTGTATATATGTGTTGTGGAAGGTGAACAATTTAGACACTTATTGCAGAATTATATTTTCTAGTAGTTTTAAATGTTGTAATAAATTCCTAAGATTGTTATTCGTTTATAATTTGTTTTTTTTTTAATGTAAACCCAACATTACCTAAACAGAAGTGTTGATAATTGAATGCATATTCCCTTGCTTAATTATAGATGAATTAAATAATAAAATAAAATGCAACAATTTGTTTTATAGGCTTTGTAATACTCATTGTAGAAAAAAGTGATGTTTGCATGCCACTCTTTACAAAAATAATAATTTAAAAATTTGGCTCAATTGTAAAATTTAAAACATATTGTGTGATATATCATCGTAAACACAAAAAAATCTTGCATTAGAAAATGTAAAAATTCAATATGGCTGCCATAAGAAAAACAAAAGTTGTCCATTGTTTCTCCGCCATCTTGGAAGCTACAATAAATCTGATAACATTTTTAGATCCTGCATTAAAAAGTGCTCCAATAATGTCTTACTGCAAAATGCGCATTAGTAATAGTTTTCGAATAAAAAGTAAAAATAAAAATTGAAAATTTTGATTTTTCTGCGATTTTTTGAAAACAAAAAAAGTAACTCAAATTTCTCAATAGATTATTAAACAACATTATAATACACAACTTTGCCCTAATTTAACCAACCTCGTGTCTCTTAAGATAACTAAAATCCCCATGGTGCCGCTCGAAAAACGGGCACCCTGTATAATATCAATTTATTTTAAGTAAAATTACAATATGCGAAAGAACATTGTTTATATTTAATGGAATTGCATGCAGATTGTTAAACGCTGGTGTTTCAACTAGTCGGAATAAAGTTAATTTTTGTGAAACAAACCAAGTGTTTTTTTTTATTAGTACTGCAAGCTGTGGGTTGCACGTTCTACCCATGTCGGAAGTATGTTCACACAAACTTTTGATCCAATTATATACGAATAATTTCTGAAATTATTACCTTCAAATAATAATTTATTTAACTATTACATACGTTATGTAACGTTCTTACTTGTATGGTAACTAATATACAAGCATCAACTAATTAATTACATGAATTAAACACAGAACACTACCTTCTTAATCGCCCCATGGCCATGTTTTGTTGATCATATTCAAATTTTATTTAAACAAACCTTCCAGTGGCGATCGTATCATTTAAACAACTTTTTACTATATTAAGCTGTATTTGTGCGCTCGAGCGATTTAAAACATACTGAAAATAAACGACGCTTCATGTATTTTTGAGTTCATTAACTCTTCCGCAAATTTACTGATTAGTATTTTTCTGGCTTTTGTTTTCGACGTTGATGTTTATTAATTGCATTTTGAATAACCAGGAGGATGTTTTATGCCCGATATTAAGTTTTGTGTTCAAATTGTCGTATTGTTAATTTTATGTCGTCGATTTTATTCCTTGGATGCTTTTTCGATACGATTTTAGATTATACATGTTAAAGAGTTCTTTGTCCGAGGCTTACTTTTCGGTGCGCGGATGTTGTTTGTGTTTATTTTATCGATGTGAGTCGCGAGTGTACATATAGGCAGCGAGTGCAAGCGCATACGCTTTATTTTTGTTTTGATTATCACAATTTTTTAGTGACATTTTCTATAATTAAATATTGGTATTTAACATACGCCATTATTATAATTTGTGTGAATTACATTTTATCAAAAAATGAAAATTATGAAATACTTTGCTAAAGAAAATATTGGATTAATTATTTATTTATTTATTTATTATTGGTATTTTAACGTACATTTTACACAGGTCAACAATACATAAATTGGATAATTTACAATCTAGGACGAGAGAAAAAAAAAAACAAGACCAGTTTTATTACGGGACCCGTCTACTCATTACAATCTTATATACACTTCCAACGTAGAAACTGAAACAAATAATTGCATTCATTTCTCAGAGTTTTGCATTTTAGTACTTATTAATAAACTTAATTTAAATGTTTACAGAAAACCCACTTCCGACTTCCGACATTCATACACATACAAAAATAGCGAGTTTTAACTTCTTTATTAACTGAGCCCTCGACATCCCACTAGAACCTTACAAATAAAATCTAAAACCTATTAAACACATTGCCATATTTTTGTTGAAGAATAATTTGATATGATAATCATTTATCAAACAGTGAAAAATTACAAAATAATGTTCGAATAAATCGCCATTCATCTACAAACAAAATTTAAAATCGCTCTCACGATGTTCATCCTTTGTACTTGTTGTAAAGCACCTAACATACTTTAAAAATGTCCTCTTGAATGTTTTTATAAATTTTATTTTTAGTCCCTCTCAGAGAATAATCCAAAGGAGACACATCAGGCGAGGGGATATATGAAATTCAAAAATATTTATACTGTAAAATAATTGGAAAAAATCTACTAAATCAAAACTGGAAAACCTGAAATAAATTAAATTGTGCAAAAACTGGACTTTGGTCGCCATTTTACAATATGGCGGGACCAGCGGCGGCAAATCTAATATGTTGATCAGGTCTCCAAACTCAGTAAAATTGACCATTTGTAAATTATTGTAATTTGTACTCACTAAAACTATCTATTTCTTGGGCTATAATATATTTTGTATTGGTTGGTTTATTTGATATCAAAATGCAACGTAAATTTCTTGTTTCCAGCTTAAGATTAAGCCGTAAAGTAATGGATTTACTCAGGAATCGATAATCAAATTTTCCATTTATCATATAAATTCTAAAGGCTGATTATTGCGAGACGTGAATAATTCCGGAGCTGCCGGAAATATATGTGGCTGATGGGTATCACACCCCAATTCCTCCCTTAATTAAGCGTTGTCAGTTACAATAATTACGGGATAGTTAACAATAGTACGAGTAATCCGATTCGGTATGGCGTTTAATGATTGCGACTCTAATTGCGTTTATTTGAATTGCTCGAAAGTGATTGCTAACTTTGTGCTAATTCCATTTGTTGTTGTATCATTAGCACAGATGCCTTTAGTAACGAAATAGCGTTTACCCTGTTTAAGGAATGTAAGGGTGTATACACAGTTACATTTTACAGAAGATTTAAATTTAATAAAAGGGAATTGATGAACGCTTGGAGCTCATTTTTACCTACATGGTTATATAACTTCTTTTCTATTTCTATTTTATTGTAATGCAATTCACTGCAGTAAATAATTAATTCACAATTCATTTTTTCGGCTAATCACAAATATTAATTTAAAAATCACTATTGCGCTGATCCAATGATAATTTAAATCACCCGTGATCAACTCTTTCTGCGACTGACAATCGACTCGCGTGACAGCCATATTGCTTGTTTTCAACATATGTACTTCATCCGAGTAGATACCGATTAATGATTAATGTGCCTCTATTTTGTGTTAAAATTAATAAATAAAAAGCATAATATTACAATCGCGATTTTGGCCATGGTTAACGCGGATGATTTGGGTCTCTTAGGCGCAAACATCATTTTCGTGAATAATGGCTGTCACAGTGGCGGTTTCAAAGGGGGGGGGGGTAATCGGGTAATTGCCCCCCCCCTACGAATTTTTCGCTTTTCAATTTTTATTGTTAAAAATTACCGGTATTCCATATTCCAAACAAATAATATAATATATTTTACATTATTTAACTTGGATTATTGATTTTATTTCGTGATTTTTTAATTTTTTGCTAATATTTTCGAATTTCTGGTCAGAAACTTATTTTTGGTGGCAAATTATTTTGCTTCTACCTTTCGATTTTTTGGTCTGCTTTTTTATTTTTAGATCAGGATTCTTGATTCCTTTGCCCATATTTGAGATTTCTGCATTTCCAACTTTTTTTTATTTTTCTTTATTTTGACCAAAATATTCGATTGGTTTGTAGAAATGTTCGATTTTTTTTGTCTGCAATTTTTATCTTTACGCTCGTTTTCGATGTTTTGTTTAAATTTTCACCGTTTTAGGCTATATTGTAGATTTTTTTTATTTTTTGGTCTAAATATTCTTTATTTTGACGAAAAAAATAGATTGGTTTGTAGAAATTTTGGATTTTTTGTCTGCATTTTTTATCTTTACGCCCGAATTTTTGTTGTTTAGTCTAAATTTTCACCTTTTTAGGTTTTTACTTTTTTGGCCTATATTTTGTTTCAATTTTTGATCTTTTGGCCGAAATTTTCTTTATTTCGACTTAAATTTTCGATTCGTTTGTTAAAAATTTTGATTTTTTAGTCTACAGCTTTGATTTTTGGGTACAAATTTTAGATTTTTGGTCTTCATTTTTTATTTTTTGTCCCATATTTTAGATTTTCTTTCGAATTTATTTTTTATTTTTATATATACAAACATCTTTATTCACAGAAATAACATCTAAATATGTTAAAAACTTGAAATCCGCTTTCCGTTGGCTGTGAAAGGGCTATCGATTTTTATTTTTGCTATTATTTTCAAATTTCTCTTTGGAACTTATTTTAAGCTAAAAAGAGTTATTTTGGGGCTAAAAATGACAAATTATTTTTCTTTTGCTTGTATTTTCAATTTTTTGTTGTGCATTTTTATTTTTAAACCAGGTTTTTGATTTTTTGGCCGATAATTTAGATCTTCGGCTGTTTTGTTCCAAATTTTTGATGTTTTGGCCAAAATATTCGATTTTTCTAGCAAGATAAATGGTTCTTTGTTTCTTCAAAAAAGGAGGACGGATATTGTATAAGTGGCTCTACCATCAACATGTTCCACGAGCCGCCACTGAATTCATTTAGTAGAAAAGTGCCTTGTCTCAACTTTTAAAGCTAATTAAAGCAAAAATTAAAGAAAAATATTTTCCTATTAAAAAAAAATTGGAAAATGATTTTGAACAATGGAGTGATTTTTGAGACTAATTTAAACCCTTTTCTTAGAATATTCTGCATTTTTTATTATTAAGCCTGTATTCCCGATTTGTTTTTTGGCTAAATTTTTGATCATTTGGTCTAAATATTAATTATTTTTACCTAAATTTTCGATTTCATTGTTAAAATGTTCGACTATTTGGTCCGCATTTTTTTATTTCTCCTGACGAAATTTTTTACCTGTATATTCGATATTTTTGGTCAAAATATTTTAACTTTTAGCCTAAATATCCCTTATTTAGACCTTTTGCGATTTAATTTTTTAAATTTTCGACTTTTTGGCCCAAATTTTTAGATTTTTGACCTGTATTTTCGATTATTTTTGGTCTTAAATCTTAAACCAATGTTATTATTTAGTAGTACTAGTAATAACATGCAAATTTCTTTTATATCATTTAATATCCGGCGTGGCACTAGCCAGGGAAGTAGTTGTTTCAATAAGTTATTTATTTATAGTCTTAGTAAGACTTAATTTTTTGCTTGCAGATTAACGAACAGGTTGAATATTCATATATTCAGGCTACATTTCGTTTTCTTGTATTTATCTAAATATTCTTTATTGTGACATAAATTTTCGATTTAATTGTTAAAATTTTTGATTTTTTTGTGCGCATTTTTGATTTTTCGGGCCGATTTTTTAATTCTAGTTCCAAAATTTTGAGTTAATTTTGGTTAAAATATCTATAACATGAATGATTGATTTATATGCGAATTTCTTTTTATTTTTTTCGGTATTTTCGACTTTTGTTTGTTGAAATATTCGATTTTTTAGTCTAAAATTATTATCTTCAGGCCCGAGTTTTCGATATACTGTTTAAATTTTCGACTTTCTGGCCAACATTATAAATATTTATTATTTTTTTAAATCTTTTGATCTAAATTTTTCTTTTCGATTTTATTGTTAAAATTTTTCGGTTTTTTGGCTCCCATTTTTGGTTTTTCGTTTAGTCTGTATTTATTATGTTTAGGTCCGAATTTTCCATATTTTGTCTAAATTTTCGACTTTTTGACCAACATTGTAGATTTTTTGTTAATCTTTTGCCCTAAATTTTTCTTTATTTATTTTTATTTGTCTGTTCAAATGTTTGTTTCCTTGGTCCACTATTTTTATTTATTTTTCATTTTTGGTATATTTTGCAGTGGCGGTATCAAAGGGGGGATACGGGTAATTACCCCCCCCCCCCTAAGAATTTTTCGCTTATCAATTTTTATTGTTAAAAATTACCGGTATTCCATATTCCAAACAAATAATATAACCGGTAAATTTTTTCAACGCTTTAAAACGTTGGAAAAGGATAGGGGGATTTCACGGAAAAGGTGTGGTATATGAGAACGAAAGCACCAGTTTATTTATCTTTTTTTAATTACCCCCCCTATACTAGTTGGCTGGAAACGCCCTTGGGCTGTCATAATCGCTCATATAATATACTATTCTCGCTGATCTATCTATGTGTAGGTTTCAATAATGTATAGAAAATGGTTCATTAATTTTCCCTATTAATAAATGATTTTCTATTAATGAATGATTTCAGTAAAACCATTGCGCGCATTCATCATACAAAACAGTTTACTGCCAACCGTTGGGGAATTTTCTGATGAACGCACTATCGATTGTGAACAAGTTCATCCAGCTGTCGCCATTTTCTCAGGCATCAAATTAGACCGATTGGTGTTGGAATTAAGTCTTAGAGTTGTCGAAGTTGTGGAAATTAAAAATATAATATAATTTTCCGTTGCTCGTTTGTTAATGGCTAACTTTAATGTACCCAAATGTATCAAAAATCGTTCATTAATGAACAATTTTTCATTAATAACCAATTTTTCATGAATGAACGATTTTTTCATTAATAAACAATTTTTCAATAAAAACTTAAAAATGATTCTAAAATTAAATGTGAAACTATTATATTGATTAATATTTCGTTGAAAGTATGTCGATTCTCAAGTGAGGTGTGATTTTTCGATACTTCTTAAAACACTGGAGCTAACAAAAATAATGTGAAAAGCGCGAGTAAAATACTTATAATTACTTTCCTTAACTACAATTTTCATTTATTCTTGCAATCGTGTTTACCTTTTGAGCAATTTTGTTTTAGTTGTGCATGCCTCTGTGATTTCAACATGATGTGGGTTCGTGGTATTTCCAGGTGAAGCTAATTTCATTCCACCGGTTTGAAACTAGCAATCCCGTTGTTATATAATTCAGTTGGTTTTACATTCCGAACTATATTGAACACGTCTTGACCTGTTTAGAACGTGGAGGAATTGAGATGGATGTTAAATCGCGTTATCCTTTCTTAAATCAATTATTCATTTTCGCATCTCTGATGATTGTACTAATTTAATTGAACTAATTTTATCGAACGCATTTAATATATCTGTGAAACGAGAAAAAGTTAAGTATTGCTGTTTTACGCGACTTCAATAAATGATGTCGCAGGATTTTCGTTATGTTTTTTTTTTCAAAAATATATATACTGGGTGACCCATGGATCTCTAAAAGCCCCATAACTTATTTGCTATTTGAGACATCGACTTCTGTTTTTCTGGTTCCCACACCTATTCTACATATTTTTAAAAATATGTATGTTTTGTTACAGGGTGTCCCAGTATAAATAACAGAACAAAGTTATGTTTTTTTTTAATGGAACATCACATATTTTATACTTCATTTTGAACCCTCTTGAGAAGCTAATAAAAATAGTATAAGATACTATATGGAGGGTTGGTTAGCTTTGGGCAATTTTGTGACAAAAACGTGTATACATTGAAAAAAATTGCAGAAGCGTTCCTAGCAAAGATAGCGTTATTATTTATACCGTAGAGAATTTTAAACATCATGAATAATAATACACATCGGCTTTGGTCCTTTTTTGTTCATAATGCTATACAGGGTGTCTACATATGCGAAACACTGGATAACTATTTTTTCAAATGAAACACCCTATATATGTTGCCATGCATAGCATTTTTGTAAAGCTTTCAAATGATATACAGTTTGTATAATGCAAATTTAAGGACTCTTGATTGTATAAAAAATATTAAGATGTCAATTTATTTGTTGCCCTACGGGAAGAACATTACAGGGATATAAAAATAATCATATTATAAATTAACAACTAAAGACTTAATAAACACAATAATAGAGGAAAAAAAACAAAGAAAAAGAAATAAGGAATTAAAACTAAATACATAAAAGTATAATAATAATAATTAATAATTAGTATATCACTAAACTAATAGACTATTATGTTGTAATATTTTAATTTTCCAAATTTCAAAAGTTATTACACATTTCAAAATTAACTTACAGTGAAATTCCTCGTTTTGTAAAGTATACTGGTTTATTTATTTTTTTAGAATGAAATTTTATAGTTTTCCAAATTTAAACAAATCTTAAGTCGTTTCCAAATTATCTTGGAGTAAAATTTCTTAAATATCCTTAAGTTCTAAACATTTGTGGAATATACTATATTCATAGAATTTTTGTAGAGTTAAGTTTAATATTTTTTCAATTTTTTAAAGTTTATTATGTGAAATTTAGCGTTTCCAAATTTAAATAAATCATAAGTCATTTCCAAATTAATTTAGAGTAAAATTTCTTGAATATCCTCAAATTCTAAACATTTCTGGTTTTATTGATTTTTCTAGAGTGAAATGTTTAAAGTTTATCATCTTTTTTTAAGGATATATTAATTTTGTTGAATTTATGAAATTTTATGTTGTTAAGAGTTCAAATTATTATTTTTTTAATTCTTTGTAATATATGGTGTACATTGTTAATTTATTCTTTGAGTTTATTTTCATTTGAAGGTTATTTTAATTTTAAGTTTATATATAAATTTCATAATTATTTGAATTGTACGTTTATTTTAATAGTTATGTTTATTTAAATTTTAAGTTTATTAATACATTTCTCTGTAATTAGATTTTAAATCTGTTGAGAAATAAATGGTTAATATTATTATTATTATTATCATGTGAAAATTTACTTTTCCATATAGAAGAAGTTATAATTCGTTTCAAAATTATGTTAGAGTAAAATTTCTTGAATGTATGTACTTAAATTGTAAACATTTGTAGATTATACTGATTTCATTTAATTTTTCTTCATATTTTTAAACTCTGTCATGTGAAATTTTACTTTTCCAAATTTAAAAAAATGGTGATATGGCCATCATGTTACTTTTTCCGATGGCATCATTATTTATATTTACACTTTCATGGTTTATTTTTAATTTAAATCATATTTTAAATGTAAATCGAGCGTTTTGTAGAATCGGATGAAACTCACTTCAAATTCTAAGTCAGTTTACTCAAAACCCAAAGAGATTTCGAAAAAAACTTATTCTTTATAAGTAGTTTATTTTGGCATTTTCTACAATTATTAATCATATAAGTTTGCTGTAACTATTATGGTTTCATAATTAACCAAAAATGAAAACAAAGTTAATAAATATTTTTTCTCGAATAAAAATGATTTTATGAAAAATATTTTCAAACAAAAAATGTTCATTTCTTTGTTGTCTTCAATATTTGTATAAATGGTTTTGTGATATTTTTCATATTACAAAAATTATTAGAAAAAAACAAAAAACAGTTAAGGTAAACTTCACTTCAGGTGTACGAAATTTTACCAAAAGCTTTTCAGTTCTTCGAATTGTCAAATGAGATTTATGTTCAAAGTTTCATGTTAATTACTCCATTAGTTTTTGAGATACATTGTGCACAGGCACACACACACACACAGAAATCTTTGAATTCGCCTCTAGGGACCTCAAAACGGATATTTCTGCAAAACAAATTTTTGAAAAATTTTTCACGATCACAATACTTTCTTGTACTTTGTAACGGAGAAAATCAAAATTCATAGCTTTCTTCAAAATCAATACCAAACTTATTTTATTAGTGATATTGTGATCGCGAAAATTTTCGGATTTTCGGAGATTTATAACGCCTTGGCTGTCGAGGCGTTATAAATCTCCGAAAATCCGAAAATGTATCTCCTCAGATTTAAACTGCCGCTTGATCTCCTAGTTACATAATATTTATTATTTTATTTTTGGTTTTAATAATGAAATGATAATAGTTACAGCAAATTTATGTTAATACTAATTATAGAGAATACCAAAATGAACAACTTATAAAGAACAAGCTTTTTTTGAAGTAAACTTTGTTTTTGAATTTGAAGTATAATTCTTCCATTTTTCATAATTTTGACGTTTTAAACGTCAGTTTCATCCGACTTAAACAAGACGCTCAATGTTTAATTAAAATATGATTTACATTGAAAATAAACCATGAAAGCATAAATATAAATTACTATGATACCATCAAGTCGGAGAAAGTAACATGATGGCCATCACCATTTTTTAGATTTCAAAATAATCTCAGTTAAATCTGCCGTGTACTAATTCTAAAACTGTCCATTTTCCAAGATAAGAAAATACAGCAAAACAAATGCTATATACTTGAAACTTTTCAGAATTACTGAAAATGGATTGTTCTAAATAATTCATTAAAATTCAAAAAACACCCCTTTTCTGGATTTCAAAATAATCTCACTTAAATCTGCCATGTGCTAATTCTAAAACTGTGCATTTTGCAGGCTGTGAAAAAAAAACAGTAAAACATTTGCTACATACTTGAAACTTTCCAAAATTACTGAAAATGGATTGTTCTACGTGATTTTATAAAATTTTGCAAACACCCCTTTTCTATATTTTAAAATAATTTCACTTAAATCTGTATGCGATAATTCTAAAACTGTCCATTTTTCAAGTTGGGGAAAATACAAAACAGCAATTGCAACATACTTGAAACTTTTCAGAATTACTGAAAATGCATACATATCCATCAATCAATCAATCAAAATTTATTGGTGCTACTACAGTCGTTTACGCAAGTCACAGATAATAATGTAATAATGTTATAAAATAAATCTTAGTGTAATATAGTTAAAAATCTTAATGTTTAAAATTACCGACACAAACAAACGTAATAAAATAATAAATATATTAAAAATAATAAAATGATAATACAAGACGTTCAAACGTATTAAAATAATAAATATATTAAAACACAATAAAATGACAGTAAGGTTTATGAACAAATTTAAAAAGAGGTACAATCAGATAAAGACTCATCCACACTATAAAAAGCTTTTGCTAATAATACATTTTTAACGCGTGCTTTATACATTTTACCTACTCCCACTTTGTAATTGATGAATTAGCGAACTATTTCCACCAATCGTAAGCGACCCATTACGAATATATAGAGCATATATAAATGTTAAATGTTGTACATAAATGTGTAACATGTACTATTACCACTTATGTACCTCGCTATATTATATACTTATTAGCCAATTACAATTAATGTCCGCCGAGCCCCTCTGCGTTCGTCTGTTCGTCTTTAAATATCAAAAGTGACAGTGACATTTAAACGTCAGATTACAACTTATTGGTTAAAAAAATATCCGGCACAATAAATTTCACGCCATGCCTTATTGGTACTTCCATCGTAATGGTATCTTAGTAGATTAACACTTCAGAGTGAGTACAACGATCCGTATCCTTAAATTTGTTCAATCAATGTATTGGACAATATATTATTCGACGGAAAATTGTTCGAGGGGTAATTCGTTTGTTTAGTTGGTAGTCGTCCTACATTGCCATTAGCGGCAATTAATACAAATTTAAACGTCACCCTAACAAGATTCAGTTTCAATATGTCTTTAGTTTAAGCGAATAAATGCAAGGTCGAAGGTAAAGTATAGTACATAACTCGAGTTGTAACGCAATTACGCGCTCGTGAAATTACGTTACTCGCCGCTACGCGGCTCGTACGCAATATCTTGCACTTGCGCGTAATTTGATACTTACAACTCTAGTTATGTAATATACTATTACATGTGGTGGCAATTTATTATAAAATTTTGGTGCGTAATATCTCGTACCATTCTGAGATAAAGATAGTCTGCTATGCTCAAGTCGGATGTAATTATTTTTGCTTGTTGGATAATTATGAAATGTATTATTTGTGCAATAGTTAACATTATATTTCTTTGCCTATAATAACCAACATAATATGTATTGACTTGGCGAAGTTAATATTCTCATTTCTATAAATTTCTGTTTACAATTTTCCTTATATGATAAATTAGAAAATTATCTTTATCAACCTTCTTTGCAAAGAAAATATTCTTTTAGCGGCCGCCGAATGTCCCCAGATTAGTAGTCCATAAGAAAGTAAAGAATGACATAGTGCATAATAAGATGTTTTTAAAATATCTTTAGATAGACATTGTGACAAGTTTCTGATTACGAATATGTGTTTAGAGAATTTCTTTGCCAAGCTATTTATATGGACATGCTACCTTAGATTTTCATCTATACAGGGTGTCAATTTGAAAACTTTCAATGCGAATATCTCTGAAAATAAAGGAGTTAGAAAAGCGCAATTTGCTACACATGTTATACAGGTAGGGGGAACTGGAACCACTATATTTTGGTTATGGGGTGAGTGACCCCTTGGGCCCCATTCACCCTAATCCCAAAATTTTAAATGGCATCACCCCTTTTGTGATCCCTTAAATTAAAAGTTTTTTCGAGTAGTATTCACCAGTACAAGAATGTTTTCAAAATTTATTACAGGGCCGAACAAAAAGTATAATTAAAATAAACTCTGATTCTATGAATTGCTATTTTATTTAATTTGATTCTTATAATGCATTCCATTTTGGGCTACAAAAAAGGATAATAATTTTTTTTTCTCCAAATATCGAACCAGTGGGTCAGGTTTCAACAAATAACAATCACCTATTGCAGTCAGGTGTGTTAGATTGTACGTCAAATTCAAAAACGAAGTAAAATAATTTCAGATGAATTCACTATTTAATTTCCTTTTTTATCCGGTATTAGACATGGTTTACAGTGTGGCTGAAAGAATTGCGATTTAGACACCTCACTGAAATAGGTGATTGTTATTTGTTGAAACCTGACCCACTGCTTCGAGTATTTGGAGCAAAAAATTTTATTATCCTTTTTTGTAGCCCAAAATGGAATGAATTATAAGAATCCAATTAAATAAAATAGCAATTCATAGAAACAGAATTTATTTTATTTTAATTATACTTTTTTGTTCGGCCCTGTATTAAATTTAAAAAAATCTTGTGCGGGTGAATACTACTCAAAAAAACGTTTAATTTAAGGAATCACAAAAGGGGTGATGCCATTTAAAATTTTGGGGTTAGGGCCTAAGGGGTTACTCACCCCATAACCAAAATATGGTGGTTCTAGTTCCCCCTATCTATATAACATTTGTACCAAATTGCGTTTTTCTAACTCTTTTATTTTCACAGATATTCGCATTGAAAGTTTTCAAATTGACACCCTGTATACAAACCGAGAAATTTTGCTGAACCTTCCTCCAATTCTTCTTCGTGATCTCTTAAAGTAAATAACAGTCTGATTGTTTTCTCTTCATTCATACTTAATTTATTTGAAATAAACCAGTTTTTCTAGTGATTGCGAGATTTATTTTCCATAGTACATAGTAGTTTTACTTCTAGTTTGTTATTGAAATGGATGTATTATCTGCGAATTGTGTTACCTTGATACAAGTATTATTAAAAATATTCGGGAAGTCATTAGCATATATGAGAAACAATAATGGGCCTAGATGTGATCCCAGCGGTATACCATGATCAATAACCATTTCTTGTGATAAGTTGTTTTCATATAAGACTACTTGCCTTCTGTTGGACAGATAAGACATAATCATCCGACAACAAAATGGCAAAAAGTTAGAACAATAAAGCTTATTTATTAGTCATTGATGGGATATGCAATCGAATGCCATCGATAAGTGAATAAAATTTAATAAAATAAATGATTTTTCCTCCAGACCATTCATGATGTTGTCGGTCAACTCTACCATAGCATTCACTGTTGATCTTCCCTTTCGGAAGCCATATTGTTTGTCGGAAAAGAGATTATTCGACTCAAAAAAATTCGATATTTGCTTATAAAGCACTAGTTCGATAATTTTTGCTATTTTGGAATAATAATAATAATAATAATAATAATAATAATAATACATCTTTATTCACAAAATAATATACATGAAATAATTATAATTATTGCGATCAGTGTGGTCTCTTTTCTTGAGAATTGGTACACATTTGGATAATTTAAGGCAATCTGGAATTTTTTTTTCACGTATACATTGATTGATAAGTTTAGTGAGTGGCTGGTTGACTATTTCTTTTACTGATTTTAGAATAATTGGTGATAGATAGACGTCTCTACTAGTTTTATTTTTAATTGATTCTACTATATCTCTGACTTACACCTCAGATACTCCCTTAATTCAAAATACTGGCTACATGCAGGGATTAATTGTAGAGTTATATTTACATGAGTATGTGGTATGCTTTTAATGTTATCCTTTATAACTGCAATAAAAAAAATAAAATCATTTGCTGTTACATCTGTTTTTGTTTTGTTTTTGAGTTGTTTTCTTTCTTTGTGAATTTACTATTTTCGACATACCTGTAAATCCAATATTAATGGGGGAATTTTTAATATATGCATCGTTAGCTTTGATTTTTCTCTCTTTAATCTCATTCCTATATTTTGAATTTAACTTGCCCCGTAAAGATTTTAATTAATTTGAAGGGTTTTTGTGATACAATTCGTTAACCAAGTCTCGTGTTTCTCCCATATTTTTTAAATCTTTATTATACCAATTTGTAGTAAATAACTTTTTTGTTTTAGAGTTCGCTCACTAAATGACATTTCGTAGTTAAATATTAACAACAGCTATTGCACTGTTCTGTTTTAACATCGCAGCTGTCGGTTGAATTTAAAAACTTCCAGTCCAGCTTACTTATGAGATTGTAAAATTGAATTTTACCCGCGGTAGTTATTGGTCTAAATGTAACATTCATACAGGAATTTGTTCTGCTATCCACTTTAATTAAACACGAAATTGCATCATGATCAGCTAGTGATCCCATTTGAATTTTTACAAATTCCTTAATTCCGGTGTGATTGCTAAATATATTATCAATACAATTTACCCCGCGAGACGTTTTGACTCAGATTGTATTCATTAAATAAATCTAGTAATGCAGTCGATTTACTATCATTTGAAAGGAAGTTGCCATTAAAATTTCCCGCTAAAAGTATATAAAATTTTCTGTGATGTAGTTTTTCTAGTAAGTTATTAATTATTTTTAAAAATATATCAGTTACCTGTTGGGACACCGTTATTATTAAAGTATTAATTTTTAAAATACATGTGCCGCATAGTTCACAGTTTTTCTCTATATATGATTCTATACAATTCTGAAAAAGCTTTTCAGATTACAAAATTTAAATAGTTTATTCATTCATTATAATTTATACTTTTACTTTATGTATTTTTATTAGGCCTTTAGGTGTTTTTGGTTTTAGTATTTTTTGTTGTAACCACTAAATTAGTTAATTTTTGCTTTTATTGTATTCATCTGTTGATTTATTTGTATTGACGAGTGTAAACTTATTATTGTAAGTATTAACATGAATAAACAATACATTACATTACAAAATAATCTCACTTAAAACTGCCTCTAAAACGGTCCATTTTTATAGTTGGGAAACATAGAAAAACAGTTTCTACTTTTTAAAAACTTTCTAGGTTCTGCACGATTCCATAAAAATTAGAAAACATACCTCATCTAGACTTTAAAACAATCTCATTTGAATCGGTCATGTGATAATTTTTGAAGATTGGGAATATTTAAATAATCAATTAATTCAAATTGACAACCCTCACTTGTTGCGTAAGCATTCAATAAACTAAATATTTAATTTATGAAAAATAGAGGGTACATATGTAATAAAACTTTTAAAGTTAAAGGTTGTTGATAAATTAATTTGAAAACGAAATTTCATAAAACGTATATTATTCTAAAACAAATAATATGTTTTATGAATTTTTTTAGCATGAAAATAACGCTCGAGAAACGTAATTTTCGAATTTCCAATTAAAATTTTACATGCAATAATAACATCAGCATTATTATTAATATACGTTCATGCAAAAAATTACCCAAAAAAGAAATAACAATCCCAAGATACAAACTTGTTGGCATGCGTCAGCGCTGAAACTCAGCGGTGCTGAAATTGAGCGAATCCGAAAACAGTTGCCGCTGTAAATTCGGGATGTTCGCAGACTCCGGCAACCGGAATACACTCCGGGATTTTCCGGAGTAAAATCACGCGCTCGCGTCACCGCAATATCTTCGGACAGGAGAAGGAACGATGTTATTTACGATTTTGAGAATGATCGCGATGGGCTCGATTAAGCGCGGAGTTCAGTAAATATTGAGTGATATTTGGAGATAGTGTTCTCGATTTTGGCGATGATGGAGTTGTTGCGGGGCTTAATGGTCCTGTCGGTGATTTTGCTACAGTTGGGTGAGTGCTGTTAGAATTAATTGAGAGACAACGTAATCAAGGGGGTTCTTCGAGGGTGGATTTTTTCGTTTTTCTGCCAGCAGTTTCATCTCCATAAACATTGTTCTTTATTGTTTTTAATTTACATGAATGGTGAAGGCAAAGTGCTATTCTTTATAATAACTGTTCCTATTTGCTGGGGTTGTGCACATATTTTTCTACAGACATTTACAGTTGGTAAAATGAAGGTGTTTAAACTTTCTGTTTTATCTATACGAACATTATATTGATGAGGCTAGTACTGGGTAAAACAGTTTATAAGAAAACGCAAAGGTAAGATTTTTACTTATATTTGTAGAGACGCTGCTACAATTGTTTTACTACAGTGGCTTCATCAGGCAGATGAACAAAGATGCGTGTGCCTGATGAAGCCACAATTGTAGCACTGTCTCTACAAATGTAAGTGAAATTTTAACATTCTTGTTTTATAATTAGATGTACACAAGTTCTTTGTTCACATAATAAAATCATATCAAGAACATTATTTTTAGTGAAAGTACTAATGGATCCGGCAATGGGGTTAATTTCCGCCCCCCTTGAGCTAATATTGTTTTAATCTATCATGAAGTTTACGGAAATATAAGAAGTGGCATTTAAAAAATAAATGATAATTTTGTGTTATTCAGTTTTTCATTAAATTCCTTCGAATATTTATTTCGAGAAACTTTCTGGGTCCACCAGTGAAAGTTGCTGTTGTTCTTATGCATTTGAGTGGATGAATTGATGATTGCTGATTTTAGGATTTTTTACATTTTTAAACTTAAACTTTTTTATATCATTGATTTATTACGTAATTAATACTGATACTATTTATTAGTAATCTTGAGTTTAATAGCGCATAAATATTATATAATAAACTTTTTCAAATGGACCAGTTCCCAATGACGCTGACGTTTTGATTTAAAAAATATATACATTCCATTTTTGTCGAATGAAAAATTGTACTTCTTGACTCTCAAAGCGCCCAGGATACAGTAACAAACAATTTTCCTGCAGTGATAATGCTGATATATGGGGTTATCGTAAAAGTAAGGGGTATTCTTTAAATGTTATATAATTTTAAGAAATTAAGCTAGCAACAAAAAGTAAATGGAATCTAGTTGTTTTAATAATTGCTTTCTATCAATTAAAATTATTGTATAATTCTAGACATTTATTATCGCGAAATTGTAAAAAAAATCTTTGTGAATCTCTTGTGCTATCTAACTTTTCTCATTGTGATGTGTTATACGGGCCATGTCTAGATGTTTCAACCGCTAACAAAATTCAAAAATTACAAAACAGCTGTGTACGGTTCATATGCGGAATACCTACAAGGCAACCGGTTACGGCTAAAAGAAAAGAACCAGGATGGCTAAATATGCAACAAACACGGCAAATACACCAAGTGTTATTGTTTAAAAAAATTATAACTTACAAGTGTCCTCAATATCTACATAATAAAATATCATACAGAGGAGACGTGCACGGTATTAACATTAGATTTAAAGGTACGTTAACACCTCCCAAGCATAAAACAGCATTTTTCTGTCGTTCTTTTTCTTTTCAAATTAGTAAAATAATAAACCAATGCCCGACTTACGTGTTAGAATTTGGAGTTAGTAAACAAAAATTTGTATTGCTCTATAAAAATTATTTATTATATAATGCTTGAATTAAAAAAAAAAATTCTTTAAATGTAATGCATTATCCATCGCTTTTCGAACATAATATTGTTAAGTTTTTAATGTCTTAGGTTAAGTTGAAAAACAGCTAACATATGTAAAGCTGAACTTCGCCATATTTCTACACACATAAATATGTAATTAAATGTTTTTATTTTAGTTTTACTGCTAACCATGGAAGTATTATATATTATATTTCCGCTGAAATAAAAGACGATTATTATTATTATTATTATTATTATTATATACATGGAAAACAAATACAAGTGTTAAGCGAAATCATCGTAATTTTGACAATTGTTCTGAATGGTTTGTGGGGTTTTTTTAAAGAAGAATAGGGTTTAAAACACTACCAACAAAGCTAGAAGAATTTAAAGGCAGCATGAGGGATCAAATTGATGCAATTCAACCGGAAATGTTTAATATTGCTCAATACAATTTGGAGGTAAAATTTTACGAAAAGGTGGTCATATCGAACATTTGCACATTTGAACATTGAACATTTGCCAGTGGTGGACGTAAGAAATCCCATTATTTAAGCAATTGAATGTATCCCTGACTTTATGATAACCTTGTATAACAAAAAAATGTAAAATAAACCAAAATTAGCCGACCCTAGATATTCTTGCAGTTCTTCTACTGGTTGATGGTCGATATGTTTAAGTGGAAGATCGTATATAAATCAACTCTGAAAATTACTGAGAATAATAAATAATAAGAAATAGTTACTAATAATACCAACTAAAACGAAAGGGTAGAGTCTGAATGTTTAAAATTCTCGACTAGTTTCGCCTCATCAGTGCAATATAACTTAAATTTATGAGTCCCAAAATTTTGTAAGCTTTTACGTGTATATAATAAACTGGCAATATGAAAATATGGAATAGTAGAAAATTTTAGTTATTGCAGTCATATGATCTAAAGAATGGTCTTCTGTACTTACTTAACAATTTAGCACGAACTTCTGATTGGTGTCATTTTATATTTACATCACATTTGTGTGTGTCATTTTTAATGTACACATATTTATTTATTTAGTTAAGGGTAAGACCTTTTATAAAAATAACTTTCAATTAAAAATCAACTATAATCTAATATAAATTATTCTAACAATTAATAAACTCTTAACACAAATGATACTCTAGATACAGAACGCTAAGTACAAATAAATAAAAATTAGGGTTAGAGTTAAGAATGCTGGCAAATCTCATCAATCTTTGAAGGGGATTTTTAAAACTATATTTTTAAGTGGCAGCATTTAATCTGAAAAGTTGTTTGGACCTTACAGTTCTCATCGCAGTAGAAATGTAAAAATTAACGGAGATAATTTTTTCACAAGTTACTAAACCACATATAATTTTGAATACATAACATAAATAAGTCTAATTTAATTCTGCGAACTTTTAAGGATTCAATATTAAGTGAACAAAAAACAATCCTATAATTGAAAGAGCTGAAATTAAATCTGGTAATTGAATTAAAAAACTACGTATGAAATAAATTGCTTATGTACGCGCTCTATTTGATTTTTGTATAGAGCTTTCCCAAAATGTCGAGGCACATTGCGCAGTGAACTTCTTAAATTTCAAGATAGGGGACGCCGGAACATAATGTAAATATAGACACACAATCGGTCGCGAAGTGATGATTAATCTTGATGCGGCACGCGTAGATTTGTTATCTTCTTTCACTCTGCGCCAAGGTGTCACGACATTTTGGGATGGCTCTACCTTATATGGCGATCAAATAATTGGCGCATGCTCAGCATTGGACCTCACAGAATTTAGTATAGCAAAGCTGAACTTATTACAATTAATTTGATAATCATAATTTCGACTCATTCAGGTTTTTATCATTATCATTTGATGATTTATTTTATTTGATTGCACATTATAATTAGATTATGTTTTATATACAGGGTTGGGATAAAGTATGGAACCAAGTAAATATCTTTAGAACAAAAAGGGCTAAATTTATGAAACTTTGCAGGCAAGTATAATGACACATAACGCATCTGATGCCATATCTTTTGTTACTACTGTATTTCCAGTTTCACCGGAAACTTTTTAATTTAAATGGGACACCCTGTATATTTTCACATTTTCGAATAGATACGTTTGCAACAATTGCAATGCTATATGGTTCGATAGCTATGTGACTTGTAGTTTTTTAAATATTAGATAAAATAATTCAACATCGAGTTGGCTTTTTACATCTTTTGACACTGTTTTCTGATAAAACAATTTCGTGTTTTTTACGTTTTCTGTAACTGACAGATAGTATCCATGTGAAATATTGACATTGCTTTTCAATTTTGGGTGAACTAACTGAACGTGAAAAAATTACTTTGTTAATGATGGTTAATTTTGGAGATTGATAGAAATCTCCACAATATGCATGCAATATTTTTAATACTACATTCCCTGAGAGCAATTCTAATATTTATAAATCAAAATTTTCAAGGGTTGAACAAAATTATTATGAAATTCACAAATTTAATTTTTTATTATTTTACTTATTATTTAAAAAACACAAGTCCAAACCCTATATCATTGTAATTGTTGAAAAGGTGTCTATTTGAAAATGTAAAAATATACAGGGTGTCCCATTTAAACTAAAAAATGTGAGGGTATTTCCGGTGAAACCGGAAGTATCCCAACCCTGTATATTCTTAAATAATCAGCTTCGTCTTTAGGGCCTTACATAGACAGGATTTTCAAAAACAATCCTCGAATTTTATTAAATAATCTGTTTCGTCTCAAAATAATCTTCCATTTGGAACTATGTTTTCTATCTAAAGATCGCTATCTTGTTCATTTTAGTAAAATTGATACTGTTAGTCTCTTCGATGTACTTAGATCGCTTACTTGATCAAGATTATCACTTGGAAGAGGATTTGATGCATTATAAAATGCTGAAATATGTGCATATACAGGGTGTCCACAGATTCATTCTCAACATGGGGATCTCCGTTATTATAAGAGATAGAGATTTCATTAAATGGGATGAAATACTTCTTAGCTAAAATTGTACTAAACCCCATAAAAAAAAAATGATATTTTACGTAGTTCAGGCTTTATAACGAAAAAAGTGAATTTTTGATTTTCTGTTATAGCTCATTTATTTTCAGAGGAAGTTGAATTTAATTTGCATGTTCTTAAGGCACTTCTTTAATAAAAATCTCGTAGAGTACTCAGATTTTCGAAAATTGTTATCATATTTGGGTCAACTTTGTTTTTTTTTTCTTTTGGAGCTAATAGTTGGCGATGATACCATTGAAAAGTGATTTTTTTTTTCAATTTTCAGAAATGTATAATATGTTATGTCCAATATGAAAACTAGTGATAAAAAACAACAAAATTATTAAAGTTATTTTAACATTGACGGGTGAGAGCATCGGATGTTTGGCAACATAAAGGGCTTTGAAAACAATTGAAGCAATTGTTCCTTTATGATTGTTTTTGTTTGTTTGTATATCTGCATTTATTAAGAAACAGGATCGAAGATTTTCTGGATGAATTACCTTTAGCAGAGACTCGTAATTGTTGAATTCATCAGCATGTCGTTCCAGCTAATAATTCAAGAGTTGAAATAAATTTTCTGACTGAACGTTTTGGTAACAGATAAATTGGAACTCGTGGACCGGTTGCGTGGCCACCAAGATAATAATAATAATAATAATAATTAGTTTCCCAACAGACATACATACAGTGCGAGTCTCTAACTTGGAATAAATTCAGTAAATCAAACAAAGTTTATTTTTCGGAAATATGCTCGAACACGTCGATTAGTATTTTAAATTGCGCTCTTTTTGTTGTAATAAAATTTTATACAGCGTGTCCCAAATTTGAGATATGACGTCATCGACTATTTTTTTTAATAGCAACCCTAATTTTTTTATCACTATTTTTAAAGAGTATATCAAGTTACACATGTGTGCCAAATTTCAAATTTTTATTTCCTGTCATTTAGAAGATATTTAACAAACAGTATCAAATTTGAAAAATGAATTCAACTTAATAGTCTTTCTTCAATAAATGCTCAAAATGTTGTCCATTTTCTAACTGACAATACCCTAAACGGAACTGAAACTCGTTTTGAACATTTCTAATTACTTCGGGGGAAATTAGTCTACACTCATGTCTTATTCGTTCTTTCAACTCCTCAAGATTTGGCGGTTTGGTCTTAAAAACTTTGCTTTTCAAGTATCCCCATAAGAAAAAGTCCATAGGTGTTAAATCCGGAGACCTGGGTGGCCATTCAACTGGTCCTCTTCTGCCAATCCATCTTCGTGGAAATACATTATCCAGGTACTCACGGACACGCCTTGCAAAATGAGGAGGCGCACCGTCCTGTTGAAACCAGATGTTTCTATTCGGGACGTCAGCTTCTACAGGGCAAGGAAACAAAATAGCCAAACTCGGAATTAGCTCTTCCTCCAAGAATTGTAAATATCCCGCTCCATTGAGATTATTTGGAAAGAAAATTGGTCCTAAAATTCGATCACCAACAATCCCTGCCCAAACATTAACTTTTTCTGGATATTGAGTGTGGCCTTCCCTCATCCAGTGTGGGTTCTTGTCTGCCCAATAACGGCAATTTTGACGATTTACCTCACCATTTAACATAAACGTTGATTCATCGGAAAACAATATATTTTCTATTTTTAGAACATTTCTATCAAGTAGATCCATCATTTCTTCGCAAAAGTGAAGTCTTCTATCCGGATCATCTTCGGTGAGTTCCTGGATTGTCATTTTATAAGGATGAAATGTTTGCTCTCTAAGGATTCTTGACACTGAAGACTGGCTAATTTTGAGTTCCCTAGCCATCTGCCTAGAGGAGACATGATGATTTTCCTGAACAGAGAGAAGTACATCAATTTTGACCTCTTCACTCAGCGCATTCTGACGATGATTATTCGTTTTTCTTAAATGTCCATTTTCCCGAAACTGACTTTCAATCTTGCTTACGGTACTTTGAGATATGGCTGGTAAGTCAGGATACTTCTCTCTAAATAAATAAATAACTTCATTTTGTGTTCTTGTCCTATCTCCATAGCCAATCATCATTAAAATTTCGATTTTGTGGGTTTCAGTTAAGTACGGCATGTTAGTATAATTTTTCGACCAACGGTGAACAACAGTCAACACAACAATGGAACGACTAATACTCTCCTCACTCGAATATGCGTGGAATGCGATGCTACACTTCTTACTTGTTTTTATAACTAAACGTCAAAATGATAAATGTCAGTTTGAAAAAAAAATGACAAACCAGCACGTTTTGGCATTCCACTTTTAAAATGCATAAAAATTCGATTAAGGTGACTTGATTTCTTCATTCTACAAATTTGATAATGTTTGTTAAATATCTTCTAAATGACAGGGAAAAAAAATTTGAAATTTGGCACACATGTGTAACTTGATATACTCTTTAAAAATAGTGATAAAAAAATTAGGGTTGCTATTAAAAAAAATAGTCAATGACGTCATATCTCAAATTTGGAACACGCTGTATAAAATTTTATTACATCATAAAGAGCGCAATTTAAAATACTAATCGATGTGTCTGAGCATATTTCCGAAGAATAAACATTCTTTGATTTACTGAATTTATTCCAAGTTGGAGACTCGCACTGTATATCCAATAACAGGGAAACTTAACATTACTTAATATAGTATATTAAATTGAATTAAAAGATAATAATGATAATAATAATAAAAAGAGGAGAAAAAAATCCTAATTTAACAGTAAATACAAATTGAGCTAATATGCAAGTTAAAAAAATGTAGCACTATAATAGGTTTTCTAAAGTCCTTAGCATAACAGTGGAGGTGTCACTAAAAATATCGACAAAACAATGAACATTGTTATACAGCCGTGTAATAGTATTAACTGGAGAGTTATAGTGCGCTGAGGTATTTGATAACACATAGCGAAAAGCTAAACTATTCCTGCCCGCTATTCTTGGAACATCGTCGATTAAATTGTTAACAATGCCTTTTAAAAATAACACTCCCGCACAATTACGACGATGAACAAGTGTTTTAAAATCAAATGTCTGAAGCAGATGCTTGTAACTAATATTTGCAACTGGGTATCTTCTATAAGCACGTAAGTACAGCAACTTGAGAAATTTCTTTTGTATATTTGTATATTAAATAACTGACGCATATTCTAATTTAGACCTTACATAGGCAAAATACAATTTTTTCAATACGTCCGCGTTTACAAAATCTTTGCAAATTATATGTATAAATCCTAGCATCTTAATAGATTCCTTACATATATTACTTATATGGATGTTAAATGACAAACTTCTATCAAATGTTACACCTAAATCTCTTGATTTTTTCTGCGGGGTTACGTTAAAGACAAAGTTTATGCTAATCGCACCTACAATTACGAAGACGAACTTCGTGAAAGCGTCATTCAAGTATTTCGAACTATTCCAAGTCATATTTTACACAAAGCTGTTCAATCTACTGTTCGTAGATCAAACTTATGTTTAGAAAACAATGGCGATGTGTTTGAATATCTTATGTAACTCCTTCCTTGTTTCATGTAAAGTCTAAATATTTTTTTCTACGGCCATGTTATAATTCATTCATAACGATTGAGAAATTTGAATCATTATGACCATCATAATGATTCAAATTTTCATAATGCAACGAGCTACAAATAATTGCGAAAATTAAATAGCATCGCGTCAAAATAATTTCCTGTATAATTATAGTCACAGTCACAGCGACAGTGAGATTCAGTTAACACCACCTGATATAGTGGAAAAGGCAAAAGAAGCCTGCGATAATTTACATCCAACAAAATCCAGGAAGTACTATGAAAAAGCATATAAATTATTGGCGGATTGGCAATATAAAACAATTTCTACAATTGTACAGGAATTACTATTATTAATTTTGTTAATCCTGAAAAGAAAAATTCTATTTAATTGTCTATTTATGGTACTATTGCCAATCCTTGTTAATTGCTTATCTTTTTAATAAACTAGTTTATACATTTTTATAAAAATATATTCTCTTGCATTTTTTTACGATTTACCCCAAGAAGAGAAAAAATAAATAAAAATCTATATGGCCGTAGAAAAAGTAATGTATGCAACTCCCACATTATGACTTATCGATGCATTCGTATGAATTACAACACTCGCTCGCAAGCTCGCTCGAGTTGTAAACTTCGTACTCATGCATTAATAAGTGTCATAATGTGGTCGTTGCATAATATACTATTCAAACCGTTCTGTTTTTAATAAATAATTATTATAAAAGTAATGTTCTTCATTATTATTTTCAGAGACTTCAAATATCAACTTGTCAGTGTTAAAATAAATTATTTTGTTGTTTTTACTATTAATTTTCATATTAGACATAACAAATTAAACATTTCTGAAAAGTTTTTTTTAATGGTACCTTAACCAAGTATAACCTCTATAAGAAAAAAACAAAGTTGACCCTTAAACTGAAATATACTACGAGGTTCCTATTAAAAAAAAGTGCCTTAAGAACATGGAAATTAAATTTGACTTCCTCTGAAAATAAATGAGCCATAACAGAAAATAAAAAATGGTGATGTGGCCATCATGTTACTTTCACCGACTTGATGGTATCATTTATATTTACGCTTTCATGGTTTATTTTGACTCGGATGAAACTGACGTTTAAAACGTCAAAATTATGAAAGATAAAAAAATTATACTTCAAATTTAAAAACTCGGTTTACTTAAAAACTAACGAGATTTTGAAAAAACTTATTCTTTATAAGTTGTTCATTTTGGTATTCTCTACAATTATTATTCACATAAATTTGCCGTAACTATTATCGTTTCATAATTATAAACCAAAAATTAAAAAAATTATAATAAATTTTTTTCTCGAATAGCAATGATTTTATGAAAAATATTTTCAAGCAAAAGATGTTCATTTCTTTGTTGTCTTTAATGTTTATTTATATATTTTTGTGATATTTTTCATATTTAAGAAAATATTGGCAAAAAACAAAAAACAGTTAAGGTAAACGCCCACTTCCGGTGTACGAAATTTTACCAAAAGCTTTTCAATTCTTAGGATTATCAAATAAGACGTATGTTCAAAGTTTCATATCAATTTCTCTATAAGTTTTTGAGATACAGCGCACACAGGCAGACACACGCACACACACACAGCCACAAATTTTTGTTTTCCAGAAATTGTTGAAATGGCTACTAGGGACCCCAAAACGGATATTTCCGTAAAAAAAAATTTGAAAAAAAATCACGATCACAATACTTTCTCGTACTTCGTAACGGTGAAAGTAAAAAATCAAAAATTCACTATTAAGTACGTAAACTATCAAAAGTTTTTATGGGGTTTAGTACAATTTTAGCTAAGGAATATTTCATCCCATTTAACTAAATCTCTGACTTTTATAATAACGGAGATCCCATGTTGAGAATGAATCCGTGGACACCCTGTATATGCATTTAAAACCTCGAAAATATGCAAAAAATATGCATTATAAATTTGAAATATGTAAGTAATAAATTGAATAAAATTTCATTAAAAAAAAGTCACATACTTTTATTAATGTTAATAATAAGAAATGAAAAATGCCAGACTTGCTGTAGATAATTAGTCTTATTATATATAAGAAATCTTTATTATCAGTAATTACATTTAGTACATTTTTTTATTCCGACAGTTAGAATTTTTCATTTTGATTCCTGATGAGGGCTATTGACCTTAGGTCTTTCCGCCCAGAGTTCTGCTTGGTGTGCTCAATTCAAGGTGGGGTTGTAGGATTAAGAGATGCTACGTATTCAAATATGGTTGAAGTTGGATTTTCAAATCTAGCCATTATGTTAGGATTTCTAGAGATGCACATTTTCCTAAGGATTTCAAAATTTGATTCTCTACAGGCAAATCGTTCTGCGAGAAATCGGATCATATCTTCGATAGGTTGTATGTTGGTGGTTTCGTAAAGGAGTTTATTGGAAGGATTATGGAGAGGATTTAAAGGGTGTCGCAGTTTAGTTGGAGTTCGCAAGGAGGACCGTTCCCCTACTTGGAGGTTTCGAAGTGAGGCTGGACAAGAATTGGTATATAGGACAGCACTGTATTCAATAATTGGCCGGCAGATAATTTTATAAATCTTTGCACAGGTATTGATGCTAATTCCTTGCGACTTTTAAGTGAGGGCGCGAAAGTGTTTAGCCCGAGCTTTAACTTTGTTCTTTATCGAAAGCGTGTGTTTTTTAAAGGATAGTTTGGGATCAAGTAGGATGCCTAGATATTTAGCTCGTGGATTAGAAGGAATAGCGGACCCATTGTAGGGATTTTAATGCGGTTTTTGTGGATGAGGAATGTTAGTCTTATTATTAAAAATAAAATTTACAAATGATTTTTAAAACAACTTTCCTGGCTAATATCACGATGAATATTGAATCATACAAAACTCCCAAATCACATTTTGCCAAAATTTAGTTTTCTAGGCATAAATTGTTTATCGCAGGACGAATTGACAATTAACATTTAATCGGTATTTCCCTTGGTTCATGCCCGAAATCGAAAATTGGACGTGTTACTACAATGTGCCGTGCGACAAAATGTGAAAAATGTTACTATTATATGTTAAAATATAAATTAAAAGACGAAATATGCATTATAAGGGTAAATATGCAATATATGCAAAATATGCAAAAATATGCATTTTGGATCAAATACTCTCACTAATCACCATTTCTACTTTTTGAAATTTGATATTTTTCCATTCAATAAACATGCAATTATTTCCTAGCTTCTTCTTATTGAATTAAAAAAAATATATGGATGACTCTTTATCGTGTTTTGATAAATTATACTTTTGCTAGTAATTTGTATATTTGAGTCAATATTTTGAAAATGACGTTCATTTTTTTAATTTTTGGAGAAATTTAACTTTTAGCCTTATATGTATATTTATGACCATAATTTTATATAATTTCGGGTCCGGCAAATTCATCGCGGAAAATTCATCGCAGAAAGTTGATCCTAAGGAAATAAAAAAATTATTGAACTTTTGTTTTGAAAACAGACAAAATGCAGCAATAAAATAATAATAATAATAATGTTTATTTACAAGTTTACAGATTTTTACAAGGAAAAACAAACATACTATCTTAAATGTAATATACAAGGTGTCTAAAAAAGACACCACCAAAATGATATGGTGTATTCCTGAGACAAAAAAAGAGCAAATTAACTAAATTTATCTATATGAAAAATTACATACCTTCCAAGATGCAGCAAGTTAAAGTTTAAGATTTTTAAAATATTTTAATCTATATCTCGAAAATGGCAGATGAGAATGATTTGTTTATTTTTTTCTGACAACTACATTAGGTGTACTACATTGTTTAAAAATTTCAAGAAATTTCTTCAAGTACAAAGGTGCTCCAGAGGACATGCTGTTTACATTATTACATAGAACTTTTTTGTTCTTCATATTTTTTACGATTTAATATTTTTTTCAATGCAACTCATCACTTTTAAAGAATTTATAACTCTTAAAGTTTTTTTGTTTACACCTTATTTTTAACAAAAAAAAATAAAAAAGAACGCTATTTACACAATCATGTCTTTATAGGAAATGTCAACCGAACGAAGATTCTAGCTTGAGGCAAAAATTACAGGACGTACTTTTTGTGAATTAGTTTAAATATTTTTAAACAGAATACTTGGGTAAATATTTAAGATCGTGCTATACGTACGTATAAGAGAACAGGACTATATTGTAGTTCTTAATTTTTACTTTCTCCATTACGAAGTACGAGAAAGTATTGTGATCGTGAAATTTTTTTTTTACGGAAATATCCGTTTTGTGGTCCCTAGATTCCATTTCAACAATTTCTGGAAAAAAATAATTGTGTGTGTGTGGCTGTGTGGCTGTGCGTCTGTGTGTGCGTGCTGTGTGTGTGACGCCTGTGTGGCTTTGTGTCTGTGTCTGTGTGTGTGTGTGTGTGTGTCTGTGCGCGCTGTATCTCAAAACCTAATTGAGCAATTGATATGAAACTTTGAACATAAGTCTTATTTGATAATCCGAAGAACTGAAAAGCTTCTGGTAAAATTTCGTACACCGGAAGTGGGTGTTTACCCTTACTGTTTTTTTTGTTTTTTTCCAATATTCTTGTGAATATCAAAAATATCACAAAAACATTTAAACAAATATTAAAGAACACAAACAAATTAACATATTTTGTTTGAAAATATTTTTCATAAAATATTTATTCGAGAAAAAATAATTACAGCAAATTTATTTAAATAATAATTGTAGAGAATGCCCCAATAAACAACTTATAAAGAATACTTTTTTTTGAGTGAACTATTATCATTTTATTATTACAGTAAGTCTTCAACTTTAATTAGGTTATTACTAGTTTTTCAGGACATTTTTCATGAGAAATCACTACTTTCAAAAATTCGCACTTTTCGCTAGATTATCTCAATTTATACAAAAGTACTTTGACGAATTTTGATAAATTTTTTATAAAATATTATAGACATAATATGTAGCTATTAAACAAAATAAATTTCTGAAAACAGTGCAATACTAATTTTTCTGGAATTTTTCATGAAACATCAAGAACGACCACTTTTCATTAGATCTTTTAAATTTTCTGGAAAACAGGATAGTGTGAATAATTTAGGTACATTCCAGACATATTCAGCTATTAAATAAAATGCAAATTTGAAATAAGGTTGACACTATTTGTGGGAGTTTTCAGAGAAAACTTGCTGTTTTACAAGAAGCGTAGTTTTGACCAAATTTGCCAATTTTTTCTGAAAGTTTCCTAGGAACATTTTAGATATAGATAACAATATTATAACAGAAAAATACAAATCAGGTTATCATATGTTTTCCGGAATTTTCAGTTGTAATATCTCAAGGACATTGATAATACAAAATAATTTAATAAGTTTTCGAAAACACGTTGCTTAATAACAACCCGACGCCGCACAGTGGGACGGATGACTATTCTAGCGTGACAAGAGTAAAAAAAAATGATACTCCCAAAAAAAGCTGAAAATCTCTTTCTATAACACTTCAATCAAAATAACCGTTAGAAGTTACCTGTCGCAGATACACCTGCTGTGAAATGCGACAATGACTATACTCACCTTGCCGAATACTTACGCGTTGATATGAAGGAGCGTATTTGTACATATTCAAATGCAGAAAACAGTTAGTAAATGTGCATATAAATAATTGGGATTTTTTTTTGTGCAATTAGTACATGATTAAAATTGTTCTTTCAGTGATAAGTATTTTTTCAGCTGTTCTTATTTGTCGTTATAATTTTTTGATCTCATCGTTAATTTTATTATAAATTTGGATATATTTTGGCTTGTACAACAAAATTGCCGAATATTGCCGAAAAACGGCTGTAATGTCATTTTTCTTTAGGCATTTTCACATGATTCTTAGCATGTTCTAGCTGCGATAACTAGCGATAACTTACCATAATTTGCAAAGTTATGCACTAGCAAGGGAAGTAACTCATGTGTTCCACTCCGATTTCAATGAAATTTAGTGGATTTGTAGAGGGGCCCAAAATATTTGATACGTATTTTTTTTCTCGACTAAAAACTATGTTTCACCCCTCAACTCACCCCTTAAAAAATCAGCTATATTTTTGTTTTTCGGCTATAACTTCTCAAAAAATTATGATAGCGTAATTTCGTAAATTTACAATATTAACGCCCTTTTGCATGTTCCACCCTTCCTTGAATAGTGTCCTCCTAAATGTCCTCCATTTCGATATTTGGACACTAATCTGTAACTCTCCGTATTTGATCGATGCCCAGGCGATCCGTTGTGTGCATTAAAAAACAAACGATTTATAACATTTAAAATAAACACTTTTTAGCTACATAAGTTAATTTTAACTTTAACTTTCAAAATAAATCTAGATTTGAGGAAAAATTAGGATTTATAGGAATAAAATCCGTTCATGACTTAAAAGTTTAAATTTATTATAGTTACATTATTTTGCTAAATAAAATTTAAGTCATTATTATTTGAAAACCTCCATAAAAAATGTAAATTTTTAGGTGTATTTTTCGAATTAGAGCCTTTAGATGGGCGCAAATTAAAAAAGTATACTCACATTGGAAATCAATAGCCGAAAAAACATAGGATCTTACTTTTATTTAAAAAAACGGTCCATTTGACTTTCGTCGCGCTAGAATAGTCATCCGTCCCACTGTGCGCCGTAGGAACAGTTAGGGGAGCTCCGTGGCGAAGCGGTTTGGCACCCGCTCTCGGTGTGAGGCGAGCATCTTCATTGCCGAACCGTGAACGTAACATTTCGATGTAATGGTTACTAACCATATTTAATTATTATGTGCAAGTGTTTATTTTGCTTAGCAACGTCATAATGGAGGCGATAAGTTCCCATAACTTGATTTTAGTGTAAGTTTATGTTGATTGCTAATTTTTGCACACGTAACTGAGAATTAAGCGATTTAATTGGATGCTTATTTCAGCAAGAAATATTCCCTAAAATGTCGCTCTTTTGCAAAATGTATACTTCACCCAGATTTGCTTCATTTTCCTCAAAATTCCTTCATGAATTTGAATACATTTTTCAGTAAATATGCTAGACAGGTACGTGATAATAAAACAAAAGCAAAACCTAAAAATCAGTTATTATTTGTTTTTCCACAATTTCACATGAAAATGAGATTTAGATTTATCAACGAGACTTAGATACACTTACAACGAGATTTAGATTTATCTAAAAATTTTTAATTCATTTTTTAGGTAATATTCTAGATACATAAAGCTATAAATAAAATAAAAATTCCAAAAACAAGTTTTCACTATTTTTTCCGGGATTTTCAAGAAAAATGTTATTTTTTTTGAAGAAGGTTTTCAAGAAAACAATAGGACTCTAGTCGAAGAGCATTTTTCTCAAAGCAGACAATTTTAAAGTTTATGGAAATATTTTTAGAAAATTTAAAGAAATCTAGTTGTACGTGCGCATTTTGGATGGGATTAGCAGTGGTTTTTTAATATTTTTAAGGGAAAATTCTAGACAAATGTAGGTATAAAAGAAAATATACATTGAAAATACTTTTTAAGCTATCATTATTTCTCCAAAACCGATTTGCGCCTCTTGTTTATAATCTCTGACGCCTCTAAAATCGAAGCTTTGGCTTCTTTGAGGATACTGGTTAAAACATCGCTTTAATTAATCTTAATCATATTTACGTATACTTTCAATTACGTATTAACCCTTTGCACTCGTATTTATTAGTGATAACACGTATTGTGTTAAGGGTTAAAGGGTTAAAAGCAATTTTTAAGAAAACATTTTATTGTTCAGAAAAAAATAATGTGATTTAAAAATAATCATTGTTAATCAAGGAATCAATCTCATTTTGTAAAATTGTAATAATTGGAAGAAACCATTGAAGCATGATTTCATAGGATGAAGGAAATTTATTGATTTTGTTTATTCTATTATTATTAAATAAAAAAATATTGCTTGTTTAAAGTTTTCTTGTTATTAATCGATACTTTCGAATCGCTAATTTGCGTGAGAGGGGCACGTGGATCCATTTTTGATTTCGAATCTTCCGCTATGACGAAAATGTTGAAACAATTATTTTTCTGTTGGAGTAGGAACCGCTCGTATAAAAATGTGTTCAGACAAAAGGAGAAATTCACATTTTAAGAATAAACCAAATAATACAACCATCTGCTCCTTGTTTACATTTACATTTACGTTCAATCTCTAATTACTATTATACAGCGCACATATAAAATTACCATTAATGAATACCTAAACATACCGTTTTCGAAATTAAGCCCTGTTTTATTACAAAATATATGCGAATCAATTGGAGTTCTGTGTTTTGTTAATCCTTACGAGCTTCGTTCGTGACCGAACAAGCTAACCGTTTTCTGATGAGCAAATCAAATATTAGTTGGAACATTTACGAGGGTCAAACTAAACAAATGTGTCTAATCAATACGAGACGGGTTGTTGTACAAATCATTCAAATGGAAATTTCGCGACTACCCCATATCTCATAGACGACGACTGAAATAACAATTGGATTTAGTCGAAAGTTCACATTAAACGGATTCGAAATTAATTATTATTGCAACTGTAAGTAAAAAGGATGAAAGGCTGCAGGTCGATACTGAAGACGATAACGAAGAAGTTGATATTTTGATTACTTGTAGACTCGGTAATATATGTTGTAAAATTATTCGTACTGGTTCATAATTTTTTGATATATACAAACATCTTTATTTAAGAATTGATACAATTATATATCACATACATATAAATTTATGTTTTTCCGCAATTCTTAATTGGCTATCGACCGGAGGTCTTTCAGCCAGTAATTTTTTTTATTAATAGTGAAACAGACTAAATATTTTACTTTATCAATACCGAATGTATACGCAATTGGATACTTGTTGCAGATGCAGTAATATTTATTAAAAAGAAAATATTGCCTGAATATATGAATATTGCTGTTCGCAAGTCTACGAAATTAAGTCAGAACAAAACAAAATTATTAAAGCAACTGCTTTCCTGGATAATGCGCCGCCGAATATTGAACTATACAAACGAAATTTCCATTTTATAAATAGAATTAAGTCTACTTGCATCTTGGGTATGAGTGAAACATCACTGGAGTGAACCTAAAACAGTTCATGTGTAGGAGTTTTATTTTTGTAAGCCCTTGAATAAAATAAATAATAATACCTGTAATACATAAATTTAATAAAAACAAACTTTAACTTAAATATGTGGATAGTCGACCTTATCTGGGCGTATTAATATTAATATTGATTCATTAATTAATTAATTTTTATTTTTGTGAACACTTGAATAAAATAAGTAACAATAATACATTTAATAATACATTTAATACAAACAAAATTTAGTTTAAATATGTGGATACTCAATAGGGTGACCGCAAAAAATCGATGTCAGAATTTTGGTCGTCTGGACCCCACAAAACGATTCCCCTTTCCAGATATTGAGATAGCCGAAATTTGAGACCGATTAAACGACGTTAACCCGTGTCGCTCAAAGTTCGAAACAATCCAAATTTTTGGCCAAAAAGCTGACATATGGAGCCATAACTCCAGAACGGTAAAAAATAAAAACACGCTTAATATCTCAAAAGAAAGCTAATGTTGTTCTTCAAAATTTATATTCTATACATAATTGTTGTTATTTTAAGTCAAACCGAGTTACAACAGCCTTTAGCCCAAAAAAAGTGACCTGGTACCACTAGGAGCATACTTCGTATATTTTGTTATTAAGTGATAAATTTTGCATTTTTTTTGGTATAATTTTGAGTTTAAAGTAGAAATATAATAGAAAAATAAGTAATACTGATAAGTCTAATGACACTTTTTATTTTAAAATATAAAAATCAGGTATATAATACATAAAAAACAGACACAAAAAAGATATAGACGTAGTACCTACATGAGTTGATAATTTTACATAGTTATCTAATCTATTCTACAGCTTTTGTTAAAGTAGTTTTTGAAACGTCAGGATATAATGCTCGGCATTTGGTTACAACTTGCAGCACGCATTGCTTTTGGTCTTCATCTTTTGTCAGAAGGTCGTTAAAGTCGGTTATTAATTTAACACCACGCTCAGCCATATCATTAACTACTTTTAATGTTTTGACAATTTTCAATCCTTCTTGGAAGTCATTATTTTGAGGCCAGGTATTTGGATGTTGTCTTAGAAAATCTGTTGTTATATTAAATCGGCCAAAGAATGTAAACGTTTCTTTGGTAAGTAAATTTACCAATCCTCCATCAACTACCTCTTTTAATTTTTCTTTCCTAACTTTTCGATGTACAACCCTAGCGTCCTCTGATGGTTCATCTGTGCTACTGAGCAATTTATTAGCCATTAACAACTTTTCATCGTCTGTAATGGTGGGATCAAAAAAACGATAATCCCACCAACTTTGCATTCAAATACCACAAATGATTCGAAAATTTGGTCAGGGATATTTCTGCCATTTCGTTATCACATTATTTATAGTCTAACAGACTATGCAAAATACCTAAATCTTGCTTTGGTGCAGGATGAGCTTTTGGAGAATTGAACCAAGCTTTACAATACATTTTAACTAGGAAAACAGAAATGGTACGCACAGAACTTTCTTCTTCTTTAGACATCTTAAATTGACGACGAAAAATGAACATTTTTAAGCTGTGAATAGCCTTTGCTATCCACCTAGCGTAATGAATGGCTCCTGGAGTTCTAAAACCCACAACATTGCCGTCTAGTGATCCAACAAATACGAGAACCAACTGCAACAGCTCCTTGTAGTCATCTCTGGAGTGGCTCTCAGTTAATTTGGTCTCGAATTTAGCAGTAACATTTGCAATTACTTCTGGAGTTAGCTGCTTTTGTATTAGATTGTCACTGATACCTGTGTGGTATTTTCCTTTGTCTATTTTGGGCCATGCAGTGAGGAATTTCTTGAAAATGTCTGGATGAGGTCCAGTGGTTGATCCCATTTTTGTGTCGAATACGCCTCTTAACAGAATTTCCAAGATATGGTGCAAACTAGGTATACCAATTCTCTTCCTAATATTTGCTCCAATATGATGATGCTCCTTTGAGTCTTCCCGTGTTGGATGCTGTAGTGTTGAAGCACATCGCCTTGACGGTGTTGGGAAGACCCCATTCATGAAGGCATTCATATACGGTTACGGCTTGCTCCTCTCCAGAGCTGTTTGCTGTTACAGGAACTCCCAGCAGCTGTTCCTTTTCGCTATATGAAATAGCAATAGCTATTCGCTCACATTGTTACACCCGGTAAAAGTTTACCGTCCCAATGGACAACCACTGGCTCTTTTTCAGGAATGTTTACTTTATCTAAATTTTTTTTAGTATATTGTTCTTTGAACATTTGCCTTCTAGAATATAATAAAGTTTTCAAGACTTTGTACTCAAGAGGGTCAAGGTTTAGTGCTTCTAGAGTAGCTATTAAAATTCTCGTGGCATTTCTGTCGGATACCTTACATCAATCTAACAAAATAGACAATTTCATGTTTAAAATCTCTTTAACGCCCCTTGCAAATGAATTTCATCCTCTTGCTCTCAGATGGTTCTGGATCTTCTGCAGCTTTTTCAGGGATGTCCATTTTCTCCAAGCTCTCAAGTTCCTGGTAGATGCTGTCCTCTTCAGTGTCTTCTTCTCCTTCTCCTTCTTCGAACTTGTCTTCATCATCCATCTCTAAGAAGCAACAAAAGAAAGAGAAAAAAAAGGCTATAAAAACTTGTCGTTTTAGCAGAATAGTGATAATACATAAGTTCTAAATTACCTACTTCTAATTATCAATAGGTATTATTTAAAAAATATAAACTCACCCATAAAGATGCCAAATGATGCTCTCATATACAATTTTCTTTCAATTATAATGAAAATATTTACTTATTTGTTTATCTATTTTTTAGAATAATAATAATAAAAAAACTCAGCAATATCAAAAGTTTCTTCTTGTATTTGTCCTTTTGTACCTTTTGCGCCTTGATTTCTTCAGCTCGAGACAACTTGAGATTCACTCCAGTCATGGAACCTGGGTGGCCCTTCTGCCTCTGTTTCACGAGAAACGCCTTATCTTCTTCCGATTTCATCAGAGCCAAGGCATCTTGTTGAGCAATATCAAAGAGATCATCCAACTTTTCAACAAACTGTTTAAATTTGTTCTTGGCCGTTTCCGATGTTTTCTTCCGGTCTTTTTGAACAGTTCTCCACTAGGCGTGAAGTTTTTCCAGCTTATTAAATGCATCTTGCTCATGTTTAGTCGGGATTCGAGCTTTCTTCCAAAAAATGAACACTTCTCGTATGGAAAGTTTTGCTGATTCTCTTACTGTTAATTTTACAGTACGTAAATTATAAAATAAAGCACACAAAATTTGACGATTTCATGGTAGTTTACAACCGGTGATCTGGTGAATGGGATAGCCTACAAGAAATATTTTATCCTTGGTCCGGCTTTGTACACCTGATGTGGATGCCACTTCAGAGTCCAATAGGTAAATAACAGTTAACTTGAAAAATAAAACAAAATATATTACAAACTTTAATTTCAATAAAATGCTTTCAAATGTCTTTTAAAATAATACCATAATACTAGATAATTGTTCGAACTAATCAGCTCCAAGGCACTTTAGAAACTAAACTGAATAAATAAAAGGTCGGTTGTATGCTGAAGTAAAATCACCATCCCTAAAATAGAAATTAGATGCACCCTCCTTTTTACCTGTCAAACGGGTCTTTCTGTGGTAAACTAGTCAGGTAATCCACATATAATAAAATATTGAATTTGAACAAAAGGCTCTGTATGTTTGAAAATAGATTGCCAAAATACTTTTTAACAAAAAAATTTTAATTCCGAGACACATTATGTAAAAACCCGTAAAATTCTTAGAATACTCCCAAACTGGCTCCTACAGGTACCAGGTCACGTTTTTTGGGTCAAAGGCTGTTGTAACTCTGTTTGGCTTAAAATAACAACAATTATGTATAGAATATAAATTTTGAAAAACAACATTAGCTTTCTTTTGAGATATTAAGCTTGTTTCTATTATTTACCGTTCTGGAGTTATGGCTCCATAAGTCAGCTTATTGGCCAAAAATTTGAATTTTTTCAAACTTTGAGCGACGAGCGGCACGGGTTAACGTCGTTTAATCGGTCTCAAATTTCGGCTATCTCAATATCTGGAAAGGGGAATCGTTTTGTGGGGTCCAGACGACACCCTAATACTCAACCTTATCTGGGCGTATTAATATTAATATTTATTCATTAATTAATTTATTTTTACTTTCTCCGTTACGAAGTACGAGAAAGTATTGTGATCGTGATTTTTTTTTTAATTTTTTTGCGGAAATATCCGTTTTGGGGTCCCTAGATACCATTTCAACAATTTCTGGAAATTTTTTTTTGTGTCTGTGTGTGTGTGTGTGTGTGTGTGTGTGTGTGTGTGTGTGTGTCTATGTGTGTGTGTGTGTGTGTCTGTGCGCGCTGTATCTCAAAAACTAATAGAGCAATTAATATGAAACTTTGAACATGAGTCTTATTTGATAATCCGAAGAACTGAAAAGCTTTTGGTAAAATTTCGTACACCGGAAGTGGTTGTTTACCTTAACTGTTTTTTGTTTTTTGCCAATATTTTCTCAAATATGAAAAATATCACAAAAACATTTAAACAAATATTGAAGACAACAAAAAAATGAGATTATTTTGTTTGAAAACATTTTTCATAAAATCATTGTTATTCGAGAAAAAAAATTATTTATTTTTTTAAATTTTTGGTTTATAATTATGAAACAATAATAGTTACAGCAAATTTATGTGAAAATAATTGTAGAGAATGCCAAAATGAACAACTTCTAAAGAATAAGTTTTTTTCGAAATCTCTTTAGTTTTTGAGTAAACTGAGTTTTTGAATTTGAAGTAAATTTTTCCATCTTTTATAATTTTGACGTTTTAAACGTCAGTTTCATCTGAGTCTACAAAACGCTCGATGTACATTTAAAATATGATTTAAATTTAAAATAAACCATGAAATCGTAAATATAAATGATACCATCAAGTCGGAGAAAGTAACATGATGGCCAGATCACCATTTTTTAATATGCATTCCTGTTAAAATGTATACCTGTTTGCTTGTGCGCGCTGTATCTAAAAAACTACTACTTGAATTGACATCAAACTTTGAACATAAGCCTTATTTTATAATCCGAAGAACTGAAAAGCTTTTGGTAAAATTTCTTACACCGGAAGTAGGTGTTTACCTTGTTTTTCTCCGATATTTTTTTTAATATGAAAAGTACTATAAAAGCACTTAAACAAATCTTGAAGAAAGCAAAAAATGAACATCTTTTGCTTGAAAATATTTTTCGTGAAACTTATGGTTTTTGAAAAATAATGGCAATTATTTTTTTTTTGTAATTTTTGGTTTAAAATTATGAAACGATAATACTTACAGCAAATGTATTTTAATAATAATTGTAGAGAATGCCAAAATGAACAACTTATATGGAATAAGTATTTTTCGAAATCTCTTTGGTTTTTGAGTAAACCGACCATTAGAATTTGAAGTGTATTTTGTCATTTTCATCTTTTATAATTTTGACGTTTTAAACGTTAGTTTCATCCGATTTTACTAAACGCTCCATGCACATTTAAAATGTGATTTCAATTGAAAATAAACCATGAAAGTGTAAACATAAAGTACGATACCATCAAATCGGAAAAAGTAACACCATTTTTTTATTTTTTTTTGCCATTATTTTAGAGTTTCGGATCGTATCTTAATTTGAGCTTGTGTTATTTTTGTGGCAAATTATTTCGAGACCAGAATTTTTGTGCTTGTATTTTATATTTTTTGCCTGTTTCTTCGATATTTTTCCTTTAAATTTTTGATTTTTTTTCATAAATATTCTTTATGTTGGTCCCAATTTTAAAATGATCTGTTGAAATTTTTGACTTTTTTTGTCAGTATTTTGATTTTTAAGCTCGTGCTTTCGATTTTTGGTCTTAATTTTCGATTTTTTGCCACAATTGTTGAATTTTGATTTGTATTTTGGATTTTTGATGTCCTAAGATTTCTTTATTTGGCCAAAATTTTTGATTTGTTTATTAAGATTTTCGATTTTTTTACTTTTTGGTCAGCATTTTTTTATTTTTAGGCCCGTGTTTTCGATCTTTTGGCCACAATTGTTAAATTTTGACCTGTATTTTCGATTTTTTGGTTCAAATTTTTGATCTTCTGTCCTAAGATTTCTTTATTTGGCTGAAATTTTCTATTTGTTTATTAAATATTTTCGATTTTTTAATCTGTATTTTTATTTTTAGCCCCAAATTTTCGGTATTTGGTCTAAATTTTGTTTTTTTTGTCCTATATTATAATTTTTGTAATTTTTTATTTTAGTTTCTGTTTGGAAACTTACTTTGAGCTACAGGGTTATTTTGAGGGTGAAAATGGCAAACTATTTTTTCTTTGCTTAAATTTTTTTTATCTGCATTTTTAGATCTCTGCCCTGTAATTTCTTTTTTTTTCAAAGTTTTGAATTTTGGCCTAAATATTCTTTATTTTGGCCTGCTTTTTTTAATTTTTTGTCCGAAATTTTCAGTATTTGGTCTAATTTTTTGTTTTCTTGGCCCATATTTTAGATTTTTTTATTTTCAATTTGAGTTTCTGTTCAGAAACTTACTCTGAGCTACAGGGTCATTTTGAAGGTGAAAACGGCAAACTATTTTTCCTTCACTTGAATTTGTTATCTGGATTTTTGGATCTCTGGCCTGTAACTTCGTTTTCTATTCCAAATTTTTGATTTTTACCTAAATATTCTTTATTTTGGCCTGAAAATTTTGGTCCGCATTTTTGATATTTAGGTCCTAATTGTTGGTTTAAGTTTTAGCTTTTTTGTGTTTTACTCGTATTTTAAATTTTCTAATCTGAATTATTGATTTTTATGGGCGATTTTGTTGCCGGTATTTTCAAGTTATTTGGTCGGTTTTTGATTTTTGCCCTTTACTTTGGATTTTTAACCTGAATTATTGTTTTTTATTTTATTATTTTTTTGCATTATTTTCGAGTTTCTTGTCGGAAACTTATTTTGAGTCAAACAATTATTTTAGGGGCTAGCTGAATATTTTTTCTTTTACTTGAATTTACAATATTTTGGTCTGCATTTTTTTGGACCATATTTTAGATCTTTGCCTGGTTTTCGCCTCAATTTATTCCAAATTTTTAATTTTTTTGCCTAAATAATCTTTATTTTGAACAACATTTTCGATGTGTTTGTTGAAATTTTCGATGTTTTAGTTTGCGTTTCTTTTATGGTTAGGCCATAGTTTTCGATATTTGGATTTTTTTGGGCCTATGTTTTAGTTTTATTGTTTAATTATTGATTTCTATTAGCGAATTTTTGATTGGCGAATATTTTAGATTTTTAACCTGAAGCAGCGATTTTTTAATGTTTTGCTAGTATTTTCAAGGTTTTGGTATAATCGTCAAATTGGAGAAAGTAACATGATGGCCACATCATCATTTTTATTTTTATAAGTACTTGAATAAAATAAGTAATAATAATACATATTTTCAATAAAAACAAAATTTAGCTAAAATATGTGGTTACTTAACCTTAGCTGGGCGTATTAATATTATTATTTATTCATTAATTTCAAAAAAATCCCTTACGGCTGCTATAGGTTTTGTATTTACCACACGAAGTACAAGGGTGGATAATAAATAAATAAAACGATTGTATAGAATTACGTTCTCACATTGTACAACTGTTTGATGTAGAGATGATAAATGTATTATAAATGATATAATAATAATTAATGGAATGTAGAAAATTCCTTTTCATGAATTATTCACACAATGGTGTTGCAGTAAGCATAATTATTCCTGTCTTTGCGGCCCAAACGAATTTACATTTTCTCAAAAATATTTCGTGCCGCTAATAAAAGAATACATAACCTGATGGATAGGGTGTTCTGTAATTTTTACTAATTACATTTTTTACTTTTTGCCTGGCAAAATTCATAGTTTTAGTTGTAGTGACTGAATTGACACAATCGCGTGATCGATATTCATTCAAATTTCCCGCGTAACAATGGCTGACAACTTCAGCTTCAGAGCCAATGTAAATTAAAATTTTCCGCGCACAAATGGGTTGCAGCAAAAAAGTTTAGATAATATAGATTCAAATTTCCTATGCAGAAACGGTTGGCCGTAATAAAAGTTCAGCTTCGGCCAATGATTAAAATTTTTCGCACACAGATAGTTTAAATCAATGAAAGTTAAGCTTCAGCGGCCAATGCAAATTCAATTTTCTTGCGCACAAATGGTTGCCAGTAATTAAAGTTCAGCCTTAGAAAGTAAAACGTAAGAGCTGAGCCGTATTTAGCTAAGGAAACACGGGTCCCGGCTCCACTGACACTTGGTGCATTTTCGTACACTCTATTATATCTATTACAACTATTATTGTGTAAAAACTCATATCTGATCTCAGTGAAGGTGTTGCAGTGGACCAAACTATATTCAGTAAATTCGAAAAGTAGCCTGAATATATGAATATTCAACCTGTTTGTAATTCAGTCTTCCTAAGACTATAAATAAACAACTACTTACCTGGCTAATACCACGCCGGATATTTAATGAAACAAAAGAAATTAATGTATCTGCAACAAGTGATAGTCTTTCAATTTTAAATATTATGTTTGTGAATCTGTGAATTTTCCAACATCCTATAAGATCCAATCTTTTTATCTACATTCATTTGTTTTTTTTTATACTAACTCCGTAACACACGCATGATTGATCGTGATTTATTGCATTAAAATTTAAAAACAAATAAGTTCGGCAGATACCTACAAATATCTTCGTAAATTTTTGACACATAAAGTAACTTTCCAGCAGTAGGGATAAACCGAATAAAAAATTCATAACATGTCCGAAATACAACCCAAATCAAAAAGACAAAGGGCGAAGGATAAAGGGCGAGTGTAAATGCAACAGGGGGATGGAATGATTGATGCTATCCTAATACTTGCCCACACACTTCAAAATGAACATCAAAAAGTCGCATGACAGACCGGAAAATAATTAATCCATACACACCTCCATATTTTCACAATTTTTTTGTTAAAATTTACAATTCAGATATGAGCATCAATTTAACATCAACGACGGTTACATGATGTAAATTTTTATATAAATATTTCATTCCATTTCGTATATCAATAATTTATAACTGAACGAGAGCCGTATAACTATAATATTCTTTATATCTTACTATTAAAAACAGTTAACACTTTGTCCGCTACTCACTTGATGGAACAAAATTGTAATAAGGGGTAATTTATTAATTGACATTTGTTATTTCTTTTTCAGTTTCCTAACAAGTGATTTTTTTTATCGTGGGCCATAGGATTTCGCATGCTAAAAATTAGAACCTCGCGTTAATGTATATTTTATCATATCATTTTGAAGCAAATTTTAGTTAGTAATATAAATCAATTATTTTTCTACATGATGCGCTTCATTAGAATAATTTAAACATGTTTTATTCCATTCCATTTTTATAGAAGATATCAAGTTATGAAAAAACTACCGAGAAGGATATATTTTACACGAATTTTTAGGTGAGTTATAAATGTTAAGGAATTTTTATGTGTATTGTGAAAAAGATCGAAAAAATATGAAAAGCCGATATAAAACAACTAATAAGTCTAATAATAATTCAATTCTTCAAAAACCATTGTTGTTTTTGAAAATACAACACTTACGAATGTTCAAGAAAAATTGAGAAAGAGTTGATAAAAAAAAATCGAAAAAACATGAAAACCTGATATAAAAGTCGAAATTATTACGTTTTTGAAAAAGTGAGGTAAAATCGTTAAAAATTAATTGATTTATATTATGGAAATATTGTAGGAAAAAATTTAAATAAAACGCCAACATATAACAATGCAAATATTAAAAACATAAATCACTTTTGGTTTAAAAAATGCACCAATTTTTAAGTGAGCTGCGAATGTTTAAAAAGCTTTAATTTAAATTGTGGAGGCGTTGACTCAGAAAATCGAAAGAATTTGCTAAAAAACAAAATAAAATGATGCAAATACTAACAATTGAAATGGCTATATTATATAAGAAATCATTTTGGTTTTGAAAAATATTCCAATTTTCAAGTTATGAATGCTGAAAAAAATTATTTGAGTGAAAGAAATGAAATGCTGTAAAAATTAAATCAGCTAACAAGGGAAGGCCCCCAGGTGATTCACCGTTTTCGATTCAAGCTCGGTGCAAAAATGTTGTAGGGCATCACCTACAACATCTCTAAAAGTTATAACCCCTACTTTTGCATTAAAAAAATTGCGATATAATTAACCTGGAATCGGTGGAATATTTCATGAAGAATGCATTTTAGAAAAAAAGTGTTTTAAACAAAAGTTTTAAGGTTTAAGAAGGTGACTGGGTCACAGTGGAGAGGATTGTCGACTATTTTTTTTAAAGAAACAGCATTTTTTTATTGCACCATCTTCTGCGAAACAATCTAAATAATTCCCACATTTTTTGAGATATTAAAGTTTTTTAATATTTCGACAATTTTGAACATGAGCAATTATGAAATGGAAACGCAGCGAATTTAAGCGTATTTTTTTGGAAACCTGGGTAGAGAATGTGTTTGGTTTTTATAGAATCTTAAAGCAGAATCGATTCTGAGTAAATTTTCAACGTTTACAGTTTGTGGTAATTGTTTTTGTATTTTCTAAATTAATTTTGAAGGTCTGCAATTTTTAAACGGAAACGTGATTTCTTTGGAAATATGGGCAGGGGATATTTCCGGTTTTTGTAGAATTTTAGAGAAGAATCGATTTTGAGTAAACTTGTAAAGTTTGCAGTCTGTATCAATTGTTAATATATTTGTTTAAAGCAACTTTAAAGACATGCACTTTCTAAATTTAAACGTGGCGAGTTTAAGTTAATATTTTGGAAATTTGGGGTAAGGATGTTCTTAGTTATGAAGCATCTTGTAGATTAGTCGATTTTAAGAAAATTTGTAAAGATTACAGTTTGTAGCAATTGTTTTTACATTTTAAAAACAATTTCGAAGATGAGCAATTTTTAAATGAAAAGCAGCGAATGTAAGCATATTTTTTTAAAACCTGGGTAGGGGATGTTTTAAGGTTTTGTAAAATCTTAAGGAAGGATCGATTCTGAGGAAATTTCAAAAATGTACAGTTTCTGGTAATTGTTTTTAAATTTGTTAAAGTAATTTTGAAGGTGTGCAATTTGTCTTGGTGCATTTAAGTGAATTTTGGGAAGAAGATGTTATTTTTTTCATCTTGTAGATGAATCGATTTTGAGAAAATTTGCAAAGATTGCAGTTTGTTGCAATTGGTTTTACATTTTTAGCATTATCTCCCGAGATATACGAATTGGGAAGTGAAACCGCACTATTTATAGGTATTAAAAAAAGTATACAGAAACAATTTTGTATTCATATATTGCAAGAAATCTTAAGAACATAAATGGAAATTATTGTACAAGCATAAGAAATATTAATTTTTGACTATAACTCCAGTAAAGTGGCGACCATCATTTTCTGCACATTGACTGAACCTCATACTGAAAAACGTCGTAGTACTGCTGGTGTTATTGCACGTACTTCTTATTTAATCCGTACGTTTAAGTCCTCGATTGTGATAGGCGAGTCTCAAAAACCTTCGACTTCAGACATCCCCATAAAAAAATCATAAAAGTTCAGGTCTAGCGATCGTGGCGGCCACTGAATATCCCCATTCCTACTTTCCCGGTTTGGGAAAAGGTCTTTCAGAAGGTCCATTGACACCCTTGATGTATAACTAGTTGCTTCATCTTGTTGGAAATAACTGTTATCATTCACAACAAATTGTCGAAGTTCTGGAATGACGAACGTTTGCAGCATTTGGCATACCATTTGAGCATAGCGACCTGATGTTATTATAACTGCACGACCATCACCATCCTCGAAAAAATAGGAGCCAATTATAGCATTCGAAGAGATCAGCAGACTTTGGCCGAATGCTTTCTAAGAGCATATTCCTAAATGCCCTTGGAATTGTTACTTATGTATCAAGGGCGTAAAATTGTAGGTTTTGGACCCGAATGGAGATTGCTGGTCGATGCAATCACCGAGGACCACAATCTATTTTTTGCCCATGGTGCGTACATTATTTTTTTAAGGTAAAACCTCAAAGTGGCCAAAGGAATCTTTAATGGTTAGCAACTAACTACTACTGATGAGACCTGAAAGGTCGAAACCGGTCTGTAGGTGTTCTGATGGGGGAACAATATTTAATGTTTATTTTTTTCACTATAATTAAGTTTTAATTTATATAAAATTAATCATTTAGATTTAAACGAGGAACTTAAAATAATCGTCCAGTGTTACGCAAGGAGGTCAATATTATTGAGTAAATATTCGTTTTTGTCAAAATATTGATTGTCTGCTTGATTGATATTGGAACGCAAATATTGACGGAAAAAAATTGAAGAAAACCAAATAGAATCAATTTTTATTAAAGCCCTCTCAATATCATTACTGTGGTATCAATATTATTTACGTGTAAGGGGTACATTGCGCAATATCACGTTAGTTTTTTACACACTGTCGAGTGGATGACTAGATCATCGCACACCGTGATAGAATCCACAGTAAACGAAGTATTTTCTTAAAGGAAATTTTTTTGTCGGGGAAAACTTCAGAGAATCTAAAATGAAGCTCCTTTAAATTGCTCAATATGGAATATTTCTGCTTCTGATCTTTTGTGATATCTGTTCTTCTCGCATTAACTTAATCTGTTATACCTGGATACATACTAGAAACATCATCAGAATTGTAAAATTGAAGAAAATTTGCATGTCTGCCTCACTTATTGTCTTGCCTTCTTTCAAGATCAGGAGCACGCCATACTTGGAAACAAGAGTACGAGACTGACCAAAAAACTTTACATTCTCTTGCTGTTTTCTTTATGGACTATTTGTTTGGAAACAAACTTAACATTTTTATCTTTTTACAATATTTCTTTGAAAGTACCTACCAATTGAGGATACGGATATGTTTCTACACAGTAGTCGCCATTATCTGTGTCGGAGCTAAACCCTGCAACATTATCGTTACATAACTGTAACTTTTTTTAACTGATTGGTAATTTTTAACAATTCATTCAAGGTACTTAATTTGTGATGCTTGAAAAGAGAGACACCGGCAACTTCTCAGGCCTTGTTAACATCACGAACAGCTGCGTCTATTGTTTCTATCTGATTCACAAGGGGAGGATCAGATGTGTGACTCACCGATTTGATCCATCTTTGGCACACCCGTAGGTCATAACTAGGAGTGCAACATGTGCAAGTAATAGGGCGCACTATTCAGCGGTTTTTTATTTGCTGCGTGTTTACATACTATTTACGTTAATAAAACAATAACGACCCCTTGGCATATTGGTAAAGTCTGTGGATTGTAATCGCAAGGTCGATGGTTTAAATCCTTTTGGCTCAATTCTTAAGAGTTTTCTTTTTTATAGTTTTTTTATAAATCCGTGAGTATTTAAAAATGTTAATTTTAAATTTTAGAATAAACTATATTCATTTCATTTTTAAGAGAAGGATTGTTAAACAAATTAAACAGGAGATTGAAAAATCAATATTTTTATTTGCAGTATTTTATTCGAAATTAATTAATTATAGTTCGTGCAGTCCTTCATCGCCCGAAAAGCACAAAAATAGTCTGGAAATACAATTATTGATTTTTTGTTAAATTTGTTTAAGTATCCTTTTACGCCTAAAAAATAAATTATTATAATTGATTCTAAAATTAAGATATTTAAATACACATGGATTTATAAAAACTATAAAAAAGAAAATGAATGAACCCAACTTCAACAACGGGGTTCGATCCGCCGACTTACCAAGTGCAAATCAGAGGTCTTACCATTGCGCCAAAATCTCGGTGTACTTTTCTTAACGCAAAAGATATATAAACATACGAATTAATAACAAATTTAAAAAAATATTTTTTTCTCGAAAACGGATGAATAGTGCGCCCCTAGGACTGTAACAGGTGCAAGTACCTGTTACAGTCCTAGACATGACCTACACGTGTGCCAAAGATGGATCAAATCGGTCACACATCTGATCTTCCCATTGTCAGATTCATGTGCAAAAGGCTCACACAGGTCCATGTTAACTCCTGTGATCTTGCGCCAAATTTAAATATTCTCGTATTGTCATATTGTCATATTTCATTGTCATATTTTAAGCGAAAAACGAAGACAACCAGCTTCCAATATGTATTCTAACATTTGTATATACAACAATAATGTATTTTATCCTAAAAATGTTATATACGACTTATACTTTATTACTGGTGTAATTATATTATTATTACTAAGATATGGAAAACCAAATTTACTTAATTTGAGTTTTCGCGCGAACAAGTGAATATATTAACACGCGGTTAAGGGGATAATGAAGGTCATTAATATGGCTACTTATGCTATTTGGCCCCTTTTTGTAAGCGCACAAGAAAGCTTTAAAAAATATATTCCTGAAAAACTAAAAAATCTGGAAAAACACCGTTCTCTAGTTTTGGGTGTAATAAAATTAAATCAATTAAATCCGATCACACAACTGACCGGAAAAAAACTCACACAATTTTAGAGTTGAATAATTTAAGAAAACCGCATTTTTTACCATATTTTTCGTAGAACTTGAAAATGACAGTTAATGAGCATGCAAATCTCATTTTTTAAATATTTTAAACAAGGTTTCTACACTTGCAACTCAAATCGCGCGGGGGCCGCTACACCCATCTTATCCCGCTACCCCTTTTGTAATAATTAATGTTGGAACTTATGTACATCGCTATATTTTTTTTTCTGATTTGAACATTATCGAGTAATATTGCCTTAGTTACGATATGTCATAACACACTTATATTTCCCTAGGGAAATATGAAGTGGTCATATTTCCCTAGGAAAATATAAACATCAAAAAAATGTCATTAGGAGCTTCTCGCAAGAATTGCTTTAATTGCTCTCGGGACAACACCTCCGATTTTTTAGGAAGGTAATTTTTATGGATTTTACAGCTTTGGATTTTACCAGAACCAAACATTCACGGTCTTTCGTCGCTTGCGTTAACACTTAGTTTGACATTTCACCAATTTATGAAACAAAGCAAAAATCAAAACAAGTAAACTATGATATTTACAAACAGGGCCCTTAGCAACGTTACTTAATCCGATAAATTAAAAATTAACAATCCAATATTTTCCCATTTACAGAACAATATTCTTTCAATCAGAAAAAAACTATTGATTACAACACGCGAAATATGAATACATTTCCTATTAATTAATTCCTATGAATATATATATACTATTCATATTTCTCTAGTTGTAATAATAGCTATATTAGCCAATTACAATTAACGTTCGCTGAATCCGCCTTCATTCCTTTGTTCATCTTTATATATCAAAAGTGACAGTGACATTTAAACGTCAGATTAAAACATATTGGTTATGAAGCTAACCGACACAATAAACTCCTTGCCAGGCCTTATCGGTACTTGCTTCGCAATGGTATCTTAGTAGATTAACACTTTAGAACGAGTAAAACGATGGGTGTCCTTAAAGTTGTTCAATTAATTGTTCGAACGGAAATTTGTTTGTTTAGTTAGTGGTCCTCCTACGTTGCCATTACCGGCTAATTTAATACAAATTTAAACGTCACCCTTACAAGATTCAGTTTCAAAATGTATATAGTCTTTGCTAATAAAAGTAAGGTCGAAGGTAAAGTGTAGTATATAACGCGAGTTGTAACGCAAATACGCGCTCGTGAAGTTACGTTACCGCCGCTACGCGGCTCGTATGCAATATCTTTCACTTGCGCGTAATTTGCTACTTACAACTCTAGTTATGTAATATAATATTACAGATGAGAAGTCTACTGAGAACTGTCTGGAAAGTTGTAACAAACATTGGACCTGAAAAACTAGAACATGTTGACTTGCATCAACACATGTAATTAATTAAAAACTAAAATTGACTGCTTGGATTAAAAATATATCTATTGCTTACCATGGATAGATTTAGAAAAGAAAAAATGTGCAGCATTAAATGCTAGCAATTTTGTTAATCATTTAGCACCAACTCGAGATGAGGATTTGCGATCATGTGATTTTTAAGGTGAAGACAAAACTCGAAGGGCAGAAAAATATAATTTCAGTAGTAACCATAATAATAATATTGTGGCTGGACACCCCTTGTGGGGTAGCGCCGCTTTAATGAAGCTTTCTAGATCTTGTTTTTTTGGAGTAGATCAGTTTCCGTCCACTTCCTATTGTATACTCTTGCATATATTTCCCCATTCCCTCCTATTTCCTGACTTTTCCTTCCATTCTCCGCCGATGTCAGCCCTGCGGAGATCTCCTCCCACTTCTTGTAACTACTTAGATCCCGGTCTACCTCTTCTTTTCTAGTTTCCTGGCTCCCACTCTAACATTAAACGCACTGTGTCGCTTGGTCCTGCTCTCCATACATGTCCTAGCCATTTTGCTCTTTGTTCCTTGATTTTTTTTACTATGTCTTCTCCTTTTATTTCTTGTCTCAGCTCGTTGTTCGTCCTTGTTCGGTATTCATTTTCGTTTACCTTTATATGCCCTAGTGCTGTTCTTAAAATCTTTATTTCTATAATTCTCAGGTTATCCTCTTGTTTCTTTGTCATGGTTATAGTTTCTGCTGCGTACATTAATATTGGCCTTATTAATGTGCTGTATATTTTGATTTTCGTTCTTTTCTCCAGGTTTTTGTTTTTTAGTAGCTTTTTGTTTGCGTAAAGAGCTCTATTTGCTCCCATAATTTTCCCCTTTAGTTCGGCTTCCCTCTCTCAATTGTTTGCTAACATTACTCCTAGGTATTTGTATTGTTCGACTTCCTCAAATTCGTTTTCCACTATTTTAATCTTTCTGGTTTCTTTCTGTTTGTTGAATCTCATCATCTTGGTTTTTTCTTTATTAATTCTTAATCTCATTTTACTCCGTTCGGTTATCAGTTTTTCTAGCATTCTTATCATGACTTCTCTTTTCTTTGTTATTATTACAATGTCGTCTGCATATGCTATTATTTGTCCTCCTCTTGTTCTTAGTGTTCCTTTGTTGATTTTCCTTACTACATGTTCTAGTGCTAGGTTAAATAGAGTTGCTGATAGTGAGTCTCCTTGCCTGACCCCCTTGCTAATTTCGAATTCCTCCGTTTCTTCCTTTGTTGTTTTGATGCTTATTGTTGTTCTCCTCATTGTCATCCGTATTAGTCTTCTTAGCTTTGGGTTAATCCCGAAGCCCTTTAATGCTGCCATCAGTTTATCTCTTTGTATCGAGTCGAATGCTTGTTGGAAATCTATAAAAAGTAGCACTAAGTCCATTTTGTATGTGTGTGCTTTCTCCATGATTTGTTTTATCGTATGTATTGCATCGGTTGTTGATTTTCCATGCCTAAATCCACACTGGTATTGACCTATTATATTTTTTGTCTCATTTGCTAGTCTCCGCTGTATTAGTGTTGATAGTATCTTATATATTGTATTCAGTATTATGACACCCCTGTAGTTTTTAAATAATTGTTGATCCCCTTTCTTGTGTATCGTTATCCTTTGCCCGTTGTCCCATTCTCTTGGCATGGTTTTTTCCTTCCAGATTTTTTTTATTAGCGTAAATATACACTGTTGTAGCTCTTCACCTCCATACTTTATCAGTTCCATATTTATTCAATCCTTTCCCGGGGCTTTCCCGTTACAGATTTTATTGATTATTTCCTTTATTTCATCCATTGTTGGTTCTTCTACTTCGTTATATATATATATATATATATATATAGTAACAAATTTTTTCGAAGAAAAGTCCTCGTATCAGGGAATCCGACCAAAAAGGGGTGTTAATAAGTCATCTATTTATCATATACCGAGCTTTCGCAAATCTTTATTTGCTTCATCAGGGTGACGCTACAATTAATAAAAGTATAATTAGCGTGAAAGAAAAAAGTGAAAGGTTATGTGAGCACATGTGCTGAAGGCTGAAGAGTTGATTACTTACATGTAAGATTAAAAATAAACTACCGCACTTAAGGGACTAAGCGTGGCCATGGACGATGAACAAGTTACACATTAAAAACTTTCCACAAAACGTGGATGTTAACAGATTAAAACGATTTAAAAATTCACATGGTGGACGATAAACACGAGTAAACGTCGTCGGCCATCTTATTGAACAATGACTGCATGGTAGATGGGATAGGTTAAATTGCAGTTGTGTTGCCAACGTATATCTGAAAAAGTGGTGGGGAGATCGGTAGTACCAATCGTATTTACTGTCCGCTGATGGCGGGTGGCGGGTAAATTCAAAAATTCAGTGGGTGACCTATATTGGTATTAAGAAAACAGGGAAGCTGCCAATTTAACCTATTTACAATAGTCGATTATGATATTAGTAATGACGTGAATCATTACAATATCATAATTAAATGTAGTGGTTAATGATTAATAGATGAATTAAAGTGTAAGTGTTAAAAATGTTGTGTATTAATAAAGTGATCGCGATTGCGCTTGTTACGAGGTTCAAAATGAACAGGGGGTGTAATAACCCGACAATAATAAATTATAATATTGGCAATGGCGTAACCATCGCAATATTAAAATAAAAAAGGGGTGTTTAAAGGTAAAAATGTAGATAATTATAAGTGTGAAAACAGGGGGGTGAGACTACCCGACAATAATAACTTATAATATTGGCAATGGCGTAACCATCGCAATATTATAATAATAGGGGTGTTTAGGTTGAAACGTAGATAATTATAATATAAAAGTTAAGTAATGAATTAAGTGTTAAAGCAATTCCAATAAAAGGAGGGGTGTGTCAAATGTATAAAAATGTATAAAAAACAGACGAATAATCTGATACGAAACCATCAAATTGAAAAAGCAAAAAGACAAGTAGCTTAAATAGATGAATTATGCGAGTGATCGACTGACGAGTTGACATTAATTTGTTTATGAGACAGACTAATAAGGTAAGAGTAAATGTTGCTTAAACGATCTGTATCCGATTTAAAATTCATTGATTTATCACGGTTTTTTTGAATGTGATACATTTAAATTGGCAGCTTCCCTGTTTTCTTAATACCAATATAGGTCACCCACTGAATTTTTGAATTTACCCGCCACCCGCCATCAGCGGACAGTAAATACGATTGGTACTACCGATCTCCCCACCACTTTTTCAGATATACGTTGGCAACACAACTGCAATTTAACCTATCCCATCTACCATGCAGTCATTGTTCAATAAGATGGCCGACGACGTTTACTCGTGTTTATCGTCCACCATGTGAATTTTTAAATCGTTTTAATCTGTTAACATCCACGTTTTGTGGAAAGTTTTTAATGTGTAACTTGTTCATCGTCCATGGCCACGCTTAGTCCCTTAAGTGCGGTAGTTTATTTTTAATCTTACATGTAAGTAATCAACTCTTCAGCCTTCAGCACATGTGCTCACATAACCTTTCACTTTTTTCTTTCACGCTAATTATACTTTTATTAATTGTAGCGTCACCCTGATGAAGCAAATAAAGATTTGCGAAAGCTCGGTATATGATAAATAGATGACTTATTAACACCCCTTTTTGGTCGGATTCCCTGATACGAGGACTTTTCTTCGAAAAAATTTGTTACTATTCCCAACAAGTACGACCGTTACTTCCCTCCAGCATATATATATATATATATATATATATATACCGCCTCGGTATTAGTTAGTAGCTCCCTAAAATACTCTGTCTATACTTGCTTGTATTCCTCTTCGGTTTCTGTTAACTTTCCGTGTTTATTTTTTATACTGCTTAGTTTCCCTTTGTATATCTTCTTTCTCTCGTTTATTTTTTGATAGAATAATTTTGTATTTCGATTTCTGCTTTCGAGTTCGATTTCTTTAATTTTGTTTTCCATCCATTCTCTTTTTGCTTTTCTTCGTGTTTTTTTTACTTTCTTTACGTAACCTATTGTATTATTCTCTGTCCTCGTTCTTGATTGATCCTTACCATTTTACTTTGCCTCTATCTTTCTTTTTAGTATTTCCTTACACTTTTTCCATACCATCCGTTTTCGTTTTGATTGCTAACTATTCCTATATGTTTTTTTGATGTGTCTATTATGCACTTTTTAGTTTTTCCCCATTCTGATTCTATGTCTGTTGCTTTATTATTTACTACTTTTTGACTATGACCCATGCTTTCCATGAATTTTGTTTTCTTCTCTGTGTTACTTAGTTTTTGTACATCCCATTTGTTTTTTGAGTCTGATCTTTTTGTTTTTACTTTTACTTTCTGTTTGATTGTAGCTGTCACCATAAAATGGTCCGAATATGCACAAGCTCCCCCGAAAGTTCTTACATCCTTTATTGTTGATTGCTTTCTTTTAGTTGTTAGTATATGATCTACATATGTACTTATTTTAAGATCTGGGGAAATCCAGGTTATTTTGTGTCTATTTGGGTGTTTAAATTTAGTGCTGCTTATTATCATATTTGTTCTTTCAGCTAGGTTGCTTAGCCTTTGGCCATTATTATTTGTTACTCCATGTATTGTATGTTTTCTCGCTACTTGTTTTATATATTCTTCTTTGCCGATCCTTGCATTTAAGTCTCCCATTACCAATATTGTGTCCTCCCTTGGTAGACGTTCTATTTCTTCTTCTAGTTCCTCGTACAGCTTTTCTTTCTCCTGCTCTTCAGCTACTTCTGTTGGTGCATACACATTTAGTATTGATGTATTAAAAGGTTTAGCCTCAATCCTGAGGTACGCCAGTCTTTCGTTTATTGGTTTAAATTCCATAATTTTGTTTTTTTAGTTTTCCCATGATCACAAATGCTACTCTATCTCCTGAATATTGCAACGTAAAGTTATGTTTATTTATTGTCCCTTGTCCTTTCCCTCTTATTTCTTGTAACGCTGTAATGTTTATTTTGTATTGGTGCTAACATTGTCCTGATATTCCAGGTGTTAATTTTTAGTTCGTTTTTTTCTTTTTCCTTTTACTCTTTCTTTTCGTATTTCCTTTTTCATTTTCAATCTCTTTTATTTGTTCTTCCTGCAATTCTCTTCGCCCCCCTTAAGTTCAACGTTCCAGTCCTTGCAATTTGTCTTGAATTATTTTTATCATGTTCATTAATGTTCCATTTTTTTGTTCTTGTCCGATTCCATTCGTTTGTTGTCTTCTTTTCGTCTGTCGTACGAGTAATCCCTTCTACCCATTTTTTGACTTCAGTGTTATTCTTTTTCCTTGTTATCCCATATAAATATTTCGTCTTCGATTATTATTTTCTAGTAACCTACTTTAACTTTTTTACCTTTTGCCTTAGAAACTTGTAAATCATTGTGAAAAATAATACAATGTTGCTATAAGGTCCAAGGAAATAAAAAAAATTAGAGCGAACATACAACGTGTCCACGTAAGTATACAACATTTGGGAAACTTTTTTATTATTAATTTCTCAGAAAATTTTATTCTTTATAAAAGTTGGTGCTTGATCTTATAGATACAAAAAAGACAAAGCAAATGACATTCGATGCTATACTAGCAAGATAATGAAAAAAAATTATAACTTTTGCACTTTTTATGCGAATTTTATCAAATATTCTCAGTTTGGACTTTTCTGTCATTAACATTTATTACTAATAAATAATTAATTAATTAAGAAGATCAGTTATTCATAAGTGTCAAGAATTTTAAAGCAATTTAAAAGGACCGGAAAATTTGAATTGCATTTTAAAAAAGAACGTACTAAACCAGTGAGAAATGTGGAGAATTCGTTGGATATCTTGCAAAGCGTGGTTGAAAATCCTCAAATAACTGTTAGAAAATGCGCCAGAAGTTTAGGATTGGGAAAGTCAACAGTACATAAGGTACTAGCGCCTAATAAGTTTAGAGCATTTAAATAGATTCAATAAAACGAAATATAGCCTGAATATATGAATATTCAACCTGTTCGTAACTCTGCAAGCAAAATTAAGTCTTACTAAAACTATAAACAAATAACTTATTGAAACAACTACTTCCGTGGCTAGTGCCATGCCGGATATTGAATGATACAAAAGAAATTTGCGTTATTACTAGTACTAAGTACTTAGTGAAATAACTTTGGTTTAAGATCGTTTATTTCTACCCTTTTCGTTTTATTGAATCTATTTAATGCTTTCTGCAACAAGTAAGGTTGTTTCTAATTTATTTATTAAAGCATTTAAACCAAGATATGTTCAAACTTTCCAAGAACGTGATTACGACAAACGTTCTGAATTTAGTTTCAAGGTACAAGGTGAAATAGAAATTGATAGAACATTTCCTAAGAAGATCCTGTTTGCGGATGACGCTACATTTACTACAAATGGTGTAGTTTCATCACAAAACTGTCGGTGGTCAACAGAAAATCCAGCATTCCGAATTATCTGCAAAAATCAATATTCTCGAAAAAAAAATGTTTGGTGTGGAATTTTGAACAGATAAATTATAGGGCCCTACATATTTCGGCAGAGTTTAAATTCAGAAAGATACTTAGAATTTTTAAATGCGGAATTGGAAAATGAGTTTGACATGTTACCTTTGGCTACAAGAAATTCTCTTTAGTTTATGCAGGATGGGGCACCTGCACAGTGCTCGTGTCGTAGTTGAATATTTAAATGAACAATTTAATGAGAAATTGATTGGAAGACATTCGAGATTTTCATGGCCTGCTCGCTCACCCGATCTAAATCCACTTGATTACTTTTTATGGGGGTGGTTAAAAACAGAGTTTATTCTGAGAGGCCTTTTGGAAATTTAGAGAATTTGGAAAATAAAATTCGAAATGGTGTAAGATATTTAAATAATCATCCCAATATTCTTGAAAATGTAATCAGAGATTTTAACAGAAGAACAAATTTATGTATTGAGAGGGAAGAGGATCAGATCGAGTGATTTTTATTTAATTAATAATATCGTTAAGGTTGTTAATTTCAAAGAAATTAATTTTTTTGTTGATTAAAACCGTATATCATTTGTTTTGTCTTTTTTGTATGTTTAAGATCAAGCACCAACTTTTATAAAGAATAAAATTTTCTGAGAAATTAATAATAAAAAAACTTCCCATACGTTGCATACTTACGTGGATACGTGTATATGTTTTTTCATGAAAAGCTGGCAATCGTCGCCTGGGATAATTTGACGTCACACGAAAATCCTCAATACTCATTAGATGCGATGTTATGCGAAATTATTAAAGTTGGTCTAGAACAGAATGAATAATAATATGTGTATCCAGCAATGTAACGAATGGATATTAAAATATTATAAAGGAAAATGCTTGTATCTCCTTAGGTACTTTAAATAACACCAAATTTTGAGATTTTGAATATGCTCACACATATGAAGCATCTGCAAATGCTTGGTAATCCTATCCCCCCTCCCTTTGAGTTATAACGGTATAAAACTGAAATTTGCTAATTTTCTATTTAAGCTCTTGCATTTAAAAACGGCGAGCAGTTAACTACTTGCTTATTTATAGGGTAAATTAACTAACACACTACTACTACGCAAAATAGAATTAATATATTATCTACTACCTTTTCATAATAAAAAAATCAAAACTCAGCGGTTTTAGATAATCTGTTATGATATTTCAGAGACGCTGATCATAGCTTGCTTTTTATTATAAAACAAAACCATGTGACTTTTTGGAAGGGAATAGTGACCTAATAACTAGCAGGTAAATTTACAAACATCCTGTATGTAAAGTAACTATTATTATAATCATTTATAATCATGGGCAGTCAAAATATTATAAATTTTCCATGGAATCCCTGCAGTGCTATTATGAGGTTTTCAAAAAAGATGTCACAGGTTTTTAGTTAAATTTCTTTAAAACAATAGATTGTTATCTCTCTAAACCCGTGACATCATTATAGCGAGGGTAGATCTTCCGACCCCGCATTAATCACCTCAGTTGGCTTCTTAGAGTCTCTGGACTTTAGCTATAACATCTACAATTGTCTATTTTTAACACCATTCTTAAAGCATCCCCTTCCAAGTGAGATTTTTCCAATTCTCCCTACGATCCCATTTTCTCTCGTAGCAAAGATAAACTATTTTATTATTTTTATATCTGCTCAATTTCCCTAACATATTTTGATATATCGGTGAGTTTGTCTTATCCGCCAGAAGATTTCCAGTTCATTCCTTTCCGGGAGGCCTCCAGACGGGATCCGTTACATTTTTATTGTTTTATTCAAATGCGGTGCATTTGTCAGAAGCTGGTTGACTGTTACGAGCAGCTGGCGAAACTGTGAATGTAATCCAATCATTTTATTTGTGGGAATTGACTGGCGCCGTCATTTCTCGAGATTGTGATGTTAAATTTCTAATCAAATTCATTTAGTAATTATAATTATTTCTGTTATTATCGGAGAATAATTTACAAAATTGTACCATAGATATAATTCCAGCTGTCATCATTATCTATTTATTCAAATTCTTCTACTTTTGTCATTAATTCATCAAATATTATATATGTGAATAATTTACTATGTTTTTTTTAACCCACCATTGGTGACGCAAATTTAATGGTGACGCCGGTCTCACGCACCGGGGTTTTCAACTGAAGATTTTTCGGAACGTGTTACTAAAAGCTCATGTTTTTTTTTAATTTATGCACTTTGATAATAAAACAAAGATATTGAATCAATTAATTAAACTCTGCAATGCGGCAGCTACAACAAAAAACAATAACGGAGAATAAAGTTATTCGACACACCTGGTCTCACAGACCAGTGGGTCACCATTGGCGGGTTAAGAAAAAACTGATTGAAAACATAATTTATTCGTAATAGTCCAAACAAAGAGGTAGTAATTATTTTTAGCCAAACTTGTTAAGTCTGCCCTAAATGCAACTATAAAAGAGCGTTGAAAATATATCCAGTAAGGATCTTTGTTGAGTACCTTGAATAAATGAGTTATTCGATTCATACAATGTTTCTTTGTTCCTTCCTTTCGTATATAACCAAAATTAAAATTGTCAAGTGAAAATTGTGAAGGATCAGGATTGCCCCTCCACTGGAGTTTTATGGCCGAGAGATGAAGGGCTTAAGGCTTCAGATTTAATTTCGTTGAGAATTTTCGGCGAGCTTCCACTTCACAATTTTAAGATGCTCTCGTTATTAAGCCGCTGTATTAAATTCCGCTTCCTGTACATAATACAAATTCATTTGCTTTCATACAGACAGTTATTTTAATAACTATTTAAAGACAATGAATTATTAAATGCTAAATTGTGTGCATGCAACCATTCGACAATTATGAGAAAAAGTGAATTTTGGATTTAAATCGACAGCCTGATGGTGATCTGCAGTTGGTACTATTGGTACTATTTAAATAATAGTACAATCAAAAACATATTATGATTACTTTATGAAGAGCAAAAAAGGCGAAAAAAAAACAAATATGCCAGCTATTCGTGTTTTGCAATAGCCTGCATGCTTTCATAGTATAAAATAAATTATTAACACGTTGTGGGTACAGTTGCCTTTTATTAAAATTTAAATAGAGATTGATTCACACTAAACAAAAAATGGTGATGTGACCAGCATGTTACTTTCTCCGAGTTGATGGTATCATTTATATTTACGCTTTCATGATTTATTTTCAATTTAAATCGTATTTTAAATGTACATCGGGCGTTCCGTAGACTCGGATGAAACTGAAGTTTAAAACGTCAAAATTATGAAAGATGGAAAAATTATACTGCAAATTTAAAAGCTGAGTTTACTCTAAAACTAAAGAGATTTCGGAAAAAAACTTATTCTTTATGAGTTGTTCACTTTGGAATAACATAAATAAATTTGCTGTAACTATTATCGTTTCATAATTATAAACCAAAAATGAAAAAAATAAATAAATTTTTTTCTCGAATAACAATGATTTTATGAAGAATATTTTCAAACCAAAGATGTTAATTTCTTTGTTGTCTTCAATATTTATTTAAATTATTTTTTGATATTTTCATATTTACAAAAATATTGGAAAAAAAACAAAAAACAGTTAAGGTTAACACCCACTTCTGGTATACGAAATTTTACCAAAAGCTTTTCAGTTCTTCGGATTATCAAATAAGACTTATATTTAAAGTTTCATATCAAATGCTCTATTAGTTTTTGAGATACAGCGCGCATATCCAGATATACAAACTTTTTTTTTCCAGAAATTGTTAAAATGGCATCTAGGGACCCCAAAACGGATATTTCCGTAAAAAAAATCACGATCACAATACTTTCTCGTACTTCGTAACGGAGAAAGTAAACATGGTGATGTAGCCATCATGTTACTTTCTCCGATTATTTGATGGTATAATAGTTATTTATATTTATAGATTCATCCATTATTTTCAGTTTAAATCATATTTTAAATTGAGAGAGTTTCACATGATCGAATGGTAATGACGTTTGAAACGTCAAAATTATGAAAGGTAAAAATGACAAATTTTTCAAATTCTAATATTCTTTACCGTTTACTGAAAAACTAAAAAAATCTAATAAAAATCCTGAGATGATCTCTAATGATGGTCCTGATTAAAAAGTCATAAAAACCTAATAAAAGTCCTGAACAAGTCTTGAAAAAAGCCCTGATAAAAAAGTCCTGATAAAAAGTCCTGAAAAAAGAATCCCGACAAAAAAATGTCTTGAAAACAGGTCCTTCAAAAAGACCAGAAATAAAGTCGTACAGGAAAGACCTGAAAAAAGAGTTCTGACACAAAAAGATCCTGAGAAAAAGTCCTGGAGAAACAGTTTTGGAAATAAAGTCTTGAAAAAGAGTACTGTTAAAGTTGTGAAAAAAGTACCGCAAAAGGAGTCCTGAAAAATTAAGTCACACCAGAAATAAATGTCCTTAAAAAATCCCGAAAGAAGTCGGAAAATGAGTCCCAAAGGAGAGTCCTAAAATAAGTCCTGAAAAAACTCCTGAAGAAAGTCTTGAAAAAAGCCCCGAAAAAGAGTGTTGATAAAGTATCCTGAAAAAATGTCCTGTAATAACAGTCTTGAAAAAAAGTTATGAGAATAACATCGTAAAAAAATCGCAAAAAAAACATTTCTGAAAAAACCCTGTAAAAGGATCATTAAATAATACCTGAAAAACTTCTGAAGAAATATTTAAAAATATTATTACATTCATAAATATCCTGAAATATAGTACTGAAAAAGTAGGAAAAGAAGGAAAAGGAAAAAAATTATTCTGAGAAAATTCTGAAAAGAATCCTGAAAAGAAGTCCCGAACAAGAGGTTCCTAAGAAAGTCTGGAAAAAGTCCCGAAAAAATGTCCTGGAGGAACAGTCCTAAAAATAAAATCGTGAGAAAGAGTATTGAAAAAAGCTGTGAAAAAGTCCTAAAAAATAGTCTTTATACAAAATACCACAAATAAATGTTCCGGAAAAGAGTCCTAAAAAGTCCTGAAGAAAGTTCAGACAAAGATTCCTGATGAAATATCACAAAAAATTGTCCTGTAAAACAGTATTGAAAAATTACCCTGAAATAAACAAAAAAAAATCTGAAAAAAAGCATTGTAAAAAGTTCTTAAAATGGTCCTTAAAAAGATCTGAAGAAATTGTCCCGAAAATTCCATAGTGTTGAAAAAAGTCCTGCGAAAAGGCCTAAAACAAATCCTTAACAAAAATCCTGACATAAAAAGTTTTGAAAATAGTCTTGAAAAAAAAAATGGTCATGAAAAGTAATATTCCAAAAAATGTCATAAAGAAAATTGCGAGAACTTTTTTCTGAAAAGCATCCCAAATATTCATCCTGAACAAAGGGTTCTTAAGAAAGTCCCTAAACGTCCTGAAAAAAAAAATCCTGTTAATAAAATTTTGAAGAGAAATCCTAAAAATAAAGGTCTTGAATGAAAAAGTCCTAAAAATAAGTCTTGAAAAAAATTTCTTAAAAAGTCCTGCAAAAGAATCCGCAAAAAAATAAGTCCTTAAAAAAGACCTGAAAAAAGTTTTGAAACATTGACCTGAGGTCCCAAAAAGCCTAAAAGAACAAAAAGCTATTAAGGTAAATATTCGGAAATACGAAATTTTAGCAAAAACTTTCCAGTTCTTCTGAAATAACACTTATGTTCAAAGTTTCATGGTCATTTCTGTATCAGTTTTTGAGATACAGCGCGGACAGAGAAAAAATGGTGATATGGCTATCATGTTACTTTCTCCGACTTGATAGTATCATAGCCATTTATATTTACGTTTTAATGGTTTATTTTCAATTGAAATCATATTTTAAATGCACATCGACCGTTGTGTAAACTCGGATGAAACTGACGTTTATAACGTCAAAATTATGAAAGATTGAGAAATTATACTTCAAATTCAAAAACTCAGTTTACTCAAAAACTAAAGAGATTTCGAAAAAAGCTTATTCTTTATAAGTTGTTCATTTTAGCATTCTCTACAATTATTATTAACTTAAATTTGCTGTAACTATTATTGTTTTATAATTATAAACCAAAAATTAGAAAATAATAATACATTTTTTTCTCGAATAAAAATGATTTTATGAAAAATGTTTTCAAGCAAAAGATGTTCATTTCTTCGTTGTCTTCAAAGTTTGTTTAAATGTTTTTGTGATATTTTTCATATTTAAGAAAATATTGGTAAAAAACAAAAAACAGTTAAGGTAAACGCCCACTTCCGGTGTACGAAATTTTACCAAAAGCTTTTCAGTTCTTCAGATTATCAAATAAGACGGATGTTCAAAGTTTCATATCAATTGATCTATTCGTTTTTAAGATACAGCGCGCACAGACAGACACACACACACACACACGCACATACACAACACACACACACACACAGACACAAAAAAATTCCAGAAATTGTTGAAAGGGCATCTAGGGACCCCAAAACGGATATTTCCGTAAAAAAAATCACGATCACAATACTTTCTCGTACTTCGTAACGGAGAAAGTAAAAAAAATGGTGATGTGGCCATCATGTTACTTTCTCCGACTTAATGGTATCATTTATATTTACGCTTTCATGGTTTATTTTCAATTTAAATTATATTTTAAATGTACACCGAGCGTTTTGTAGACTTGGATGAAAATGACGTTTAAAACGTCAAAATTATGAAAGATGGAAAAATTATACTTCAAATTCGAAAACTAAAAAAGAGATTTCGAAAAAGTATTAGTTATAAGTTGTTCATTTTGGCATTCTCTGCAATTATTATTAACATACATTTGCTGTAACTATTATCGTTTCATAATTATAAACTAAAAATGAAAAAAAAAACATTATTTTTTTTTCTCGAATAATTTTATGAAAAATATTTTCAAACAAACCATGTGTATTTTTTTGTTGTATTCAATATTTGTTTAAATATTTTTGTGATATTTTCCAAATTTAAAAAATATTGGGAAAAAACAACAGTTAAGGTACACACCCACTTCCGGGGTACGAAATTTTACCAAAAGATTTTCAGCTTCGGATTATCGAATAAGACTTATGTTTAAAGTTTCATATCAATTGCTCTATTACTTTTTGAAGTTTTTGAAATACAGCGCGCACAGATACACACACACACACACACACACATCCAGACACAAATATTTTTTTCCAGAAATTGTTGAAATGGTATCTAGGGACCATAAAACGGATATTTCCGTAAAAAAAATTGAAAAAAATTTCACGATCACAATACTTTCTCGTACTTCGTAACGAAGGAAGTAAAAAAGGCGTCATTGCACATTTAAAATATCATTTAAATTGAAAATAAACCATGAAAGTATAAATATAAATAACTGTTATATAATCAAAACGGAGAACAATTTACTCTGAGTAAGTTTAATTCCTATATAATTTGCAGCTTGTCAAAAATAAATTTCCCTCCAAATCCTCAACGCGCTTACAATTTCAACACGCACCGTTCGCATCCCCTAAGCTCCAAACGTATCAATCCCCGCTGTAAACAGATGCGCTTGAAACCCGCCCTTTTTAGTTGTCTCTGTGTACTCTTGAAAAAAATAATACAATCATTGAAACCCGTTGTTTTCAGTTGTCTTTGTGCACTCTTGAAAAAGAAAAACGGATGCATCCATCCACTGAACGCTTCGCTTCTGCTGCCGCTCGAAGGACCCAAGAGATCGCTTTTTCGTGTCCTCCGCTGAGAGTTTTCCGCGCCCGCTGAGTGCGCTAACGACTTTTAATTTTTCGAGAGAATACAAACGGGCCCTCTACTTCTCTGATGTGTTTAACTCAAATGGAATGAGCCCATTTTTCTCCCTTTGGGCTTTGTGCTAACAAATGGGGGTTCAACTGAGGAGCTCTATATGATAATCTTTTGCAAACTGGATTATAATGGGTGATGAGCTCTTTTTCTTGTTGGATGTTAAGTTTGCATATAGGAATAATTCGTTTAGTCTTTCGTTTGAAAGTAAATTGTTCCAGTGTGATGAATCATCAAATATATTACATCGTTATCTGAAGCTTTGATTAGAATAAAAACAGATACTTATGATCTTAGTTTTTTAGGCTTTTATATGTCGTCGGATCTGTTTCAGCCTTATTATGTATCAACAGTACCGGGTGGCCAAAATTTGATGTTTTTATCACCTTAAGAGTTACAAAAAATCTGATATAAACGTTATGACCTCTTTTTCCGAATTAATAACAAAATCATTAACTGCGTTTTCGAGCGGTACAATATCTGGGAAGTTACCTATTTTTATTACAGATTTTCGATAAAAATAAACGTAGACAGTTCTGTTATAATATATTATTTGTAATTAATTCATCAGCAATATAAATATTGTCTTCTTTATCAACTATATGTGAGCACTCATCATTTCGATTTAAAGAAAAACAATAGTCAAAGCAGGTCATGAATAAAAAGCATGGCGTTTGTTAGTTCCTAAAAAACTTCAAACTTCTTATATCTTATATTTAATGTTTACATTATTATTGTTATATTTGCCGCCGCTGGCAATGTCCATATCTTGTTGGTGTTAAAGCCACACGGATTTGGTTCAGTACAGCATTCAGGCAATAGATTCCGCCACTTTGGAGTTTCTACCTACAAATTTTTTGTTTGAATTTGTCAGTGTCAATAATTATTTTCAAATTTAGGTACTAAGAAAATAAGTGCTTTGACTAATTAAAACTAAATTATATTTAATTGTTTTTCTTCATACACAGATAGATTACATACAAATAACATATTCAATAAACACGCATTTACCTTATTTTTGATAACGTATGTAACACATTATATGCTAGTAACACATTTAGCTGGTTTAAAGAATGTGTGAAGTATTTTAATTTCACCCCCATAAAAAAATCCCGTTATGCAAGTCGGCCTGGCAACAGGGAGGGTAATGTATTAAATCGAAACTGTGACATGGATGGATCATATGAATCATATCATCATATATCAATTTGTAAATAAGCACAAGCTGACATATTCAATTTCCTCCTGTCTACGAACGAATTTCGCACATAACTGAAAAAATGCAGCAAAGTTTTTCGCCGCCAATAACTAAGTTAAACATTATATAGTGAGGTGCTACAATAGGTATTTATGCACCAAGAGTATTCGGAAGTTGTTTATGCGCATACCAAGGTGACAAGCTTACATACTTGAGGACCTCTAGCCCGAGGGTATGTAAGGTTCCCGAGGGAGTAATGCACATGGTGCATACAAACTTTTATAAATTTAATTATTGTATTTGCAACAAGTAAAAGTCACTAATTCAATTTAAATGGTAAAGGGAAAGAAGGAGAAATGTTCATTCCCAGTCGAAAATGAGATCACTATACCATCTTGCAGCAAAAAAATGCACTTTCCCATGTCCCAAGCTTAAATTAAAAAAAGAGGTTAGTTAGGAGATATAGTGTACAGGGTGTTTCAAATTCGAGGCTCACCATGGGGATCTCGCTTATTAGAAGAGATAGATGGTATGTTTAAATTCGGCACTTTTGCAGAATTTTGTGCTGATTAATAATCCGTTGAAAAAATTTAATTAAAATATTCTGTTTTCGAGTTATGTTAAAAAAACTCAAGAAAACGATTTTCTTTTTTTCTTTATATCTTCGTTATTTGAGGTGATATTTAAATGTTTTTGTGATATTTTTCATATTTAAGAAAATATTGGCGAAAAACAAAAAACAGTTAAGGTAAACGCCCACTTCCGGTGTACGAAATTTTACCAAAAGCTTTTCAGTTCTTCGGATCATCAAATAAGACGGATGTTCAGCGTTTCATATCAATTGCTCTATTAGTTTTTGAGATACAGCGCGCACAGACAGACACACACACATGCACACACACACACACACACACAGATACTAATTGTTAATTTAAAATGGATATTTCCGTAAAAAAAAATTTGAAAAAAATACTTTCTCGTACTTCGTAACGGAGAAAGTAAAAAAAATGGGTATTCAAATACGTGCCTTCATTCCAAGTGTTGTTCATATAACGTGTTAGTTTTTGCATTTGCGTCTGAAAAAACTAAGTTTTACTGAAAGTTTTAAGATTTACTTTAAAATCTTAAACATTTTTTTAATCGCCTCCCGGGGCCAACGATGGATATTTCTGTTAATATCTCGAATTCGAGAACTTTCACGAAAACAATATTTTCTTTACGAAAAGTAAAAGCAATTGTGCACTCAGAGCTCCTAAAAATATATTGAAATACGGTAACTATTAATTATTATTCGGGGTATTAAATCTGGGATATAAGTAAAATACAAAAGGATGAAAAATAAATAGGCTTCATGACTGAAGAACGCGTATTATCAAATACATTTTTAAATTAACGATGGTGAACCCTTCATCGTAAGTGAAGTTTAGTAAGGCATTTTAAGAAAACAAAATCTACAAGAGAGTTACGTAATGAAATATGAATTGTTAGTACTAGATGTTGTCGATTTCAATATTTTATATAAAAGCACATTCTAACACAATCATAGACTTTATATGCATTGCATTCTCCACATTCTGGGTGATTCATAAAAGAAAAAGGAAACGAATTTACTCTGTAGGCAATGAATGGTCCGGAGGAAATGCCTTTTAATTCAACTCGTTCTTGAGATGAAAATTGATCCCAAAGGCGACATAACTTTCAACTTATCTCTTACTAAGAATATCCATTTAAATTGCATATAAAAATCCAGAAAATGTTTATTATTCCTAAGAACTCACATTGTTTTTATTTGAGAACTAAAGCTGTGGTTACATTGCACACTTAACCGCAATTCGAGATTCGCTACATATGTATACAAGGTTATCATAAAGTAAGGGATATATTTCAACTTATTATACCGAGTGTCTGGGATAAGGGGCGAACATAGGGATATAACATGTAAAATTAAATATGTGTAATTATCAGCTCCCCTATTCATTTTAGAGAAAAATCGTAAACGAATATTTTTTAGAGAATTAAAAATTGTAAATGTATCATCCATTTAATTTACGTTTGTATTAGAATATTCCTTTACGATTTTTCTCTAAAATTAATAGGGGAGCTAATAATTACACAAATTTAATTTTACATGTTAAATCCCTATGTTCGCCCCTTATCCCAGACACTCGGTATATTATTAACAAATTGAGCTAATGACAAAAAGTAAAAGGTATTTAATTGCTTAAATAATGGGATTTCTTATGTACACCACTGGTTATCGCAAATGTTCGATAGGACCACTATTTTGTAGAAAAAATACCAACTGTTCCTCCAAATTATATACGGCAGTATTCAACATTTCTGGTTGAATTGCATCAATTCTATCCCTAATGCTGCCTTTTAATTCTTCTAATATTGTAGGTAGTGATTTAAACACCATAAACCAAATTTACTAATCAAATTACAGTACGTTTTCATTGGACATGATAATAATAATAATAATATAATATAATATTTATTTATTTCCCAACAGATATCAAGATCCATTAACAGGGTAATATAATAGCAATTGAAGTTACAAATGAAATAAAATTAAATTAAATACAGATGCATATATAAGTGAAACATTGCATTACGCATTATAATAATTACAGAACTTTATGGAATCAGTGAAGATACATTATTTTTAAAAAATATAAAGCTAGGGTGAAAAATATCCGCCTGGTGTTGAACTTCATGGTAACATTTATACATTTTAAAAAGGGGCGAGTGATAGTGATGAATTGAATGAGGTACTACAAATGAAAATGTGTCAGGGTTGCGTGAACTTAGTCTAGGAACATGAAATTTAAGTCTTTCAGTAAACATTTGATTATCAACTCTGCCATTGACAAAGCTTATATAAATTGCAAATTAAAAGAAACCTATGTTTGTTTGCTATTGACCATAGATTAAATTCAAGTAGTAGGCTGGTGTACGATACAGCTCTGTCCGGGTAAACACCATGCTTCTTGAAAGATAAATACTTTAAGAATTTTTTCTGCACACCCTCGAGCAAGCTAATTAAATTCAATAAGTATGGCGACTATACTACAGAGCAGTACATCAGTTTACTATTAATGTATGAATTATATAGTGTAATAAGCGTGTCAATATTATAAAATTGTTTACAGTTCCTTAGAATAAAACCTAGGAGTCGATAGCACTCGTTAATTAACTTGTGAATATGGCATTTAAAGTTTAACTTGGAGTCAAATGTTACACCTAGGTCCTTGAATTCAGAAACTCTCTGCAAAATAGACTGATCAATATAATAATCACTAAGTATGGTATTAACTTTCCTTGAGTAAGTAAGCACACAACACTTTTTTATGTTAATTTTTTAAGTCCATTCTCACTACACCAATCATGTAATTTATTTAAGTCCTCTTGAAGAAGTCGGCTGTCAGATACGCTGTTGATTTTCCTGAATAGTTTGATATCGTCCGCATATAGTAATACTTCAGATGAAACGGCACTACACACGTTATTAATAAATAGAAGAAACAACAGTGGTCCTAGGTTGGATCCTTGAGGTACACTAGCAATTGCTTCATACGGAAAAGATTGGGCGCCTCCATGCTCCACAATCTGTGAGCGGTCCTTCAAATAAGAGTCAATGACGTTAATGATATTACCGGCTATATTGAAATCGTTCAGCTTTGATACCAGCATTGCATGTGGCATATTGTCAAATGCTTTACTCAGATCAGTGTAAATTACATCGGTTTGGCACTGCATATCCAGATTTTTGGAGATGATCTGCGTAAAGTTCATTAAGTTCGTTGCTGTAGAACGGCCAGTCATGAAACCATGTTGTTTGATGGTAATGGAATTTTGAACCTTGAAAAATATATGTCTGCTCAATATGCATTCAAATATTTTAGAAAAATTGCTCAAGAGAGCAATAGGCCTATAGTTCATGATCTGATTACGTTCACCAGTTTTATGAACAGGCACAATTTTAACTCTCTTCCAGGTCCGAGGAAAGATGCCATTTTTAAGTACCCGATTAAAAATATAAGTTAGAGGTTGACACAAGACATAGCAGCAATCTTTTAGTAAGAAAGATGGTATATTATCCAATCCAGCTGTCATCTTAGGTTTAAGCCGTTTTAGTTGTTGTAAGACGTCATCTTTGGAAATCGAAAACAAACCCATTGTTTCAGGGACCACGAGGCTTGTAGCATTGTAATTACGGGTAGTAGGTGGATATGACGATTTAAAGTGATTGACAAATGCATTGGCAATATCAATGGCTCTAGAGTAATTCACGTTCTCAGTTTTCATATTACCAGGGATGCGGGAGGTATTTTTCATGGCGTGGATGTAGTTCCAAAATTTAGTTGGTTCAGTTTTTAATTTACTCTCAGCGGAGCGTATATACTGGTCACGTTTTAATTTTAAATTGCGTTTAACGAGTCTACGTGAGTCTTGATATTCCCTGCGATAGCTTTCATTTTTTGACCGTAAATATTTTGATCGAAGATTCTCTTTTTTTTTAATGTCACGAACCAATTCAAAATCAAACCATGGCGGAGTGTCATTGTTGAGATTACGCAGTTTGAATTTGGGGACACTCGCATCAAGAGCAGTGTATAATTTAGAGTATAAAAAATCACAAGCCTCATCTACATCATTAATGTTGTATAAGTAATCCCAATTTATATTACCTATGTCCTTGTAGAGTTTTGTAAAGTTAGCTTTTCTAAAGTGTTCGTGTAGTACTTCAAATTTTGGAACCTCTATAGATCCTAAAGAGAGGCTTAAATGCAGTGAAGGGTGGTGTTGATCCTCAGCTACAAGAGGCTCAAGGTCTCTTTGCAGTTCACAATTTAGTTGACTGGAGACAATAGACAGATCTAATATTCTGTTCAGATTGTTCGGGATTTTATTGCATTGCCTCAAATCATGAAATGTTAAAAAATTATTCAACGCTGTTATGGAGTTTGTATGTATGTTACTCTGCAGACTATGGTTATATTTTGCTATATTAAAATCTCCCATAATCAACACATTATCATATTGAGTAACAATAGGATCCAGTACTTCAAAAAATGTATTCAAAATATCGATGTGAGCTTTTGGAATATAGGTGCAAATAAGCAATATTGTCTTAGCATTGTAAGTTAATTTTACGGCTACCGTATCAATGGAGTCATGTATCGGGGGTAAAGGTATATGATCTGAAGAAAGATTATTTTTTATGGCAAGTACAACTCCTCCACCTATCTTGTTTAATCTGTCTTGACGATACATATTATATGAGTTAGGGAATAGTTCTGAATTATTAACACCAGTAGTAATGGTGTGATGATATTGCTCTCAAACCCATTTTAATACGGAATCTTCATAATCCTGAAGTAGAATTTCTGCAACATTCATAATAACATTGTACTAAGACAATTCTTGTCCGAAGATCTACGTTATTCTTTTTGTAATCGTTTAAGTTTACGTTTACGTGAGTTTATTTTGAGACAAGTTCTCAAAATTACGATGATTTCGTTTAACACTTGTATTAATGGTTGTCATGACCACTCTTTTGTTTTCCATATCCATATACTTTTTGCTGCTAACTTAATTACTTAAAATTATACAAACATTTAAAGTACACCCCTTACTTTATGATAACCCCAACATTTTTGGTATATAACGCATTGAAGCGTTCCAATTATACAATGAATTATCGATGTCGACACCTGTCATGTTCTAACAATAAGTACTGCCAATTGTGACAAGTAAAATTTCACCAGAAATAGTTTAGCAATAGTGCTCATTGTTATGCTGTTTTTGATATAACAATATTATTAAAACCAAATGGAAAAAGTAATTTGTCTCTATTCTCTTGTCCATGTAGAAGTTGAAAAGTTTTATTATGAATATTATGAATTTCAGTGATTTCTTTTTCAAACCCAAAGAAAAATAAATATGTAATAGTTTAAAGTTAAAAAAATGTAAATGCAAATTACTCACTTAGCTCCCCAATTACAAGTAGAGCAATCCCAAAATCTGGTATCATATTCAGTGGCGGCTCGGGTCCGGGACAAAGTGCCGAATGTCCAAAGTGTCGAAACGGTATTTTGCCCAAAGTGCCGAATTTCATACTACCGACCATGCCCAAAGTGCCGAACGACGCCAAGCGACGTCGCACCGTTCGTAGACAAGGCGTCGCAGCCGAACGCGAATCGGTAGTTTGGACATTCGGCACTTTGTCCTCCCGTCGACCTCTCAGTAAGGCCCAAACTGCCGAATGCACGCCGATTAGTCATCTTCTTCGCCCCGAAAACACACATTTCTTCTCGAACGCGCCGAAAGAAAAACAATTATTAGACGTGTGACTTGTATGTAAACTACGAGCTCATGTTTACAGGAAGTTGTCTTTGCGTTAACTGGGGTGCAACATGAGTATCAAGGGCCATTTGTTAAACAGTCGCCTTGATAAATTCCCAGAAAACTTTGGGCTGTAAGTGACGAACAAGGGGAACACTTTCACCAGGACCTGATGATCATGGAGAAGCTCTATCAAGGGCGATGGGACAGGAATATAATGGCGGACTACTGCTGGAATATAAAACGAGATTGCCCTGAGCATGTGCATAAATGAAAGAGCTACAAGCGCAATTTTTTGTCGGAATAGAAGATAGCTGAACTGTAATGCCGCGTTTACACGATGCCAATTGGGGCGACAAGGTATTAACCTTCATTCAGGGCTAATAATGTGACGCATATGTTATTTGTGACTTGTTATGCATGTAATATGTATAATAAATATGCAAATTTGGCAAAATTATACTTGTTGAATTGCAAAAAACGGTAGCTTAGGGACAAAAAACGTCATATTTGGATTCAGCACACCTAAATTAGGTTAGAACAAATTCTTTTATCGATGCAACACAAATTTTGTTGCCCTGAGGCCAAGTTTCAATACATAGGTTTTGATAACAGTGCAGTGTGTTTGATCGCTAGCTTTTTGGCAAATCGACGTCGACGGGTTAGAGTTGAGGATTTGATGTCCGAATATGCTGTGGTTAACGCAGGTATCCCTCAGGGGTCAATATTAGGTCCAATATATCATTTACAATTTACACTTCTTCCCTTACAGGCATCTTAGAACACTGCACTGCAAATTTGTACGCGGATGATACACAAATATTATATTCTTTTAAATCTGAAGACACTTTATTAGCTGGTAATAACAACTCTTTAAAAAATGATGAACTTCTCCCGTATCCACTCCTGATTGATCAATGCCAAAAAGTCTTCAACAATGTTATTTAGAATCCTCAAAACGACTGCTTGTAATTAAAATTGATAACACGACTCTGCCTTTTGTGAATAAAGTTCGAAATTTAGGTCTAGTTATAGACACAAATTTATGTTTTAAATTGCACATCAATAAATGTATTGCTAGATCTTTTCAGAACTCAAAAAAGCTTTACTTTAGCAGGCATTATTTATCAATTAAAACGAAACGTATGCTTTGCGAGATTAGTTTTAAGTCATTTTAATTTTGCGGACTTTGTTTATAATGCTTGTTTAGATCAAGTCGAAATAAATCGTATGCAGAGGGTCCAAAATTCTTGTATTTGTTCAATATTTGGAATTCACAAATGTGAGCACAAAAGATTTGAACTGGTTGAATATGGCTAATCGCCGTGTATAACATTATTACACTCTGTATTATATCACATAGTCTCGCACGCCAGCATATCTCTCTATAACAGGAAACTGTTCATCAATGAGACTTAAAGATATTATCTCCTCGCCATATCACAAATCTGCATTGTTCGAAAGATTAAACACACAATACATGTATTGAGATACTGTTACAAATTACCTCAACAGGCAATTGTCATAGTCAGTCAGTCAGTCATAGTCATTTATTACGGATGGCCAGTACAGTACAGTAACATAACAATTAAAATACACAATAAAAACATACAAAAATGTACAAAATAATTTATAACCTTGGCGTAAAGGTATTATTGTTGCTCTCAATAGCTTTCCGGCATTTCGATTTAAAAGTACTCACTGAGATGCCAAAAACGTCAATAGAGTCGCAATAAGAGTTAACCTGCCTTATGAGAGTATTACGTGGACAATTAAATCCGTACCAGGTTTTCCCATGCTAGACCAGAGGTCTTTCAGCCTTCGAAAGATCATTTTCTTACAATATTTTAAAATACCCACGCATCTAAAAAATCTAACTTTAAAGGCCGGTCTCACCAACATCAAATAAATCGACAAATAGTTTTCGATGAATAACATTTACGGTCTAGTTAAATATATTTACGTTTGACCAACACATTTCTGACTCTAGTTAACTATTCAACGAATAATAGAGGTTGCTTGTAAAACTGGCTTTGGTAACTCAAAAGCGGCAAATTTAATTTGTTTTCTTTTTTCTTCAAAATCTACGGAAGTATAACATAAATATCAATGGTTTGTATCTACGACATCATCTTATATGAAGTTCACATAACTCTTGATTCACATAATGTAATTATTGTTCTATTTGACTTTATACATTCACCTTTTTGGCGCGGTAACATAACCTACAACCAGGTGTGTTATTGAGTATATTATTACTGCCACGTGAAATTGTGAAATGTAAGGCGAAAAATGAAACGTCCAGTGGCAAACAATTTTATAATAATGAGTAATTGGTTCATTGCACTGAAAAGAAAATTTCAATTGCTCAAAAACTGATTAAATTGATAATTTCTTCAACACGTTCCTTTGACAAACAAAATCTCTCTTTACAATCTACATTGTCGTATTACGCAGATTTATTGTCTCTAGACTAAACGCAGATACCGCTGGCATATATTTTCTTCGTCAGGTGATGATGATAAGGTTAAAATTCTATATTTGTGATTTGTGCATTTTCTGCAATTTACTATTATTCTATATAATATATACCTGGTATATATCATTGCTTTAATATATTGAACTTTACGTATTTTGGTTTAAAAATGCGTTTCATTTAAGGTTAGGAATATCTGAATAAATTGTAACTAAAAATCGATGAGTATCTTATGTGTTGATTTAAATAACGAATAGCGTTATTTTACGTTTGTGAAACGAAAACTGTCAATTTTATTCGATGAATAAATTTAATCGTCGAATAACGTTTTAACTGACGTTGGTGAAACCGGCCCTAAGTAAATTAAATCATGAAATAAGTAGTGAGTTTTATTAATAATATATTTGTTTGGCACGTAAAAAATAATTATTCGTAAAAATTATACCGATTTAATTTCATTCATATATTATTATGAGTAGGTTAATTGGGAGAGCAGTTAATATTTGCATAACCAACTGAACTTCGCCTACTTTTGAAAATTTTACCATTGTTTATGATTACATTTGAATGAATAGAGACAGTTAATTATTATTGTATTATTATAATGGCTTGCGGTACATATGCAAATGCTAAAACTAAATCTATTAAATATGCTATTAAAATAGCCGAGTGAGTTCATGTGTGTATGTATGTGTGTGTGTGTGTGTGTGGGTGTGAATGCAAAATTTAATATACTTGTAATGCCCCTATATTCGGGTGTCAAATGCACTCGGCCTGTTATTTCAACATCAACTTCACACCTTAATATATGAGCACCGGGAAGTTTTCCCTTATAGATTATGATATATTAGTTACGTGGGAATTTAATAATTCATAGCACCGTATATTATATACGCAGAAATATTATTTAATTGAAATTATTAAACAAACAAAAGAAACAATTTATACACTATAAAGTAAGGAATCAATTCGATTAAAATTCAGGGAATTGTCTTTCAGAAAAATGCTCGGACACCTGTAATATTTTTTTTAACGCGCATTTTTGAGATAAAATTTAAATGTACCGGGTGTCCCAAAATTGAGATACGACCCCTAAGTTAAAATTTTCAAACGTGAACCCCCATTTTTTGTTGCATTTGTGGATTCGACGTAAAATTCTGAGTATTTTTCATGTAGCATACCCCATGTTGATATTCAGCTGTTTTTGAAGAAATGGCGTTTAAAAAGTACTAGTGCTATTTAATTTCTGGTAAAAGATAACCATGTTAAAATTTTAATATTTTTACTAAATTCTAAAGTATAACAAATATTAAGTAAATTTAGAAAATTTCAAGTACGTGACAATTGTTTTTTATATTTTTTATTAACTTGAAAATAAAAATTTTCAGAATGACAATATATTTCTGCTTTTATGTGATTATCTCCAAATTTTCTGATGAAAAGTTTTGATATTTTTACTAAAACGTAAAGTAAAATAATTATTAAGTAAATTTAGAAAGTTTCAAGTATGTGACAATTGTTTTTATATTTTATATTCACTTGAAGAATTAGAATTTTCAGAATGACAAAATATTCTGTTTTCATATGATTATTTCCAAATTTTCTGATGAAATGTTTTGATATTTTTACTAAAATGTAAAGTAAAATAATTATTAAGTAAATTTATAAAGTTTCAAATGTGTGGCAATTGTTTTTATATTTTGTATTCACTTGAAGAGTTAGAATTTTCAGAATGACAATATATTCTGTTTTCATGTGATTATCCCCAATATCTGTGAAGAAAAGTTTTGATATTTTTACTAAAATGTAAAGTTAAATAAGTATTAGGTTAATTTAGATAGTTTTAAGTATGTGATAATTGTTTTTATATTTTATATTCACTTGAAGAATTAGAATTTTCAGAATGACAATATATTTCTGTTTTCATGTGATTTTCTCCAAATTTTGTGACGAAATGTTGTGATATTTTTACAAAATTGTAACTTAAGATAATTATTAAGTAAATTTTTATATTTTGTATTCACTTGAAAAAATAAAATTTTCAGAATGACAATATAATTCTGTTTTCCTGTTATTATCTCCAAATTTTGTGAATAAATGTTGTGATATTTTTACAAAATTGTAACGTAAGATAATTATTAAGTAAATTTAGAAAGTTTCAAGTATGTGACAATTGTTTTTATATTTTTTATTCACTTGAAAAAATACAATTTTCAGAATGACAATATATTTCTGTTTTCATGTGATTATCTCCAAATTTTGTGACGAAATGTTGTGATATTTTTACAAAATTGTGACGTAAAATAATTATTAAGTAAATTTAGAAAGTTTCAAGTATGTGACAATTGTTTTTATATTTTTTATTTACTTGAAAAAATAAAATTGTCAGAATGACAATATATTTCTGTTTTTATGTGATTATCTCCAAATTTTGTGACGAAATGTTGTGATATTTCTACTAAATTGTAAAGTAAAATAATTATTAAGTAAATTTAAAAAGTTTCAAGTGTGTGGCAATTGTTTTTATATTTTATATTCACTTGAAGAATTAGAATTTTCAGAATGACAATATATTCTGTTTTCATGTGATTATCTCCAAATTTTGTGATGAAAAGTTTTGATATTTTTACTAAAATGTAAAGTAAAATAAATATTAAGTAAATTTAGAAAGTTTCAAATGTGTGGCAATTGTTTTTATATTTTAATTCACTTGAAGAGTTAGAATTTTCAGAATGACAATATATTCTGTTTTCATGTGATCATCTCCAAATTTTGTGACGAAATGTTTTGATACTTTTACTAAAATGTAAAGTAAAATAAATATTAAGTAAATTTAGAAAGTTTTAAGTATGTGACCGTTGTTTTTATATTTTATATTTACTTGAAGAATTAGAATTTTAAGAATGACAATATATTCTGTTTTTATGTGATTATCTCCAAATTTTGTGACGAAATGTTTTGATATTTTTACTAAAATATAAAGTAAAATAATTACTTAGTAAATTTAGAAAGTTTCACGTATGTGACAATTGTTTTGTTATTTTATATTCAGTTGAAGAATTAGAATTTTCAGAATAACAATATATTCTGTTTTCATGTGATTATCTCCAAATTTTGTGACGAAATGTTTTGATATTTTTACTAAAATGTAAAGTAAAATAATTATTAAGTAAATTTAAAAAGTTTCAAATGTGTGGCAATTGTTTTTATATTTTATATTCACTTAAAGAATTAGAAGTTTCAGAATGACAGTAAATTTATAAAGTTTCAAATGCGTGGCAATTGTTTTTATATTTTATATTCACTTGAAAAATTAGAATTTTCAGAATGACAATATATTCTGTTTTCATGTGATTATTTCCAAATTTTGTGATCAAAAGTTTTGATATTTTTACTAAAATGTAAAGTAAAATAATTATTAAGTAAATTTAGAAAGTTTCAAGTATGTGACAATTGTTTTTATATTTTTTATTCACTTGAAAAATTAAAATTTTCAGAATGACAATATATTTCTGTTTTCATGTGATTATCTCCAAATTTTGTGATGAAAGGTTTTTATATTTTTACTAAAATGCAAAGTAAAATAATTATTAAGTAAATTTATAAAGTTTCAAATGTGTGGCAATTGTTTATATAGTTAATATTCGCTTGAAGAATTAGAATTTTCAGAATGACAATATATTCTGTTTTCATGTGATTATCTCCAAATTTTGTGACGAAACATTTTGAAATTTTTACTAAAATGTAAAGTAAAATAATTATTACGTAAATTTAGAAAGTTTTAAGTATGTGGCAGTTGTTTTTATATTTTATATTCACTTGAAGAATTAGAATTTTAAGAATGACAATATATTCTGTTTTTATGTGATTATCTCCAAATTTTGTGACGAAATATTTTGATATTTTTACTAAAATATAAAGTAAAATAATTATTAAATAAATTTAGAAAGTTTTAAGTATGTATCAATTGTTTTTATATTTTAATTCACTTGAAGAATTAGAATTTTCAAAATAACAATATATTCAGTTTTCGTGTGATTATCTCCAAATTTTATTTTTTATTCACTTAAAATTAGAAGTGTTGCAATACTTTTTATATTTCTTTCCCCCGATAAGAAATGATAATTTTCACAATAACAATAAGTTCAGCTCTCATGTGATTAACATCACAATTTAGTCAAGATCTTTTCCGATATTTTGCCTCGACCGCCGTGTTAAAACTCGAGCAGTTTTTAATCTGCACAAGGTGTCCGAAGATAATCAAAATATTCGCTTTTTTTTGTCTCGTTCCAGAACGAGATTAAATTCCTATCACTAATCCGCGGCGTACCTGTTGATATTAAATCAGTTTGCAGTTCGCGGTCGCGGGAGCGTGTGTTCTGCTTGGGAATATTTATTTTTCGAAAGTGTTAGTGCCCATTGTGTTGTGATACATCTTCAGGATTTGTGTGTGTTGGTGTTTGTGTTTCTCTCCATTCCGCCCTATCAATTCTAGGTTACATCTTAACCGCCAAGAGATTTTCCTTTTCGTAAGTTTGGATTTTCTTCTATACTGCCTCTTTCACCGAAAGTGAATTAAAGTATTGTTTGAGTAGCTTTAGAAAATTTTAAGTGTCTGGCAATATATATTTTTATATTTTTTTAAGCGCGCGAGAAACAAACATTTTTCTCCAGAAACCTTTGAAATAGTTTATAGGGACCTCAAACGGAGTTAAAAAAAATTGAAAACATTTTCACGATCACGATCACGATCAAGTTTGTGTAAAAGTGAGACAAGCCAGAACAACACACAGGTGCTAAAATTCGGAGTTTCACCCCACCTTAGTGCAAATTAACATCTATATGTATTTAATCGCTAAGGGCTGTGATATCATTTAATAATAATAATAATAATAATAATTATAATCTTTATTTCCGTTAGACTAAAATATAGTATGGGATATGTCAAAATGAAAAAAAACAAATAAAATATAATGCAAATACAAATGAAGAGCAAAATACACTAGGTATATAAGTCACATAGTAATAACAAATACACAATTTTAAAAGTCGCACGCGAGAAACTCAGTGATTGAATAAAATGAATGTTGTAATAAGAGGGATTTCACTTTCTTATTAAACAATTTACAACTTGGAATTGATTTAATTGAGACAGGTAATTTATTATATAATTTAACTGCCATAATATTAGGGCCCTTTGCAGTCATAGATAAAGTATGATTAGGAATCAGTATATTAAAAGTTTACCTAAAATTATAGTTACTCAATGGTCTACATTTATCAAATTTATCTGAGTTTCCCTTGACATAACATACACAATTAAAAATATACAACGATACAACTGTTAAATGTTTTAATGTTTTGAAGGTTTCACGACAGGAGGCTTTAGGATGTTGAAAAGTCATTGACCTTATTATTTTCTTTTGCAAAATTAAGATATTATTAATGAGGGCAGAATTTCACTTGGGTGGCCAATAACCCAGGAACGGCCCGAGCCTGATTATATAATTATAATATTATTATTATTGCAAGGAGTAAAAACACATTATTTATTGAAACTACTTCCCTGGAAAATATCACGAATATTGAATGGTATATTTTGAAAAGAAATAATCTTTGTTGTTTAAATTAGATTTTTCTTAAAACAAACGAAAATACTTTTTCTTCGCCCTATTAAAAATAGAAAAAACAAAAGATTGCTAAAACTAAAGCAAAAAGCAAAATTTTACGTAATGCTTTTTTTATTAATGCTTAATTGCAAAATAAAGCATTCTACAGTGTGGAAGAATGCCTATCCAATAGATTTAAAGATTTTAATGTGTGATTTTATATATAATTCTGTGATCATGTAATTTTAATGTGTTTTTTTAATCAAATTTTACCGTAAGACTAGTATTTATTATTTGAGATTTTATTTTCTTAATTTTATTTTATCCATTTACATCAATCTAAACATTTTTAATCTGTTTGTTTGGTCACTGATTATTGTTGATTTTATGTATTGTTTAATTATTTTATTTATTTGTTAACATATTTTATTCATTTACTGCCACAGTTCCACACGCCTATCACCGCTGAATGTATCCTAATTTGACTTGTGTAAACTATTTGTATTTGGCACGAAATATATATTATTATTATTATTATTATTATTATTATTATTATTATTATTATTATTATTATTATTATTATTATTATTATTATATCGAAGTTACTCCAAAACATCTTTGAATAACACTAAAAATCCTAACAATTAAAATACGTGTCAGAGAATTGTTATTAGTGTCAATGGTAAGTAGTTTTTCAGACAATATGGCAGCGAGTTGATAATAAAAATTAACACTTGGTTTGTTTCACAATTTGTGAAACAAACCCAGTGTTAATTTTTGATTTATCTTTTATTATTTTCAAAATGTTTCACCAAGTGATAAGTGAGAAAGTTATTCAAGAAATATTAAGTGCGAGTTTATAGTTTGTCATTGGGAATGCTTCCAATAAAATTCGATTCATGGATGCAAAACGGTGTCATAAATCCAATAGTTATAATACACTCGAACATAAAACATTTTTCGTTTATAGAAAATGCCATTGTTTAAATGCATTCACAATTTTGCACTTCCATTTTGCACTTCAAATAGATTTCAGCGACCCTTTTCATGCACCATGTCGCGACTCTAATGTCATCCAACGGTGATTTTTATCCTTTTTATGTCGACCGTTTCCATTTACAGTCTCTCTGAACATGTGAAATTATTATCAGCATTCGAAATTTTCGTTGAAATTGAAATAGTCAAAAGTAAGTAGTATGAAAAGTGAAGTGTAATTATTTATAAGGAAAGCATGCATTGTTTCAGCATTATTTTGATTGTATTCTCGTTGAACATTTGTTGTAACATAATTACTATTAAGAATTAAAATAATTAATACTTCTTTATTATATAATTGCAATAAAAATATTAAAAAATATAAATATATGGGTCGGCCTACTATAGTACAATCACGTAGAGGTGACAGTGACTCATGCTTTTTCGATCTAATCATCGCTGGATAAATATTTATACTCGTTCGCATGCTTAAGAAAAACGAAATGAAATACAAAACGTATGTCGATATGTAGATTCAAGGGCTAAGTGCAACGTATGTTTTTTCTCATTCTATCTATTCTAACCTCAAAATTCACGTGCTTGTATCTGGTTTTGACCGTCTCCGATTTCGATTTAGTTAAGAACAGAATTGATTGTATCCATTTCATTTATAAAAAGGTTAAATTTAATGACAAATTTCCAGTTGTCTTTACCGATTGCCGAAAAATACACTCGCAAAGTTTCGCTTTGCACGCTCGAGAATTTTTAAATTTCCCGCCTAGACTGAATCGAATTATTTTATGGACATACGTTTACTAGAAAATTAATTCAAACAACATGGATCGATGAGTCACTGTCACTTCTGAGCGATTGTACTATAGCTGCGTGCGTTAGCTCGCCAGAACTAATGCGGAGGGTCATGGGTTTGATCCAAGCCAGGGCATGGGATGTTTGTGGATGTCGATTTCCATTTAATATAAATAATATATTATAAAAAATTCGGTTGTGGCAGAACGACCTACGTTGTCTAAGACGTATCATCATCATATCATCCATAATTCCCCAAACCAAATTTCCGTCAAATCATCCTTTCTTAAAAACAAAAATGGATAAATATATGAAACATATTTACATTTTACAAATTAAAAATGTAATTAATTCCTTGTTAATGGCCGCGAGACCGAAACCTGTCGGAATATCATAAACAATTTACATCCAAATGATTTCATTCCCAGTGATGACTAGTTCTGCAAGTTGAATCATCCGGAAACTCTTTTGGGTAAAATCGCCGAATAAGGGATACGGGTCACGAATTCAAACTGTCCCGTCAAACTATAGATGGCACTAAGAATAGAAATTCAGGACACGAAGCGCACACTGATATTCGATATAGGCTTTCACGGAAAAAGTCCATGATTTCCGAAAATGCTTCGAATTCTAACCGCATTGGCCCTCATATAAATGCAAACTGGTGGTTTCCGTCGTTTTGCTTACCATTGTGGTCGACCTATTCAATATGATGGCACTCCGGAGTTATACCCTTGATGTGGATCCATCCGGGGGCACTTAAGGCAATAGGAACATTTCTCATACGTTGCTTTCAACTTTTAAAGTATTTATTTGTATCTCAAGGGATCACGTATGGAGTGGTGCAAAATTGATTTAGTCACTGCATATAATTGTGTGTAGAGAATTATAATTTCTCTATCATAGATTAGGGAAATGCAGTATTTCATTTATTTAATGTTTATCATTGTATTGGCCTGGACTTAAATTATTATTCTTCCATTATTTATAATGGGAATGAAACATTTTATAGATAAATGAGGTAAAACTTTATTGACATCTAACGAAGATAAAAACTTAATTCAAACAATATTACAAAAAACCTTAATTACTTCCATATTTTGTAAGAAATCCGATGTTCTTTCAATTTCTTGGAAATAAACTCGAGAACTTAGAACTTATATTCAAGTATTGCAATTTAATTTTATCTTCTACGCAAAATGATTGCAATTAATCCGCTGAGTTGTCTTCGAGCAAGAGATACGTAAATAATTTATCGCATGGAAATAAACTCAATTAAAATTTAAATCACCGAAAACTCTTACATTACCCGCCGAATTAAATTTAAACCGAGAACACCGAAATCGATTTCCTGTTGGGAATCACCATCAAACGCTTAAACTTTATTAATGGCATTGGGAAACCTCCGTCAACGTCCGCATCCAAACCAAGAGAGTGGTACACCTGCCGATCCCCGGATTAAAACGCCCGAAACTTGACTTATTCATAAAGCCTCTCTGCAGATAAATTCCTGTGCGAAAAAAAAAACAAAAAGATCAACAGGTCCACGCCAGAAATTTTCTATTAAACGCAAAGTTTCGAGAGAGTGATATTTGCTACGGGACGACGCGTACATTATTCATGAAAGACTAACTGTGTGGATGTCTAGCAGTGATTTATATAATTCCGGATTTTGTAAATGTAGTTTTTATTATGATAAATAATATGGAACTAAATAATTTAAATACACGATTCAGTGGTTCAGTCTTTTTGCATTAGGAATGGGAAGTATCCATTACTCCCTTCGTAGAATATTCTATAAGGTTGACAAAGGTGGATGAGGAATGAAATTACTGGAGCATAAAAATAATTAAATCGATTCCTCCAGAGTGTGTTTAAAAATTGTTCCAATCCACTTCTTTAGACGTGTTCAATTTAGAATCAGGAGCGGCGTTTCTTAAGAATACTAAATACTATTTTTACATAGTAATCCTTATTTCAGTTTTCTCTAGAATAATTGCATTCAATCATTGTTTATATTATTATTTATTATTTGTTAGCCTCATCTCGTACTTAATGATTTAGTTGCATATTTGTTCATATTGCTGGCATATTTTTTTTAAGAGATGATAGTTGATAGCAAGTTGGGTTAACACGTTGACCGCTTTGTCTGTCACCGGTGACTGACACTGAAGTATTCCACCGATGACTGACAGTGAGTACCTACTTTAAACTTACTATTTAGCGCTGTCAGTCACGAGTTAAATTAAATAAATATATTCTTACTCATTTTATAAAATAAACCTTAAAAGAAAGAAAACTTTTTTGACATTTTACAAAAAAACTTGTTGGCAGCCAATGTGTTAAGGAAGTTCGAATGATCAGCGACATTACCAATTTGTAGAAATTCTATTCATTCGAGGGGAAATTTTTATCTAATCTACCTAGCTTATTTTTTGCTACCAACTTACTATGATATTCGTCGATTTACTTAGCACGTATCATACAAATCATTGTAATTTCTGCAAAGGTTTAAGTGTAAGAAAATTAGTAAAATAAATGTGTTTAGATTTTGCTTGAATTATTAACCTTCCGGGCCGGTCGCCAAGTCTGTGAGGCCCGGTGCACGAATAAACGTTCGTCAATTTTCAGCAATCTGTTTTTCCGAGTTGTCTAGCCGAGTACCTTAATAATTTCGTCTGCAAAGCGAAGAGTTTGTATGATATTTTAGTTATTTGAAATTAAAAAATAAATTTTAGTCAAATTTTATGTAGAAGATTGTTTTTTTTTCTTGGGTCTATGAGACCCAGCCCCCGCCTCGGTGTTAAGATTTAGGGCGCCCTGCCTGAAAGGTTAATCAAAATTTATTTTGAATAAATTAAATTAAAAAGAAATCAAATTTTTGCAATCGCCTCCATAATATATTTTCAAGCGGACTGAATGTGAGCAATATCAATATAACCTTAAGCTTTGTTCTCGTACAATTATCTCCTCATTTACTGAAGGGATGTTTTAAGATTCTGTATGAATTATAAAGTTAAATTTGTTTGAAGAATAATCGAAAAGTCTTTTGCTTACGTCTTTATACTTTTTTTAGCACTAGAAACCAAACAACTTTATAATGGTCAAAAGCACATAGCTTAAAGTTATTTAGATTCTCATGGGATCATTTCAAAATCTTGTGTACAATTTTTTTGAGATCTTATTTAAGTCATAAATAGAATATATTTTAACCATCTATTCCACACTATTTCCAAATGGCAACATAACAATTTTTGTTAGGTAAAGTGCTGCTATCTTACGAAATAAATAATTAAATGAGAAATACTATACTTTTTGTCTTCTACAATAAATAATTACTAAAATAAATTTAAAAAAACCAAAAACTTTAAGAGATCTTTAAAATTTATTTTTGAGAAAATACTTTTTAAGTTTTTTCCTTATTTCTCTACGGGTAGAGCAAACCCGTTCGTGTAGCGCCCAGAAAAAAAAATAAATAAACCAATTACAAGTAACACTAAGGAAATTGAGCAATTCATAGGAATTTTTTTTTTTTTTTTTTTTTTTTTCCGGCGTTACGCCTGGCCTTGGTTCTATGACCATTAGCCATCATCTAGATATATGTGTATAAGTTATAATTGTAATGATTAAATGAATAAATGAACAATGAAAGACGTATACAACAACCACGGACCCAAGCGGATACTTCTCGGTCGCTGAAAAATCTTCCGCCTGGGATGGGAATCGAACCCACACGGCCGCGGTGCAGCCGGCACAAGCGCTCGCCTCTACCCACTACACCAACGGGCCGCCCATTCATAGGAATATTGACTTAGATATCTCTCATCAGACAACTTTCCTCAAGCAGATACTGGGCCGCCAAAACCAGAATGGTTCAAATTACGGATGTTATGCCTCCAAACAAGTTTAAAGAAATCAAACGCTTTATTCATTTCTTTGATAATATAAAAGATTTACAAATTTTATAAAAAAAAAAAAAAAATATAATTTTGCCTTATTGCTTCAACCATTAAATGTAAAAACTTATACAGGGTGTATTTGAAATAACGAACAGGCATTTAAGGGCACATACACAAAATATTTGTGAACCCATTTCCGTCAAAATTTATTCGAAAAAAAAATTGAATTTTTCTAATTTTTCGAGGTTTTTTAAACATTTTGAGAACCGATGCTTTTCTCATTTAATTAGGTCTGCATGGAATGTGTGTTTGTTTATTTAAAACGCGAGATCCGATTTCTTGCCTCCGAAATTTGAAGTGTTATCGCAACGTTTTTTTTTGTAAAAGATAAACAATCCTCAACTTCATTAAAGAGCACTCAGATATTTCCTACGCTCTTGTTGTAATTCGATATCTAAAGGCGATGCCGTTTAAAAATTAGGTCACATTACCACTGCCCCCAAACATGTTGCGTATTTTCACTCATTAACTTTAATAATTAATTGCGGGTTTTTTGTTACAGTTATAAACAAAATAATTGCGAATATTGTTTAAAAATAATATAATCTCTTTGTGGTTGCGAGCCTGTTTGTTATTTCAATTACACCGTGTATTTTTATATAAATTATTTTTAAATAAATTATGAAAAAGAGGGTATTTCCAAAAAGTTGCCACTATTTTTGAATTTTTTCTAAACCGTCAGAAAGTGAGGAATTTCGGAACGACGTAAGTTATGTTCTTGCGCAATTGCATCGAAATTTAGTTAATAAGATTTTTAGATTTTGTTTGAATTATAAATCAGAATTTATTTTGAGTGAATTTGGAAAGATTTAAATATGTAGCAATTGTTTTAATATATATTTTTTTAACAATCAAGTAATGAGCAACTACAGAATGGCTATTGATTATATTCTCGTGAGATTATCCCCAAATTTAATAATGAAATGTTTTTGTATTATTAATAAATTATAAAGCAGAGTATATTTTAAGTAAATTTCGAAAGATTTCTGTCTGTAGCAATTGTTTTAATATTTTTTAAACCACCAGAAGTAGAAATTTTGTTGTATTATTAATAAATTATAAAGTAGAGTCTATTTTGAGTGAATTTAGAAAGTTTGTAACAATTGTTTAAATTTTTTTATACCATCAGAAATTGTGCAATTTTAGAATGTTTTTGAGCTATGTGATCGAGCGATTAACTCTAAATTTCTTAATGGTTATTTTTGTATTATTAATCAATCATAAAGCAGAGTCTATTTTGAGTAAATTTTTAAAGTATTAAGTTTATAGCAATTGTTTATATTTTTTTAAACCACCAGAAAGTGAGTCATTTTAGAATGTGTTTGAGCTATGTGATCGAGCAATTATCTCCAAATTTCTTAACGGAAAGTTTTAGTGCTATTAATAAATTATAAATCAGAGTCTATTTTGAGTAAATTTGGAAAGTCTCTAGACCGTAGCAATTGTTTTTATATATAATATTTTTTAAACCATCAGAAAATAAGCAAGTTCAGAATAACTATAGACTATATTCTCGTTTGATTATCTCTAAATTTAGTAGTGGAATGTTTTAGTATTACTATTAAATTATAAAGCAGAGTCTATTTTGAGTAAATTTAGAAAATTTAGATCCAATTGTTTATATCTTTTAAACCACTAGAAATTGAGCAATTTTAGAATGTTTTTAAGCTATGTGATCGAGTGATTATCTCTAAATTTATTAATGGAATATTTTTGTATTAATAACAAATTATAAAGCAGAGTCTAGTTTAAATCAATTTTGAAAGATTTAAGTTTATAGCAATTGTTTTTATTGTTTTAACACACCATCAGAAAATATGTAAGTTCAGAATAACTATAGACTATATTCTCGTGCGATTATCTCTGAATTCAGTAATGAAATATGTTTGTAATATAAATATATTAAAGTATAAAACAGAGTCTATTTTCAGTAAATTTTGAAAGTTTTAAGTCTGTAGCAATTGTTTTATATTTTTTAAATCACTAGAAAGTGAGAAAAATTGGCATGTCTACAGGGTGTAGTGGAACAAAACGGAACATAGGATTTTCTATGTTAATTTCTTTATATTGGAATATTATCTTAGCTGATCATTTTAGAGTAAACATGTACATGAATGTTTTGTAGAGTAAAAATTTCTGCATGCAGTCATGATGTTATTTATTTTATTTGCATTCATTAAACCCGAAAAAATAATCAAATAAAAATGATAATTTTCAGGAAAATAACACAGGCCAAGAAATTTTGACTTTTTGAAAGTTAATTTCGATCCGACATCTGATTTTGTATAATTTTGATATGCTAAATTTAAATCCGAGTGTCATTTTGCCCTATCACGTAAGGTTTTTTGTCGATGTTAAAAATTAATTAATAAAAAAATTGCTCAAAATAAACGCTACTTTTATTGATACAGAGACAAAAACAAATTACAAATAGTAAACTAAATTGAAAAAGTCTTAAACAATCTTCAATTTCTTTTCTTTCCAGAAGATCTTTTCTTCTTGGATGAAACACTTCGTTTAGTGGATTTTCTTCTTTTTTTCTTTTTATTGACCAGCAGTAATCCATCATTGAAACATTCCACCGACCTTGATACCTGCGTTCCATTTCTTTCATGCCTTGGTGGAACCTCTCACCTTGCTCCTCACTCACATCACCAAGATTTTCGGGGAAGTAATCAAGATGCGAGTATAAAAAGTGAACTTTATACTCATATTATATCCCAATTCCATACATTTCTGTAGCATGTTTTTTTACAATTACCTTGTAGTTAGGATCCTTGTTATTTCCCAAAAAAAAACATTAAATAACATTAGAAAATGAAATCCATGCATATTTCTCAGTTTCGGTCGTGGTATTAACAAATTTTTGATCTTTCGTTAATCTCCTTATTTAAGGACTGACAAAAATTCCTTCCTTTAATTTTGCATCTGAGATAGCGAAAAATTTCCTACAAAGGTATTTGAAACAGTCTCCATTTTTATTTAAAGCTTTAACGTGTTGTTTCATTAATCCTAGTTTAATATGCAGTGGAGGTAACCAGACTTTTGTGCAGAACATTTTTTGATCCGGGAGTTAAATTATCTCTTCTTATTCAGTCCTTTTTCTTCCAATGTTGATGTCTACTTGGACTATCCCACTCACACAAAAAAAATATGGGTACTTTGTATACCCTGATTGCTGCCCTAGTATTTTTCCCACAATTTTCAAATCACCACAAATTTTCCAACTATGATCATAGTATTTGATTGTTTCAAGCATTACTTTAAGATTTTCGTAGCTTTCCGTCATTTGCACAGAATGGGCGATTGCCGGTACCGATGAAAAAACATTCCCATTGTGCAAGAGAACAGTTTTAAGGCTTCTTTTGGAAAAATCAATAAAAATCCTTCAATCATCGGGATTGCATGTGCCCCCAAATGTATTTATCAGACTGGAAATGGTGCAATAAACTAGACAACCACTTTTTTCAAAATAGATTGAATACTCGGACTCGCGTTTTCTAAAATACGAGATTTTAACGTCTTCTGCCAGTAAATTTTTACTTTGAAGTCAGGATGCTAAAATTTCGGAAAGATCCTTTGGAAGACCTGAGTCTCTAAGTCTTTAAGTTCGGTCTTGGAAAATAACTGGGGTTGCTTAGAAACGCTGGGTTCGGTAAAGTTGTTTTCATCAACTTCAGGTTAAGAAATGCTTGTAAATTTATTGGTTTCTCAGGTATTGGCACGTCTGGACCTTGTGGCACTGGCCTAATTGCAGACTTGAGGTTCGGATAAATGATGTTTTTTTTTAATGTTATATCTACGTGCATTTCACATACAGAAATAACAGTCATCATGGTGATTTGTGGGCTCTCGCCAAATCATTGGTATTCCAAAGGGTAGGGATTTCCTTGTTTCATTACTCCAATGCCTTAAACCCTCTTTACATATCTTACATACAACATGTGGTGCCCAATGTTTATCTTGATCACCAACCTTTACTTTAAAATACGCGTAGTATTGATGTTTCAACAGTAATTTTACATCTAAATTTCTTGACCACGAAACAACCACACACATAGCAAAAAGTATCTGGATTATTTTGACGAAGTCTTGGCATATTAAACATGAATTTAACTGCAAAAAGCTCACTAAACTCACTAAACAACGGCTTCCTAGACCGAACGCAAACAGACTAATGAATGCGCTTATTGCACAAAGACGTCTATTAATTAATAACTCATTCGCCGACCGTCTGACTGCAAATCAGGGAATCATAGCAATTAAATTTTAAATGTTTAATGTTGGCGGCGTTTACTTCGTGGTACATCTTGATTGTAAATTGGAATAAAACACTTTAACTTTTTTATACCACTTATGCTTGAAAATGACCAGTGAATGGTCAAAACTACAGTCGCCTTAATAAAATATAGTGGTATAAAAAAGTTAAAGTGTTTTATTCCAATTTACAATTAAATTTTACTTTCGGGAATTCCCTTATACTATTCTATTGATTTGTACACAATTTAATCTCAGTGGCGTGGAAATTTTAAGAATGTCATTTAATTTTTATTCGCAAATACTTAAAAAAACCTTAAATATGACACCTAGTAAATTTATTAAAAATTGTGCGTGATGGAAACAAAAAAAAGTTGATTATTTATTAGATTAGCCAAAAAAATGAAGAAATCCAAATCACAAATTTTTTGTTGGCCTGTGTAATTAAATTTAAAAAAATGGTGGGCAGTTAATCTGTTTGGTTTTTATGAATGAAAATAGAAATAATAACATGAATCCATGCAGAACATTTGATGGCAAACATATCCCGCACTTCACGAAAACTGCCACCACTTCGCAATTTGCACTTTTTCTCGAATACAATACATTTTTAATGAAAAAACTTGTAAACAGTTATGAAGGATTTAATCAATTTGACAGACACCAACAGATCAACAGCGCATATTTTTTTTTATTATTTCATGGCAACCATTTTTGTGAAAATGATTATTTTTATTTTATTATTTTTTCGGGTTTTTAAATGCAAAAAGTAAATAATAGCATGACTGTATGCAGAAATTTTTACTGTACAAAAAATTCATTTACATGTTTACTCTAAAATGATCAGGGAAGATAATATTCCAATATGAAGAAATTAACATTGAAAATCTTATGTTCCATTTTGTTCCACTACACCCTGTATAAGCTATGTGCACATATGATTATCTCTAAATTCAGCAGAAGAATGTTTTAGTATTAATAATAAATTATAAATCAGAGTCTATTTTGAGTAAATTTGGAAAGATTTAAGTCTGTAGCAAGTATTTTTATATCTTTTAAACCACTAGAAAAACTGATAAATTTTAGCATGTCTATAAGCTATGTGCTCGTGCAATTATCTCTAAATTTAGTAATGAAATATGTTTGTATTCTAAATAAATTATGAAGCAGAGTCTATTTTAAATAAATTTTGAAAGTTTTAAGTCTGTAGCAATTGTTTTTATGTTTTTTGAATCACCAGAAAGTGAGAAATTTTAGAATGTCGATAACCTATGCTCTCGTGCGATTATCTCTAAATTTAGTAATGGAATGTTCTTGTATTATTAATAGATTATAAAGCGGAGTCAATTTCGAATAAATTTAGAATGCTATAAAATTAAGGGAAATGGACCAAAGGATATTAGTGAAAGGATGATTGGTGTACGTTATTTTGATAGGGTAGATAATCAATCCAAGAGGGTCCAAGTTCTGTCGAAGTACAAATCATGGAAAACATAAAACAAAAGTTAAAGATTTGGTTTTGACAGATCGGAGGATGATGATTGCCAATGAAGAGGCAATATCAGAGTTAATATCTATAAAATTTTAGCATTAAAATTTGGGCATAAGCAAAGTCTGGATTCCAAAATTGCTCACTTCAGAGCAAATTTTGTGTGGGAGAGAAACTTGGCGGTTCTAGGAGATGACTCGGACTTCCTCTCGAAACTATAACTGCTGATAAATGTAGGTATATCACTGGGATCCACGTATAAAGCAAGAATCTTTGGATTACTAGCAATTTCCACCACCAAAGAAGGCAAACTCGCAATCTAAATCAGGGAATGTGAGGTTACGATATTTTGGAATGCTGAGAGAATCTTGTTGGTTGAATATATAAAGACAGAATTCTAGCAGATAAAATTAATCATTTAAAAGCAGATATTCGATTAACTATGGACCGAAGATTATGCCGCTTCATGAAATTGCAGTGTGCTTAAAGGTCAAAAGGTCGAAGAACGAATCAGCGATTAAGGCATCCACTCTACAATCTTTACCTACATCAAGCGACTATTACTTACTTCAAAGCTCAAAAAAAATTGGGGACATTTTTTCCCCTGATGAGGATCTGAAAGAAACTGTAGAGAAGCTCTTTGCATACCTAGAACAAAAATAGGTATAGCTTCATTACAGTAACGTTATACTAAATGTTTAAATTTTGAAAAATAAAATATTACTTTGCATTCAATTGTTTTCCTTCACGTAATATAAAATGGCACATTCACTACGTTCACGCCTTGCCGGAATTTGAATCCGAACCCTCATGTTCTAGCTCGTAGAAGGTTGACAATTTAAATTTAGTCAGTTTTAAATAATCACTACCTTTATTTGTAAATACTTTAATTTCATGGCTGACTGGTATTTCCCAAATGGTTTATTTGGGCGAGCGGAAAATGATGCACCTGCTGCTTTTCTCGAGCACACCAATCAATATTTCCTTCTTATTTACTCCTAAAAGGCACAATTAAGACCCCCATTGAATTTATTACATTCATCGGTGCGTGGTCTGTGTGAAAGGAGCTTATTACCCAGAATCATTTAACACTATGTAATTAACGGTCATTGATGATAATAATATTTTGAGGAAGGATTAGTTCATTTTCCGAAAATTCTATGAATTATAATAATAATAATGACAATAAGTAGTAAGTAAGAATATATTGAATGTATTAAACAATATTGGTATACGTCATAATAAATATAATAAAGCATTGGCTATTATTATTATTTTTTTACCTTGAAAGTTAAAAATTTTGTACTCATTTTAATCAGATTTCGATAGTTATGATATGGGTCCATTATACATCACCATTTATTGGAAGAGATAGTTCTCCAGCCGCCTACAATTTTTATAAAATTTAGGATTTTACTGTTTGGCAATGAATCCTTATAACCTCTGCAGATGGGGTTCATAATATGAAAGTGTTTCTTTAGCTGGAAATGTCCTCTTGGGATGCCAGTTAATGTTTACAGTATGGGTCAACCATTCGAAGCTTCCCTAGTTCGAAATTTCGGAGTTTTCGAATTTTTCAATCCCAAAACCCTAAACTTTTATATAATTTCAAAATGTTTACCTCGAACACCCAAGATGAAACTTAAGATGCGTATGCTGAGATGCTGCAATAATCAATTAACATTAAACTAATGTATTTGCAAGGTAGAAATCAATAACATATCTTGCAAAATGAATCTTTTTTATGAGTTTTGAAATAATTTGCTATAAATTAACTTTGCCATTTGTCAATATTTGCGGAATGAGACTTCGAAACTTAAAAAAATCGAAGCTTCGAATCTTTATTTATTATTTTATTTATTTATTTCTTAGAATCTCCGAAACGTGGTATCTTCGAAACTCGAAACTTTAATCTTCAAAAATTTTCTATTAATCTTTGAATCTTCGAAGCTTCAGACCTTCAAAATTTTAAATCTTCGAAGAAAAATTCGAGCCCTAGTTTACAGGCTTATCCTCGATAGATGTATGCAATATTGAGCAAAATTTGCATGAGGTGCGTGTATTGTGTTTCTGGAGTGAGCACCTGTAAAGTGTCCTTTAAAGCTTCTAGAGTGATATCTAGCGGTTTATTCGAGAAGCAGTTTATCCGCTTCTTGAGATGCTTCTTGTTTGGCTAGATATCCGCCCTAACATTCCCCTTCGGGTTTGAAAATGCTTTCACCCAGAAGAGCGCAATTCTGTTATTTGCAAATGCCTCCTTTAGTATGTCAGCCTTAATTAGACCTTAGGATTTTCAGTTGAGTTATTTTTTTAGGCGTTTATGAATGCTCCTGGGAATTCCGCCTAGAGAATCGTTGCGTGACTTTCCAGAGGTATGTTTAGTTCAAGATGCACACTTTAGTTAGATATATTTTTTTTCCAAAAATCCTTGATGAGTTTTAATGTATCTCTTATAAAACAGTTTAAGCATTTAGCTTTTTATAAAAAAATGTTTCAATGCAAAATGCGCACACTTCTGAATATATATTCTTAAAAAAGGTAAAATCTTTCAAATTCTGAAGTGAATTCATAGAGTTAACTAATTCATATATTTATAAACTGGGCTATTAACACTGTAATTAGTCCTAGTACACGGTAACCTAAATAGAAATGACTTGTAGTATTAATCAGAGCAAGATTCACATAAATAATTAAGGAATTAAAATTTACTGATAAAGTAAGATTAATAACATAAACCACAAACGGAATCGTGTGACTGGTACAAATTAATCATATTTAGATGAGTACGAGATAATAAATTATAAAGGTACACCATATTTCCATTGTGATTTAATTAAATTTTCGTGAGGATATATTCTCAGTTAAATGCAAACAATAAATAACTACACGTCTATTGTGGCAGGGCTTTCCTTCCTTCCGAGAGGCCCTTTTTGTCGGAAAAGTTTCCCGTGCAAACTTGCGGCCCTCTCCTTTCTTTTCATCTCGCCGAATTAACAAAAACGTAAGTTCTTGGAGGTACTATGGGAACTTCTAATTTATACTGATTAAGCTACGTGACTGCTTTAATTGATTATGCCGTCTCTTTTTGTCTTTTACGAGTGCTTCGGAAATAAAGAAAAAAAAACAAAAAATATAAAATCTTAATTAATAATACATAGTTTTTGTTGATGAAAAGTATTAAATTTTTTGCTAGGCATAAAACACGCCAGTAGTGTGTTTCAAAAATACTGGCCACAAAATAATTACTAACCAGTTATATCAAGACAGAAGCTACAGCCCCATGGAAGAACATCATCAGATTGTAAGAGCTGTTGCAGATATTGTTAGAGAAGATATTCTATTCAAAATGCACCCTCTGGAAAATTACAGTCCATCAAATGACTGTCTTCAAGATGTGATGTGCATCAGATAAATTTAATAGAGATGAAAAATAGCCTGAATATATGAATATTCAACTTTAGCATTTTATGAGGGAGGCAAAGGCAAATATGCCAAGGCAGAAGGCTGCAAAAAATGTGTTTCTTAAGCGCCCGCCCTGTTTTCTACAGTAAGGCAGCAATCTTTCGTTTAATCTCTTCTTACTTGTATACGTACAAAAAATGGCTAAAAAATCTTGCTTTTTATTTACATGCTCCTTCAAAGAGCGATCGACTTTCGAATTGAAAATTCCAGTTCAAGATACCGCTTTTTTGCAATTCGTTTTTTATAATGCAGGTTTTAATATACCTGTAGATACTTTGGATGGACGTGAAACGTTTCATACAATTGAAGGGATTGTAACTATATTTAAATATATTAAATAAATATTAAATTTAACTTTTTTTCCAAACAAATTTAATTGTTTTTAAATATTAAATCATGTTTTATCAAGTGATCAATGAGAATCAATTTAAAACAAAAGATTGTAGCTATAATCGCTGTTACATCTATATGGTCAGATAGAAACATCTAGCGTATCCAGCGTTTATCTTCTAGGAACTAGTGAAAAAATTTGGTGTTCATGGAGTGCAGAAAATGAAGACGTTGCGTAGGTACATCCTTTATCAGAATATATTTTACCATCACCATTTAACATTGTTTGGTTGTATGGGAAATGGTCTAAATATTCTCCACACCTGGGTGGATAAGTTAAAAAACAAACAGATGGAAATTATGAAATATTTTATTTAAGGGTACCGTCTACTTTGTTAGATTCAAAAAAAGATTTTTTTTATTTTGCATTTTTTTTGAAGCTGTAGGTGTGTCCAAACGGCAAGTTAACATTTCAAATGGAAATGCTTATAAACGGCGGGCCTAAGCGCTCGACGTACAAAGCAGTACCGCGTGGCGGGGATTTTCAAACGCGTTTTTCTCAGAACCGTGTTTTTTAAATTGGTGGAAGTGACTGCTCTAAGGACATACCCACAAGGTTATGTAGCATGAATTAAAAAAATATATATTTATTGATTTTATATTGGAAAAAACGAGCCGCAAAAAAGTAAAAAAAATAACTTTTTTTCCAAACAAGTGTCATTTTGTTGTTTTAAATTCCATGCTACATAACACTGGCAAATGTAATAAACTTTAACACCTTATGTTCTTTTTTGATATCACACTATTTTTACGGACCAAGGAACTTCCACCAGTGAGCCATGCCCGTGTGATATCCCAAATTCGGCGATGTGACTACATAATGCATTTTTATATAAAACTATCAAAAAAATCACAATTTGTACTTAAAGGTTTATTAAATTTCTGGAAAAAACATTCAAGTTAAAAACTTTATAAGTCATCTCAAAAAAAAATACAGAAAATCACCTTTGTTTCAGGCCTTCAAAGTAGACTGTCCCCTTAAGAGACCGAGATATATTTGCAGCCGAGTTGTTCCTCTTGAGAAATGTTATTGTAAGGCATGCTTTTATCTGCTGGTACATTGTCATTCGTAGGGGGCATAGGATTTACCTTGGCCGGAAACGGTTTTAAAGAGCCATTCATGCAGAAAATAGCACTGAAAAAATCCTTTCAGGTCTTGCGTTCTCATGGGCTGTTAGAGGTAAAATGTTGGTACGTCAAACATTGGCTTGCTTGATGTTCGACACAAACCAGTTTAGTGATGAAAAATGTAAATTTACAGGGTGCCCGGATTTCGTAGGGACAACATGGGCAACTTCTGCATTTGAAGAGATAGAGAGATGGTCAAATTAACAAAAAGATGCGGGTTCGAAGGTTCATTGAGAATCCTCCTCCCCTAAATCCCACATGCCATGGCCTCCACAATAAAAATTAAAAGAAAATCTGAAATTTAAGAAATTGGGAGATTTTGTTTTAATTTTTGTTTTGAACAAGTGAGCCATGACAAGTGGGATTGAGGGTGGATTCTCAACGAGCCCTCGAACCTGCACCTTTTTGCTAATTTGGCCATCTCTTCAAATGCAGAAGTTGTCCATGTTGCCCCTACGAGATCCTGCATATTACGAAATCCCGGTATATTTGAAGTGAAGATACGAATGTGGTACATCATGCTCAGGACAATTAGTCTTTTGAAGCAGTTTGAACTAAACGTATTGATGTACAGAATTTTTTAAAGAATTGTGATGATGACTTCCACATGATTACACTTATTGTCCATTAAAGCAGAACTTACTAGAAATTTGGTGCTCCATCTTGCTTCGGTCAAAAATATTATACGCAGCCGCCCACTTCAATTACGCAAAAAAATGCAAATCTGTATCTTTAAGATATCCTAACATTTAAAGAGATGATGGATCCAATAGAATATATAGGATTTAAAGATCGACGGTCTCATAAATTTTGATCTGGGATTTGGTCTGACTTGACTATCGAACAAACTTTAATGAGATCCATGGAAACATCAAGAGGTTTGATATAACGAGCCGTCCCTGCTTTCAACATCTACTACGCGAGTTGCGATAGTATTTGAAGTGTATCAGCGTCTCAAAAATAGAATCACGTTTCGACAAATGATTAAAAAATAAATAGGCACAGCCACAGCCACAGCCTTCTCACTGAAATTGTAGATTTGTCATTGCAGTGCAGGTCCTGCAACGTCTTGCCTTTTTTTTACCCACGACCCCCGGTAAGGATTTGAGACCCCCCTAGGAGTCGTGACCCACAGATTGAAAAACTCTCCACCAGACCACCTCGGCCTCCAAACCTAGTTGACTAATAATGAATTTTATAATTGAAACCACTGAAACACAAAATTATTAATTAATAACATTGGGTTATAATAAATTTGGTACAGCACAGATGCTCACACGACAGCTATCGATTTTTCTCATAACACATGATGTATCACTTTGTTGCAGACATATTCCCATCATCATCGGTCATTTTTTACGAATCTGCTACTTCTATAATTTATCACCTTGATAAATTGCGCGCATTTGCAGAAAATGGTGTTTACAACTACAGATAACAAAAATGTATCGGTGTAAGATAATAGATCAATTTTCAATCAGAAGTAAAGTTGTAATCAGTATTTCTTTTACTCTAATCACAGCATGTAAAATATTTCCCAAACAATTTCTTTTCCGTCCACACTCAAATGGGCACAGAATAGGGCATTCGTTCCCATTGTTGTGTGACCATTTGTTTGATTAAAAATGCCTGCATGCTCTCTCTATATTCAGCAAAATATGTGCAGTATTCGCCTAATATTTCTGTCTGTGCTGGTGGATAAATAGACGAGAAGTTGGGGGCCATATCTCTCCGTTATTTATGATTGTATGTGTGTTTGATATTTAATATTCGGATTGCCCGGTAAGGGCGGTTTCTCGATTTTGTAATATCGGATCCATTAAATTCACCCAAGTGGAATTATGGAGGGGTTATAGGGTGTTGGTTAAATTGTCTCGGTTTCGCCGTTAATCAACATAATGGTTCGTAATTAAATACGATGCTTACATTATTAGATTGGAGGTTATGTATTGAGCGTAAAAACTTACACTAGATTATATGATACATAAAAATTTAAACTGGTAAAATTGAGATTGTACGTAAATTATAGATGCAGCTGACAGAAGCTCATTTGTTTACGTTTCAAAAAACGCGGCAAAAATTGTAAACGAACAGGATTTAGTGTCTTACCATCATCTCACCACAAGCTCCAAAAACCACCGCAGGTATGCAGTTCCTTGCCACTGCCTGCTGTACCAATTATTTTCAAAAGTTTTTAAAATTTTGAAATTAATTTGTCCCTGAAGAGATTAAATGAAGATGACAGCTCACAAATACCTTCACTAACATTCATTTAATTATAAATGTATCATTTGATGAAAATTTATTAGGCTCATAAATGAAAAGTACTTATTAAATTTTCATTTACCATTACAGCCAATCTTTTCTCTGAAAATATTGGCTGTAATTTTACTTATTGTAGTGGAATCAAACATTAATGTCGATTGTTACTTCGTATCGATGAATTTATGCCTCGAATATTGACTGCCAAACAACAAATACATTCTTGTTTACGTGCTGTGCAAACAAGAAATAATAACACATTTATTTCCCAACAGATGCAAAAATCCAATTCCAGAAAAAATATTGTGTAATGTTGTCATGATACAGAATCACTACAACTACAATGAAGAAAAGGAAGTCCTCTCGTATTTGTCTTAGCTTGGTTTTGGAATTGATTTTGATTTTACAAATGTCAGGTTCAAAATTTTTGTGTGAAGTCGAATCGCCATTCTTGATTGATTCTGCAGCCACCCAGCACTGCGATAATTGTTGGACATCCTTTGTTTTGATATGTAATTCGCGCTCTGATGAAATCTAGTAATTTATTAACACTATCACAACTCATTCTTAAATAATTTAAAAAAAATAGCCATCATGTTACTTTCTCCGACTTGCTGGTATCATTTATATTTACGCTTTCATGGTTTATGTTCAATTTAAATCATATTTTAAATGTACATCGGGCGTTCCGTAGACTCGGATGAAACTGACGTTTAAAACGTCAAAATTATGAAAGATGGAAAAATTTTAAAAAAATTAAAAGCTGAGTTTACTCAAAAACTAAAGAGATTTCGGAAAAAAACTTATTCTTTATAAGTTGTTCACAATTATTACTAACATAAATTTGCTGTAACTATTATCGTTTCATAATTATAAACCAAAAATAAAAAAATAAAAAAATTCTCGAATAACAATGATTTTATGAAGAATATTTTCAAACTAAAGATGTTAATTTCTTTGTTGTCTTCCATATTTATTTAAATTATTTTTTGATATTTTTCATATTTACAAAAATATCGGAAAAAAAACAAAAAACAGTTAAGGTAAACACCCACTTCTGGTGTACGAAATTTCACCAAAAGCTTTTCAGTTCTTCGGATTATCAAATAAGACTTATGTTCAAAGTTTCATATCAAATGCTCTATTAGTTTTTGAGATACAGCGCGCACAGACAGACGCACACACACACAGACACACACACAAAAAGACACAATTTTTTTTTCCCAGAAATTGTTGAAATAGCATCTAGGGACCCCAAAACGGATATTTCCGTAAAAAAAATCACGATACAATACTTTCTCGTACTTCGTAACGGAGAAAGTAAAAATGGTGATGTGGCCATCATGTTACTTTCTCCGATTATTTGATAGTATAATAGTTATTTATATTTATACATTCATTCATTATTTTCAGTTTAAATCATATTTTAAATCGAGAGTTTCACATGATCGAATGGTAATGACGTTTGAAACGTCAAAATTATGAAAGGTAAAAATGACAAATTAGTTTTCAAATTCTAATAAACTTTACCGTAAGTTCACTGAAGAACTGAAAAAAAATGCTAAAAAAAGTCCTGAAAAAGATTTCTAAAAATAGTGCTTATTAAAAAAATCTAAAATAATCTAATAACAATCCTGAGATGATTTCTAAAGATAGTCCTGACTAAAAAGTCATAAAAACCTAATAAAAGTCCTGAACAAGTCTTGCAAAAAGTCCCTATAAAAAAGTCCTGATAAAAAGTCATGAAGAAAGAATCCTGATAAAAAAATGTCTTGAAAAACAGGTCCTTCAAAAAGACCAGAAATAAAGTCCTACAGGAAAGACCTGAAAAAAGAGTTCTGACAAAAGAGAAAAAGTCCTGGAGAAACAGTTTTGGAAATAAAGTCTTGAAAAAGAATGCTATTAAAACGTTGTGAAAAGATGTTGTGAAAAGGTGTTGTGAAAAAAAACCTGAAAAAAGTACTGCAAAAAGAGTCCTGAAAAATTAAGTCTTCATATAAAACACCAGAAATAAATGTTATTATGAGAATAACATCGTAAAAAAATCCTAAAAAAACATTTCTGAAAAAAACCTGTAAAAGGATCATTAAACAAGACCTGAAAAACTTCTGAAGAAATATTTAAAAATATTTTTACATTTATAAATATCCTGAAATATAGTATTGAAAAAAGTAGGAAAAGAAGGAAAAGGAAAAAAATAATTCTGAGAAAATTCTGAAAAGAATCCTGAAAAGAAGTCCCGAACAAGAGGTTCCTAAGAAAGTCTCGAAAAAGTCCCGAAAAAATGTCCTGGAGGAACAATCCTGGAAATAAAATCGTGAGAAAGAGTATTGAAAAAAGCTGTGAAAAACGTCCTGAAAAATAGTCTTTATACAAAATACCAGAAATAAATGTTCCGAAAAAGAGTCCTGAAAAGTCCTGAAGAAAGTTCAGACAAAGAGTCCTGATGAAATATCACAAAAAATTGTCCTGTAAAACAGTTTTGAAAAATTACCCTGAAATAAACAAAATAAACAAAAAAAAATCTGAAAAAAGCATTGTAAAAATTCTTAAAATGGTCCTTAAAAAGATCTGAAGAAATTCTCCCGAAAAAGAAATCCCAGAGTGTTGAAAAAAGTCCTGCAAAAAGGCCTAAAATAAATCCTTAACAAAAATCCTTGAAAAAAAAATGCTAAAAATATCTGAAAAAGTCCTTAAAAAGGTCCAAAAAAGGTTATGAAAAGAAATATTCTAAAAAATGTCATAAAGAAAATTGCAAGAACTTTTTTCTGAAAAAAATCCCAAAAATTAATCCTGAACAAAGGGTTCTTAAGAAAGTCCCGAAAACGTCCGGAGAAAAAATTCTTGAAAAAAAATCTTGTTAATAAAATTTTGAAGAGAAATCCTAAAAATTAGGGTCCCGAAAGAAAAAGTCCTAAAAATAAGTCTTGAAAAAAATTTCTTAAAAATTCCTGCAAAAGAATCCTCAATGAAAAAATAAGTCCTTAAAAAAGACCTGAAAAGAGTTCTGAAAACATTGACCTGAGGTCCCAAAAAGGCTAAAAGAACAAAAAGCTTATAAGGTAAATATTCGGAAATACGAAATTTTAGCAAAAGCTTTCCAGTTCTTCGATTCTGAAATAACACTTATGTTCAAAGTTTCATGGTTATTTCTGTATTAGTTTTTGAGATACAGCGCGGACAGACAGACTGTTAAGTTGAGAAAAAATGGTGATGTGGCCATCATGTTACTTTCTCCGATTTGATGGTATAGTTATGTACGTTTAAAGTTTCATGGTTTATTTTCAATTTAAATCACAATTTGCAGTAACTATTATCGTTATATAATTATAAACCAAAAATTAAAAAAAAAAATAATTTTTTTTCTCGAATAAAAATGATTTTATGAAAAATATTTTCAAGCAAAAGATGTTCATTTCTTTGTTGTCTTCAATGTTTGTTTAAATGTTTTTGTGATATTTTTCATATTTAAGAAAATATTGGCAAAAAACAAAAAGCAGTTAAGTTAAACACCCACTTCCGGTGTACGAAATTTTACTAAAAGTTTTTCAGTTCTTCAGATTATCAAATAAGACGTATGTTCAAAGTTTCATATCAATTGCTCTATTAGTTTTTGAGATACAGCGCGCACAGACAGACAGACACAGACACACACACACACACACACACAAACACAGACACAATTTTTTTTTTCCAGAAATTGTTGAGACCCCAAAACGGATATTTCTGTAAAAAAAAAATTGAAAAAAAAATCACGATCACAATACTTTCTCGTACTTTGTAACGGAGAAAGTAAAAATGGGATAGTAAACTTGTAAACTTTTAACAAAACATATTTTCTAATATTCTTTACTTGGCTGTTTCTTTTTCCCCTTTTTCTGACCGCAGCAACACAAGCGGTTTCGTCGCAGTTCATCTTTACAATGATGAAAATATCAACGATTTGCTATCGTCCGTGTGCGAAGTCAATAATTGTCGGGAGATTTTGAATGTTTATATTTTTGAATTGCTCGATTAAAAACCGCCCGTGCATGATTAACGTTATAGAACATTTTAGTCCTTTTTATCACTTTTCTTTGGCACCATGCAATGCGCTAGGTAGAAAAACTTTTGCGTATTTACATAAACTTTTATCTCGTAATATATTTTAGGGAAAATACTTTTTAACTACCCACAAAATTCTCTCGAGGCAGTACTAATTTATGAGAAATGCCCATCATATTCAGATGTTTGATAAGTGCAAGGCATTATCCCGAAAAGTACACATTCATGCAAGCAAGTGTTTTCTCACTTTTGGGGAAACTTGGGCGGCCCCGGAGGGGATCCATTCAATCTATTTTCATTTGATATGCAGGGCCGCTCTTTCCCCAAACTTATTCAGGATTTCAAGTCTCCGCTGGCCCGCAGACATTAACTGTACAAAAGATAACGAAAACACAGAGCGAACAAATTAACGAGTGCGGTAAACACAAAGAACTTGTTTCCTAAACTAAATACTTATCTTAAATTAGCTGTAGTTCATTACTGAAACTTTACGTTTGGATTTGTATTCATACAGGGGTGGCTACAGGCTACAATACTTGTGGGGAAATTTTCACAGGAGTCACTTGACTTTCGATTCATTTCTAAGAGTTGACTCTTTAAGTCGAGTCGCTCTTGAGTTGCCCACCTCTACTGTGTAGTAATTCTGCGCGGGGCTCCGGTGCTCTTCTTTAGGTACTTTATCTGATCAAACGGACGTTGGCTATCGTTGTTAATATTTTGTTGAACAGCACTCTCGGTGTTCTTCTCTCGATACCTCGAAAGATTTTCGGATACTTTTTTACCTTCTACTTTCTACGATGTTATAATAGTTATATACAGAATAAAATAGAAACAACCTTACTTATTGCAGAGAGTATTAAATAAATTCAAAAAAACGAAATATAGCCTGAATATATAAATATTCAACCTGTTCGTAACTCTGCAAGCAAAATTAAGTCTTACTAAGACTATGTTTCAATAAGTTATTTGTTTATAGTCTTAGTAAGACTTAATTTTGCTTGCAGAGTTACGAACAGGTTGAATATTTATATATTCAGGCTATATTTCGTTTTTTTTGAATTTAGTTATATACAGGATTCGGCATTTATCCTGGATACCTGAAATATTATAGAAACAAAGATTCCGAAAAAAAAAATGTGTTTAGCATGAAGGGGCTGATGCAGCAGGCATAATTGTCATCAATTATAAGTAGGTTTTCAAGGTCATTTCAATCAACTTGTGATTTTTAAATCCCTTTTTATTAGGGCGTCAAAATTTACGAATTAAAGTAAATAACTTTTATTAAACACATTTTTTTCTCCGGTGCTTACTTTTTGCAAAATTTAATTTTTAAATAAAATCTGTGGCTAATTTGAAAAATTATTTCCGTGGCAATTTATGAATAATATTTCAAATAAATTATTTTAAATTGTTTGCTAGGTATTTCTTAACACACATGTATAATAAAGTCAAGTACAACTAGCGCCAAACGCCATTTAGGATTATTTTTATACCGCGCGGATCCGTTGCTGACCTCAAAAATTTAATTCACCGGCAGTTTTTATTAAAATTGCAAATAAATAATTATAAAATGTTTATTGAATATCCTTTAATACGATACTTTTTTTTTAAATTATATGCGGTATTAACATTTTATTGAGATTGGTCATAATTCGGATGATGGCGAAGGCGTCAAAATCCGTGGCTGGAAAGTTGTGGCCAACTTCTCGTCGGTGAAAGATACCACTATTTTCTTCATAACGAATTACCAATATTAAAAAAAGTAAAAAAAAAAAAAATAAAAAATAAATAAATAAAAAAAATGGTGATGTGGCCATCATGTTACTTTCTCCGATGATATCATCATTCATATTTACACTTTCATGGTTTATTTTCTATTTAAATTATATTTTAAATGTACATCGACCGTTTTGTACACTCGCATGAAACTGACGTTTAAAACGTCAAAATTATGAAAGATGGAAAAATTATACTTTAAATTCAAAAATTCTCAAAAACTAAAGAGATTTCGAAAAAAACTTATTCTTTATAAGTTGTTCATTTTAGCATTTTTTGCAATTATTATTAACATAAATTTGCTGTAACTATTATCGTTTCATTATTATAAACCAAAAATGAAAAAATATTTTTTTTTTCTCGAATACCAATGATTTTATGAAAAATGTTTTCAATCAAAATAATCTCATTTCTTGATTGTCTTCAATATTTGTTTAAATATTTTTATGATATTTTTCATATTTAAGAAAATATTGACAAAAAACAAAAAACAGTTAAGGTAAACACCCACTTCTGGTGTACGAAATTTCACCAAAAGCTTTTCAGTTCCTCGGATTATTTAATAAGACGTATGTTCAAAGTTTCATATCAATTGCTTTATTAGTTTTTGAGATACAGCGCACACGGACAGACACACACACACAGACACACACACACACACACACACAGACACAATTTTTTTTTCCGGAGATTATTGAAATGGCGTCTAGGGACCCCAAAACGGATCTTTCCGTAAAAAAAAATTTGAAAAAAAAATCACAATACTTTCTCGTACTTCGTAACGGAGAAAGTTAAAAGTAAGCGCTAAAGAGAAAGATGTTTTAGATAAATGCTATTAACTCAGATTCGTAGATTCGTATTCCTCAATAAAAATTACAGGTTTCTATTTAAAAATAACAAATTGACCTTGAAATGACCTTGAAAATCTACTTAGAATTAAAAATACCTATGCCTGCTACATTACCCCCTTCATGTCAAATATATTTTATTTGAATCATTGTTTTCTCCGAATCTTCGTTTCCATAATATTTTGGGAGTTTAGGATGAATGCCGCACCCTGTATACAGTCCTGTATTTCACCTCCCGTCTTCTATTGCTCAGTTACGAATTAAGTTAGGATTTTGATATTTTGCAGACTTTACTTGTATCTTAGAACGTATTTCACTAAAATATTTGTTATTGTACCGGGTGTCACAAAAAATTGTGACGTCATGATGATATATCTTTTTAGATTACATGTTGTGTTTTTTTTTGCTTATTTGGGTGCCTTTTATAGTTATCAACATATCCCTAAAATTTTATTGAAATCGGTGTGATGATATCAGCACAGAAAAATAGAAACTAAAAAAAAGAACAGTTTTACACCATTGATTTAAAAAATTATTAAAAAATAAAAATAGAAATTCGTTAATACAATTATACAGGGTATTTATTAAATAAGGTCTGGATCCCGTTAACAGGATTGATTGATATGAATTATTCAGGGTGTCCAAAATGTATTGTCAAACTTTTCAAACTTCAAAACAGTTTATTTTTCTTATTTTTAATTAGAGCCCCTGTATATATTTATCATTCCATGCCAAATTTAAAAGTAAACTTTTTCCTAATCACAATTCCTAACAGATTAAAAGTTATTTGCAGAAAACTCGTTTTATCAACTATTCCATTTTCCAACTATTTTAGAATGATAGAAATCGAAGGGTGGCTTGAAAAACATTAATTGACATTAAAATTGGGCCTATTTTGACCTTGGTTAATTTTTTTCTTTAGAAAGGTCCTTATTACTCTTCAATAATACTACAGTACATATTGATTTTTGCCAATTAGTGACTTTGACTTGTATTGTTCAGAATATGCAATCTTTGCCTGCTTATTCCAAAATTCTCAATTTTTACTTATTGTGATAAAAATCTCCAATTTTCACTAGATTTAACCAGAATCTCCAATCGTTATTTGTTTCGATTAAAATCTCCAATCTTCACTTGTTTTAATAAGAAATTTTAATCTTCACTTGTTTCGACCAAAATATCCAATCTTCAATTGTTATCAAAATTCAACCAACATTTTTAATCTTTACTTGATTTAACAAAAATCTTCAATCCTTACTTGAGATCGAAATACCCAGTATTCTTGTTTCAACCAAAATATGAAATCTTCACTTGTTACGACGTAAATCTCCAATCTTCAATGGTTATCAAAATCTACAGTATTCACGTGTTTCAACCAAATTTTTTAATCTTCACACGATTCAACAAAAATCTTCAATCCTTACTTGTGATCGAAATACCCAGTACTCTTGTTTCAACCAAAATATGAAATCTTCACTTGTTACGACGTAAATCTCCAATCTTCAATGGTTATCAAAATCTACAGTATTCACGTGTTCCAACCAAATTTTTTAATCTTCACACGATTCAACAAAAATCTTCAATCCTTACTTGTGATCGAAATACCCAGTATTCTTGTTTCAACCGAAACATGGAATCTTCACTTGTTACGACCAAAATCTCCAATCTTCAATAGTTATCAAAATCTACAGTATTCACGTGTTTCAACCAATTATTTTAATCTTCACACGATTCAACAAAAATCTTCAATCCCTACTTGTGATTTAAATCCCCAGTATCCTCGTTTCAACCGAAATATGGAATCTTCACTTGTTACGACCTAAATCTCCAATCTTCAATGGTTATAAAAATCTACAGTATTCGCGTCTTTCAACCAATTTAAACTTCACACGATTCAACAAAAATCTTCAATCCCTACTTGTGATTTAAATCCCCAGTATTCTTGCTTCAACCGAAATATGGAATCTTCACTTGTTACGACCTAAATCTCCAATCTGCAATGGTTATCAAAATCTACAGTATTTACGTGTTTCAACCAATTTTTTAATCTTCACACGATTCAATAAAAATCTTAAATCCTTACCTGTGATCTAAATCCCCTGTATTCTTATTTCAACTGAAATATGGAATCTTCACTTATGACCAAATTTTTCACGTTTCGATCAGAATATTCACTTGTTTGTACCAACATTTTCAATATTCACTTGTTGTTATTAAAATCTGCAATATGCACTTGTATGAATCTTCGCTTGTCTAGATAAACATTTTTAATTTACTCTTGCTTTGATTAAAATCTCCAATTTTTACTTGATTTGATCAGAAATTTGAATCTTTACTTGTTTCGACCAAAATCTTCAATCTGCATTGTTTTAAAAATCTACAATATTCATTTGTTTCAACCAAAATTTTCAATCTTCACTCGATTGAACAAAAAGTCTTCAATCCACACTTGTGATCGAAATTCCCGACATTCTTGTTTCAACCAAAATCTCGAATTTTTTCGAAAATTTTCACTTGTTTCGATAAGAATCTTCACTTGGCCAATTACTTAATACTGCAGATGGCCAATTACTTAATTTTCATATATTGTTTAATTCAGCGGTATTTTTAGTTATTATCAAATTTGTTTCATCTAGTAACACTAGATAAGTTTAGCACTGTGTGTCCTTGTCAAGATGTTTTCTGGTTTTTTTTTCATTTTAATAATAACATTTACAGTTTAAAGTTTCACATTTCATTTTAGAATAATTTTCTAAGTTAGTCCTATGGGTAGAAATAAACGATCTTAAACCAATGTTATTATCTAGTAGTACTAGTAATAACATGGAAATTTCTTTTGTATCATCCAATATCCGGCGTGGCACTAGCCAGGGAAGTAGTTGTTTCAATAAGTTATTTGTTTATAATCTTATATTCAGGCTACATTTCGTTTTCTTGTATTAATCTTCACTTGTTTGTACAAAAATCTTCAATATTCACTTGTTATTAAAATCCACAATATTTACTTGTTTCAAACAAAATCCTCAATATTGTCTAGACAAAAATTTTCAATTTACTCTCACTTTCATTGGAATCTCCGATTTTCATTAGTTTCGATTAAAATCTTCAATCAGATCATTATTTGTTGCAATTAAAATATTCAATCTGCACTTGTTTTGGTCCGAATCTCGAGTATTGATAAGTTTTTACCGAAATCTATATACTTTACTAGTTACGATCAGAATCTCGAATATTTACATGTTTCAATGAAAATTTTCAATCTTTACTTGTTTCGGCCAAATTCTTGAATCGTTATTAATTTTGGCAAAATGAATTTGCGATGTAAGTAAAATAAAATAAAATAAAAAATAAAATAAAAAATAAAATAAAAAACAAAAAATAAAATAAAAATAAAATAAAAAATAAAATAAAAAATAAAAAATAAAATAAAAAATAAAATAAAAAATAAAATAAAAAATAAAATAAAAAATAAAATAAAAAATAAAATAAAAAATAAAATAAAAATAAAATAGCAAAATAGATTTAGACAATTACAATTTACAACGCCATCATTTCTTTCAATTCTTTATGAAAAAATTGTTGTCACCTTCGATTTTTATTCATTAAAATGGCTATTGGAAAAATTGATAAAACGAGTTTTGTGCAAATAACTTCTGTGTTAGGAATTACGATGTAATTAGGAAAAATGTTTTTTTAACTCCGCATGGAATGACAAAAATATACAGGGGCTCCAATTAAAAATAAGAAAAATGAAGTGCTTTAAAGTTTGACACTAAATTTGGACAGCCTGTATAATTAATATCAATCAAACTCTGGTAAACGCGACTGTAAGATCCTATTTAATAAGTACCCAGTATAATTTTATCAACCAGCTACTATTTTTATTATTATTCATATTTTAAATCAATGGTGCAAAACTGATTCTTTCTGTTTTTTTTTATTTTTGCTTATATCACTGAATTGAGTTGAATAAAATTTTAGGGGTATGTAAGCAACCATAAAAGGCACCTAAATAAGCAATAAAATATTCAGCATGTAATCTAAAAAGATATATAATCATGATAATATTTTCTTGAAATACTTCCTAGGATGCAAGTAAAGTCTACAAAACTAACTTAATCAGTAACTGAGGTGTAGAAGATGAAACTGAAAAATTATACTTCAAATTCTAATAATCAAGTTTACTCAAAAACAAAAAAGATTCCGAAAAAAACGTATTATTTTTAAATTGTTCATTTCGGAATTCTCTGCAATTATTATCATTATAATGATAATAATAAAAGAGCACCTCGTTTCACAATATTTAATTATAATCATTGTCGAGGAATGTATGTACAGAGAAAAACGAAATTTGTATAAATACCGACAATCATGTAACAAGGGCGGCCGCAATTGGGGAATTCCAATTCTCCTCGTTATCATTTACACTAAGTTTGCCCGATTTTATGGCTTTGTTTATTTCCAAGCCCTCGCGTAGCTTTAAATTACTACCCCTATTACCTGTGCGTTGTGATATTGAAATCCTTAGGATTAACAATCTGTGAGATGCAAATGTTTAGCGAAAGATGTACATTTTTTTAAATCCATAATTGTTGTTCTTATGTTCTTGCATTCTGATACCAAAGGATCTTCCAGTTCAATCAATGTACATTGTATCTCACTCACCACATCTTTCGCAGATTCCACAATTTTGTATTTTATCCATTGGCGTTTTATTATTGACAAGTAATTTGAGAACATTCAGTAGGTTAGAACTAAAGATATTAAATTCGTATGGTTTGAAACAGTTTCGCCTGATTCCGTAAAAAAAACTCCATCGGTGTTGTTAATAAAATAAAAAAAAAACTTAGTCTACCACCAAATGCAAAACTATTATCATATGATGCAAAAAGCCTCTTTACGTCATTACCTACAAAAGATCTACAACCAATTTTAATCATTACCTCAACCAGAAATGCACAAAAAAGAAATAACTGATATCATCAATCTGTGCCTCAACCAAAATTTCTTTGAATTTAAACATAAATTTTACACACAGACTCACCTCTCACCTTTATTATCTGATATTTATACGACAAACTTTAAAATTAATCTCCTCAAGATTAAATAAGCTAAACATGTTTTTTTATTGGAATAGATACGTTGATAATATATTTTGTATTTGGATGAGTTAAGTTAGTCTTTTAAACATATTTAAAAAAACATTTCGATTTTATAAATCCAAAAATACAATTCACATCAGAAATGGAGTGTAATAACAGATTTAACTTTTTAGACGTTTCAATAAGTAAAATAGATAATAAATTTCAATTTAAAATATATAGTCACGACACTTTCACAGACATAATAATACCAGTATCCTCTAACAATCAATAGCAAACTCCACAAATTATAGTTTATACATTTTATTTTACCTGAAGGAACGTACTGCAAACAATATAGGTCAATGACTACAGGAACATCTTTTTTTATTGCCAGGCTTGATTGAATCCTCCACATGTTGTCATAAAATAATGCATTATGAGATGCTCTGTAAGAAAATGGGTTTTTTCTTGCACTATTTGTAATTTCGAATCATTTATAGGGCATAAAATTGTATTTTGATTTCATAGCATTTTTAATCATAGAGTGGGCACTATTCACCTCCATTTGGGCATGTCCTTTTTATGAATCATCACATTTTCCTTCATTTCCAAACTCAATAGCACATTGCTGAGTGTACAATTTCTATTTTGATTAGTACATCCATCTGAGTACTCCACTACCATCTATTTCCTTCCTTTTATACGGTGTTCTTCAATTTCTTTCACTAAGCACGTAGCAAACATGGAAGAAACTAAAGAGGCTCCATGTTTAACAAATCAATAACAATGCACTTCCTCGTTTGAAGGTTATAAGCAGTAGCATTGTGAACGGCTAGTTTCATCTGGTAGTACGTAGAACGTATTGATACATGAAGCAACATCACAACAGAAAGCGTAAATTTGTCCTTGATCTGCCAATCCCTTACCTTGCTTTTCTTCCCTTGTCTGATTTTTTAGAATAATGTTTGCCTACGTTATTTATGTTATACTCAAAACTTAAGTCGCATTGATCTCTGGCCAATTCATTTTGCACCAAAAATCATCAAAAAATTTCTGCTTAATTTTGTCGCACATATAATAAACAATTTTTACAAGAAGGATAATTGCACGATTGTTACTATTTTAGGTAGTTGAAATTTTAAGACGGCAATCGACTTCACTCGTCCTCCTGATAGAAAAAAAAACATGAAAAAATGTATAATTTTGAACAAAAGTAAGAATAGGAGACTCGGTTCGTTTTTCATGAAATTTATTAAATAGTATTTTTAAGATAAAAACAAGAAAACGAAATGAAACAAAAAATTAAGTCTATGAAAAAACCAGAAAACATTTTAATAATAACATTTACAGTTTAAAGTTTCACATTTCATTTTAGAATAATTTTCTAAGTTAGTCTTGTATGTAGAAATAAACGATCTTAAGCCAATGTTATTATCTAGTAGTACTAGTAATAACATGCAAATTTCTTTTGTATCATTCAATATCCGGCGTGGCACTAGCCAGGGAAGTAGTTGTTTCAATAAGTTATTTGTTTATAGTCTTAGTAAGACTTAATTTTTTGCTTTGCAGATTAACGAACAGGTTAAATATTCATATATTCAGGCTACATTTCGTTTTCTTGTATTTATCTAATGCTTTCTGCAAGTTGTTTCTAATTTGTTTAGTATTTTTAAGGTTTAGGAAGGGGATTTATATTTTTTAGACAATTTATGTTATGAAGGAGGTTTTGGGGAAGTCGAATTTTTGTAATTATGCGCAGAGAGCCGCATTCGGCTAATTGTAGATGATGCAGAGAAGATTTGGATGCTAGCGTGAATAGTATAAGCCTGCATATTTATTTATAGTTTTTTGTTGCAACTTTTCTGTTTATTCCTTCTCTTTTATATACTGACTTCCATAAAAATTTAAACACCTAGAAACGATTTTATTGAAATTTTCATAAAACGTCTATTTTCATGAAACAAAGTGATGATTAAAATTTGAATAAAATATAGCCAGTAGTTTGTTGTTTTTGTTTGTTTTTTCCTTTGCTATAAGTAAAAATAAATTTTAAGAAATAAACAAACAGTGTGTTTTTTGAGAAGTTTTTTGCAAATTGTTTGTTCACAATTTCCTTCTGAACTTGAGAGCAATGCCAAGAGTACGCCAAAATCAACATTTTTTCCAATTAACTGATTTTGAACGTGGCCGTATTATTGGCATGAGAGAGGCCGGACTTTCGCTAAGAGAAATTGCTCGTCGTATAAACTGAAATGTTACAACGGTATTGAGATGTTGATCTAAACGGTCCGACGAAGGGGTTCAAAAACGTCGCCCTAGATCTGGACGTCCACGGAGGATTACAGATCGCGAAGAACGTCGCTTAAGACTTTTGGCCACAAGAGACAAATATTCAACAACTCGATCAATTGCAAATGATTGGATAAGAGGTGTAGGACCCAGAATGTCAATGTCATCTGTTTATCGCCGGATTAGGTCTTATGGGCTGCGTTCATATCTTCCATTTTTATGTCTTCCTCTTATACCACTTCACCGCCTGCGCAGGCTAGAATGGAGCAACGAATTGACCGTGTTTAGTGACGTGAGTGAGTCCCGATTTTGCTTGTGGGCCCACGATTGTCGTAGGAGGGTCAGACGGATGCGTGAAGAACGTAACAATCCATCATTTTTTGTGGAACGCAACACAGCCCTCATACAAGGAGTGATGACATAGGGTGAAATATGTTATGGTAGTCTTCATTGACGGCAACCTAAACGCAGCTGGTTACATTGCCAATGTGCTAGAACCCGTTGCGCTTCCATGTCTTCAGGGGCTGGAAAATCCCATTTTCCAACAGGATATGCGCGCCCTCATACGGCAAGGGCTACAACACGTTTTTTGAAAGAAGCTAACATTGCCGTCCTACCATGGCCTGAGTAATTTACTACACCCTCCAGATAACTTACACGATCTCCAGCTACGCATTCAAGAAGCTTGGGATGATATACCACTGGCAGCTATAGATCATTTGATTGATAGAATGCCACGCCGTCTGAATGAGTGCATTACAAATCGTGGTGGAGCAACTCACTATTGAAAAACTTTTTAACTGTTTGTTCTTTTGTTTTCAAATTTTAATGATTACTTTGTTTTATTAGAGCTGGCCACATGGATGAGCATCCCAGGCCAAATAAAAAAAAATATGTTGTTTCATGAAAATGGCCGTTTTATGAAAATTTCAATAAAATCGTTCAACAAATTCTAGGTGTTGCAATTTTTATGAAAGTCAGTATATGTTGGAGTCAGTATATGTTGGAGACATGAAGATCTTGGCTCTTGTTTTGGCTTTTTATTGTGCAAATACCTAATCCTGGTAATAATTTGTGATGGAAGATGAGCAGTTGCGATTTATTCGGATTAGCATGAAGTCGCCACCATGTATTTAACCATTTCTCAATATGTTGTCAATGACTTAATCCGGCGCTGGTTATTTCAATAATAATTTCATTTAAAACCTAAAAGTTTTATGTAGACTCGATTTGCAGATTTACGAATCGATTTGGTATTTAAATTTCACATAAAAAAACGGCTTGTAGAATTGTATGTAATAACGGGTCTTCCTATAGGGACTTCCGAACTTTCACAGTTGGTAGCGGCCATAATGTTGAAGCTACACGTGTCAAATTGGCTTAGATTTATTCAGTCTGTTTTGCCACAGCACCATGGACAGATATAGCGTTCAACAACACGTGCAAATGATGAAATTGTTTGATCAAAATGGGTGTTCTGTTCGGGCAACGTTCCGCGCGCTGCGCCCATTTTATGGTCGCCATAATCGTCCTACCGAGAAGACTATTCGCAGTGTGGTGGATAAATTTGAGACCACTGGTATAGTAAACAATAAACCAATACCAGTACACAAGTCGAAAAAGTCAGTTAGGTATGGATTTCGGCCCATATTTGTACGAGAACGTCGTTGGCCAGGCCATCACCGTCAACGGCGAGCGCTATAGGTCGATGATTACCAACTTTGTTTGGCCTGAATTGGATAATATGGATACCAACGACGTGTGGTTTTAACAGGACGGCGCTACGTGCCACACAGCTCAAGCCACATTGGACATTCTGCACGAGCGATTTGAGGGCATGGTCAACTCACATGGAGGTGAAGTGAACTGCCCACCGAGATCGTGCGATTTGATCCATTATTAGATTTTCTCTTGTGGGGTTTTCTTAAGTCGCATGTTTACGCGAATAAGCCACAAACCATAGCGGCCCTTAAAGCCAACATAACTCATGCCATCGGTCAAATTCAGCCTGATTTATGCTCATGGAAAATTTGACATTTCGGAAGCGCGCCACCCAGCGAAGCCGCGGCGGATGTTATATTCCATACATAATGGTATCGATAGGCCTTTCAAACAAATAAAAAATTTCGATGATATCTCACACACACTTTATTTTATTTAAATTTAAAGATAGTAAGCACTTAATGAAACACCCTTTACATCACTTGATGACATTATAACATGTGTCATTAACGAAATTAGCTTATACATAGTGTGCACCAATTAATTTCATGTAATGCAAATTAGGCCACAATGCAAAGAGACAATTAAGACGTCTCAAACAATAAATCACGCCTAAAGGAGGAATGGGAAACAAATTAGGATGCTCGATTGGACTATGTAACTTCATTAACTATTATATCAGATTTAATCTATAGCTACAAGGGATGCATATTAAATAATTCACGATTAAATTGGGAACAAATATCTATACTAATTGTTATTCTAATAATAATGTAATGATACAAGAAGGCATTATTGTTCTTGCTTTAATTAGCGTAGTTTTTGGTTTATGGGTTACGCAAAGAGTATGTAATGTAAGAATAACACTACTATTAAATTCACTCTAAATGTACACTACGTGCACTATCTGCCCATTATCAACAACTTATGTTAGAAATGTACATTTAGCGTACATAAATAAACTCTAAAAAAGTGTTAATATCGAATTTCAGTAGTAGTGGTGCTTGTTACCATCAATCGCGAGATCTTTCAGCCGATTAAAATTAGAAAGGGCCATCGACAATGTCCTTCAGCCCTGCTTAAAATTATATAAATTGTGAATAGTTGTCGATTTATATTTAAAGAAAATTCAAATATGTTCTTAGCTTTCTGTATCCCACGCGTTACGGAAACATTTTGTCTTGTATTGGACCATATAGCAATCACTCAGGTTGAAGTGAAATTCTAACCTTATCTATCTGTAAATAGATATTTATTTATTTAAAAATAAATAAATATCCATTTAACACAATACAACACAAAAATGTTACATACATGTGTGGTTATTAGCCTAAATTAACTCTTATATCTTATCATAAACCTGAACAATATATAATTAAACAAACATAAATAGAATGGAACGAAACTATATTACATATTTTCTAGAAATGTAATGTCGTCTTCTTCAATTTGGTCCTTTAAAAGCGTACAGTTTTGATGAAAAAAGTTAATAAACATGCCTGCAATCAATTCCAAAGGGCATTTATTCTATAAACTGGAGTATGTATACCCTAATTGGCCAGGTGAGTATTTGGTGTATGACAGGTGTAAATGAATAAAGAGTAGCAGCCATCGGTACATGCTAAATAGACACATTTCCAGGCCGTAAATATTCATAATCTGCTTAAAATAACCATGACCCGAAATAAACGAAAATGTATGCAAGTGAACATTAATCCAAATTAGTTTAAACAATTATAAATTCTTGAATTTAGAAATAAATTAATGTAATTATAACTTCCAGCCATAAAAGCCATTTTATGGTAAAAGGATAAATGACAGAAATTTAATTAGCAAAGGGCTAACCCTTGAGCTATTTGCGAATGTAATAATTTATTGATTCTCCATAGTATTCTCCATAGAATGAAAACCCTTTATCAAACAGGCGCGGCTAAATAGTCCAGTTCAGAGCCCTGCAGAAGCGGATTTTTGAAATCCCAGCCCGGCCCGATAGTGAAAATTGAAAACCCGGCCAGGCCCGGCTTGATGAAACAAAAATGTGCTCCGACCCGGCTCCGAAATAGGTTGAATTAAATAAATAAAATTACTGAACCCATGTCCTCCTTACAATTCTTAAAATACATTGAATTAATGTTAATAAAAATAACCCAATTTACTTTTTTAGTTGTTTCTTTTCAAACTATAATAAAATTATACTTATCTAAGCCCGGCCTGGCCCAGCCCGGTCTAAATTATCAATCGGAAAGCCCGGCCCGGCCCGGAGTTTGAAAAATACGTCCCGGCCCATGCAGGCCTCTGATCCAGTTATATTTCAAAATATATTTTAATTTTCTTTCAAACCTTACAGGGTTTTATAGCCTCAAGATAAATCAATGCTATTTACATCTAGCCCGTATTTGGTAATATTTAAAACTTTTTAAGTGCAGTTTTATAATTTAACATTTATAATTTTAAAGTTAACTTAATGTAGGTACATGAAATTACTATGAATAATATGATTACAATTTATTTTCAATAAAGTCAAACTTAACTTAAAACTGTAGTTAATTCTACAATTGAACTAGTCTAGATTTTAAAGATAATTATAATAATATAGTTTAAGACGAAATATATATTCTTAAATCTGTGATTTATATGAAAGGCTTGATCAGAGACTATGAAGTAAATTATTTATTGCATCAACTACTTCCCTGGCTTATAGTACTGCGGACATTAAAGTACATGATATATAACTTCAGAGTAACACAATTTTTTTCCAAATTATAAATGAAAATACACTACGTGACATAGAAATGTCAACACCCAGTATAAATCATTTTCATAATATTTTGTAAGGGAAAACATAGTAAACAAATTTACAAAATTTCTCTTAGATTCAGCTAACTATACGAAAAAAAAACATTATTAATCTATGCGCCTAGATCCGCTTCTAATTACTGTCCGCGCCCCATACCTTAGCGAGAAGCCGCGCAGCCCGAATTGTCCCGAGTGCGCCGTTTATAGCCGATCAACAAATTGAAAATATTCCGCGCGGCGGTCAGTGGCGTAACGCAGATTCTTTAGCCCTTTGAATTAAACATAAGGTTATTCACGAAAAGATTGATGTTGTGAACATATCTTTGAGTGAATCAAAGTGTTTAATTCACGTGTTGTATATATGTTTTTATTTAATTTTGATCACAATTTCTATAAGTAACACAATAAAGGTATTTAAATTTATTATTATAGAAAATCACTCAAGTTTCACAATTTTGATGAAATTAACTGGTTGTCATGAAAACGATCAAAGTTTATGTCACTTGTGAAATCTAATAAACTTTTATTTCAATAGGGAATAAAGATATGTTTATTACGGTTGTTATGGAGTTAATAATGTACGTTTTAATAAACAAAATTGAATAAAATAACATAGGCATATAATTTAAAAATTTTAATAAAACACGAGATTTAAAAAACAAATTAAAAATCGTAAATTAAATTAAATCACAATACTCGCTTAAATTGTCCTAATCGTCATTACAATCGTCGTCATTATAGTCGCCATCGTCGTCGTCGCTCGAATCTTCATTTAATGTAATAACAAGCTCCTCGGTGCGGACATCTACCATGATTTCATTAGCCAGGTAATCATTTTCAATTTTGATGACATGGTCACACCTCTTTTTCCACTCCTCTGCGGTAATTGCTACAAATTCTTCTTCAGCCAATTTCCACGTATCTTGTATTTTGAACGTGGTGTTTCTTTTTGCTACATTTTGTTTGACTGTAGCCCAAATTAGTTCAATTGGATTCAGATCTGGATGGTAGGGTGGAAGTCTTAAAATTGAATAATAATAATAATATCATAATAATAATTTATTCATGCCAGAACTAAAGTTTTACATAAGTCAAAAAAAAGGACACTGAGAATTGTATCAATACAAATAAGTGTACATATTAAATAATGGTAAATATAAAATAAATAAACATTACATAAAAACATATTAAAATTAATTAAATAAATAAAATAAAATTGCAAACAAACAGATTAACATATTAAAATACTTGTAGTACAAAATTAAAAGAGATTGCATCGTGAGTTGTCTTTAATAGAATATAAGAATTATATGTTAAAAAAATAAATATGAGATATATGCTCTGATAGGGGATAATATACACGAAATTAATATGAATAAAATTACTTAAAACAGAGAAAATAACAAAAAAAATTGGTAATATAACACCTTCAAAACACAGTAATTCATGGTACAAACATAAACAATAATAATAAAATGAACAATAAAAAGTATAATATATGCTAGTATTCAAACCAAATAAAAGTTGTGAAAATGAGTAAAAATGAATAAATTAGATAAATAGAATAAAAATGTAATAAATATCATGTAATAAATATCACAGTTATATGTAAATTAAATAAACTAAGTACTAGGAGTTTATCACTTATTAAGGAATTCATCCAAAGAGTAAAAAGCCTGTTCAGTTATGTGGTCCTTCAGGTACTTTTTATATTGCTTTAGAGAAAGTGCCTTTATTGCAGGAGGCAGACTATTGTAGAATTTAGGAGCCCAGTAATTTGCTCCATTTTGTGACTTACACAGCCTCATTTGATCAATATGAATTGATTTCAGCGTGCTCAAAGAAGTTCATTGTGGCTCTTGCAATGTGCGGGCGAGCATTATCCTGCTGAAAAGTTGGATTTGGCAATGTTCGAATGTAGGGTAGGAGATGAGGTTCCAGAATTTCTTCGATATAACGCTGTGCGGTCATGTTGCCTCTAACGAATATTAGAGGTGAGCTAGAGCCATAAGCTATGGCACCTCATACCATAACCCCAACAGTGTGATGAACGTGCCTTTCCACAAAAAAATGTGGATTTCTTCTTTCGCCACGTCGTCTTCTGACTGTGGATCGGCCATCATGCATCCCTAAACAAAATCTAGATTCGTCATTAAACACTATAGCATTCCATTTCTGGTCCCACATTAATCGTTCTCTACACCACTCGAAACGATTTCATCGATGCTCAGCGGTGAAAGGAAACTCCCAGTGCGGCCGGAATGAAATAAGGCCAAAACTGCGAATCCGACTGTAAACTGTTCGAATTGCAATCGGTCTTTCATGCTCTTCATACCACTGGTTTGCAATAGATATGGTGGTGGAGAAACGATCTCTTAAAGCAAACTGTCTCAAACACCGATCTGCACGCTCTGCGGTTCTTCGATGTGGTCCGGTACCTCCAGCTCTTCGTGTTCGACCCTCTTGATCCCATGCCCGACAATATCTTACTATAGTATCTAAACTTCTGTCTACCTTGTCCCTAATTTCTCGGAAAGAGAGTCCAGCCTCTCTGATCCCAACTATCCGCCCTCTCTCAAACTCAGAAAGTTGATGAAAATTTGCGCGTCTTTGCGCCCTGGGCATTGAAAAAGATAACAACAAAAGCTTAGAACCGCACTAAGTAAAATTCAAATCGTTAACATGGATCAAAATAATTTTGAAATTCCTACATAGGGTATGCTAGTTAAAGTCATCATGCAAAAATGTATCAATATCATAATTATATCTAAGTAGTAAAAATTGTTTAACTGTTGATTTTAATCGTTTAAATGGCAGTTCTTTGATTTGCAGTGATGCAACCCACTACCACTTTTGATCTCTCTTTTTCATTATTAATTTGTATTGTATTTGTTGGATGTTCTAATTAAAATTAAATTCTGTCATTTCTGACACTGACACTTTTTCTATTACCTTGTATATTTTTTATATGCAGGGTGTCCTATTTTTTATTTTCACCCCAAATATCTGGAAACCTGAGCAACATGGCAAAAAATGTTTCAGGTAAAATTTGTAGGGATTTGGAGAGGTACTTATGCTGGTGACCTTAAAAATTACCATGTCGATAATTTTCAAGGTCAAACGAAGGTCAACTTTGATTTTTCAAATAGAACCCCATACTTTTTTATTGCGGCATCGTATTCTACGGGAAAAAATACAAACTTTTTATAGGAAACGTTTTTTTTGTGTTTTTAAGAGTTTTTTCACGAATTTTGTCCGTCATGTTGTTTGAAATCTCAGATGAATCTAGGCTGTGATTCATGCATTACCCCCGGTATCAAATGTGCGGGTGCAAGATCCCCGGATCTTACTCCCCTTGACTTTTTCCTCTGGGGACTAGTCAAGGACAAAGTAACGGGTGCGCCATCTGTTGCGATAGCATTTTTTGACGTATTGACATATACAACGTGTCCACGTAAGTATGCAACATATGGGAAACTTTTTTATTATTAATTTCTTAGAAAATTTTATTATTTATAAAAATTGGTGCTTGATCTTAAACATACAAAAAAGACAAAACAAACGACATTCGACGCTATACAGGGTGGGGCACCGCATACGACACGGTCGTTTTATGGAAAACCATGCAACTTCGTGTTATTCTTTTCAAATGGATAGATGTGGGATCGTTGTATGCACAATTTAAAATTATTACCAGTTATATAGGGTATCCCATTAAAAAGATACACATCAAAGTTATGTTTCTTTTAAATGGAACACCTTGTATTTTTTGTCATTTTTGAATTCTAGGGAACAAATAAAGGTGAGTTACTTCAATATTCTTTATACCTATCGTTTACCGTTTTCGAAATATTTAAAGATTTGTTGAAATGAAGGGTACAGGTGAAATTTTATATTTGCCCCAGTGATTGACTTTAAACTATTAGAATCATTTCTATTGTTTGGTTGAAGGTTCGAACTACAGCGCCAACTATGCTTTAGTATAAATAATTATACAGGGCGCGCGCTACAGAGCGATGCTGCGTGACTTTGTGTTTCCAGAAATGACTGAAAATGACATGGCCCACTTCTGGTGGGCACAGCACACACTAGCCGCGATTCAATGACGCTACTCCGCACGATGTTCGACCGACCCGTCATATCGAAAAACGGCGATTTCGACTGGCCGCCGCGCTCACCCGATTTAACTCCGCCGGACTTCTTTTTGTGGGGGTATTTGAAGAGCAAAGTTTACATCGACAAGCCGCAGACCATAGCTCAGCTCAAAGCCAATATTCGCCTGGAAATATCGCTTATTACCACCGAGACGCTGGAAAATGTGATGCAAAATGCATGAAAAAGGGCACCTTTTTGCATCAAAAATAAAGGCGGTCATTTGTTGGATATTATATTCAAAACATGATGGAAATAAAATAGAAAGGAACAAATAAAGTTTGTGTAAAAAAAGAAATAAAAAAAGTTGTCCACATCAAAAGTTATTCAAGTTTCAAATGCTATCGCAACAGATGGCGCACCCGTTATTTGCTGAAGCTTCGACAACAGTGCAGAACATGAAGGAGAGGATTAGAGCTGTATTTCGAGCAATTTCCATCCAAACCCTTCGAAATGTTCAAGTAAACTTTCGCCAATGTGTACAGAAGTGCATTAACGAGGATGGAGGATCGAGCATTAGATCTAAGAACATCGAACCTCCAGCCACTGTAACCATCGTCCCTTTTCAGGGCCAATTATGTGCAAAATCCCATCGGGAACCTCCATGTGGTGCACATCGGGTGAGGGTAATGCATGCATCACAGCCTGGATTCATCTGAGATTTCAAACGACAAAATTCGTCAAAAAACTCTTAAAAAAGTATTATCAAAAAAAAACGTTTCCTACAAAACAGTTGTATTTTTCCCGTAGAATACGATGCCGCAATAAAAAATAGAGAGTTCCATTTAAAAAAAAATCAAAGTTGATCTTTGTTTGGTCCAAAGGGTCAAGCATATGTCCCCCTCCGAACCCTACAACTTTCATCTGAAACATTTTTCGTCATGTTGCTCAGGTTCTAGATATTTGGTGTGGCAATTTAAAATGGGACCCCCTGTATAAACATGGTTGACGCTGTAGTTTGAACCTGTAACCAAACAATAGAAATAATGCCATTTTTAAGCACGGAGAACTTTTCCCGGCCTCCGATTTTTTTTTTCGTGCGCTAAATATGAATTAAACTGTCTGAAAATAAAACAATGTCGATAATAAATAAATCGTTGCTATGAAAATGGTAATCAGATTTAGTACAACTACAAGGTTTTACTTTGAAAACAAAATGTTCTAATTTATTTCTTATTCTTTTTGCGTTATATTCAGATAGGTACCTAATTTAAAAAAATATCGTTCATTACCCGTCCAGAAATGGATTTTCCGTGTGAATTTGTCACTCGCGTACCGATAAATCCTTATTTTCCGACTCGTAATGAAATATAACATTATAAAGTTAAAATTTATAAAAATTATAAAACTTACCACGAGCTGTAAAAAATGCCGCCAAAAAGTACAAATAAATACAAATATGGAACCTAAGAGGTATTGATTTGAGGCTATCGATATATATTCTTTTATTGTCTTTACAACACAATTACTACACCTTTTTACTATGGATGTTGACTGGCAAGATGATTAATTGATAATGCGCGCTCGAGAACGAGAGCTGTCTCTTCGGGTGAAGCACCCCCAAGGGACAAAATCTTTATTTCATAATGTCCTTTATGTACAATAATATAACAGAATAAAACAGCCTAACCTCGTCTTATTGTGGCCTATATAATTATAGGTAATTGGCGTGATAATAATATTATTTCCCAACAAAATAATATTTTAACCACAGGGAAATATTATCCGAAAATGTAGTAATAAACGTGTTATACAGGGTGCTGTACCATGATACCAGGTTTATTTGAGTGCAAAAATAAATTATAAACATTTCAAATTATCACATTTGAAAATGTATATCATATTGACAAGTGTGTGTTACGATTATCCAATGTTGCGGATTTGTATCCGTTTCGTTCAACTTATTCGAAGGACCAATTTGCTACTTGGATGTCAAGTTACAAATAATATAACAAATTAATATATTAAAACAAACAATATTTACATTAATTTACAATGGTTTTATAAATTTGTCGCGACGGTACTAAATCTTCTCTGCTCAAAGACTTGAGTGGAAGTGTCTTCGATGAATTTCTCGGCGTTCCTGTAAGGGGCTGAAGGTGGAGTTTAAGGCTGAGTGGTGGTAATGTAAATAGGTATGATTGGTTATTGATAAACCGAAAATTACCACCACCTTGGCTTGTTGCCAATTTTCTCCAAACACATCTTTCACGCAGATGTTGGAATTACCCGCTAAGCTGTTTATGGCCCCTGGTCCAATTTGCGCACATTTTCGAACAATTGCCCGGTAAGCCATTTATAGTCTTTTATTCACTTAGCACGCTTTTAGGCAAACACCATAAATGAGAAGAAATAAATAGTGCATGCAATAAAAACTAAATTAACGGTAGTTCCTCGGAACGAACCTAAGAAATAAATAGTGCATGCAATAAAAATACATTAAGGGCCGTTACTTGGAACGGACCCTGGCAATAATATGTAAATGCACAGTGTGAAAGTATGTATTTTTGTAAAATTTATTTAATGTGCCGCAATATAAGTAATTCTTATTTTGCCGATTTAAAGTAATGAAATAATAAACATTAAAATGTTCACAGTAAATGGGTATTGTATTTTTTTTTTCTAAATCATTTTTTTCCCAAGTCACAAAGTAACCCTCGATAAAGCACCATTTAATGCACTATTTTTACATCACCCTGTATATAAAACCAATATAATAAAAAAAATACTACTGCACACATAATATTAGGTAATTAATTGTCCATATACAACATGTAAAACATACGCAAGTAAATTAATTAAAATTTACAAAATTTCAATAATTATATCTAAAAGTTCTTTCGTACTGTTATCGAATGTATCAATTGATTACTGCGCACTAGCATGTAACCTAAACATTTTATCAAAAGGAAAATTAAAATAAATATTTGTGTTACTCCTATTATTGTTCTCATATTAGGAATTATAGGAAGTTTTACGATAGATGAAACAAGCGGAATATTAAATTTAAAAAAAAATACTTTTTGCTTTTTATTATTATCATTTTTGTATTTACAAAGTTCTTAGATATAAACATGAAGTTTCAACAATAATTACCTTAATGTAATAAATTTTCACCTGAATGATTTATTAAACGTAAACTTGCATTCAATGATTTAATACTGAAATTGCAAACAACAAGTATTTTCAGGAACTAGTTATCCGCTTTTCCCATTTTCCTGCAATACTCTTTGGCAATCCTTTTCTCTCGAACTGTGTCAACTGATCCTCTGGGACTAACAACTGGAAAAGTAAAAGAAAAGGTGCCACCCTTCAATTACAAGATTTGTGCGTTGAGTTGGAATTAATTATAATCTTACCTATTGTGTCCACAGCAACAATGCTTTATTTAAACAAAATAATCATTAAAAACTGTACATTAATGAATATTTGATTCTGCTATTGCAACTAATCCGGTTGAATTAAAGATTTTTTTAAATAATTCATTAGGGTAATTAAACGAAATACAAATTTATAATATTTGACTAACTATAATAGCGAAAAATAATGCTATTAACACATTACTGACCGGCGACATATAAATTTTCTTTTCTATACTGCTGTTAAACTGCCGGAGACATATAAATATGTTCACACGGCTTCTCAGAATAACGGTGAAAATTAATGTCTGCAATCGAATGGACGGCCAAACAAATGTAAACATATTGAAACATCAATGAGGCTTTTACTTGTTGAAACTCCATGGTATCATTTAATAAAACACTAATTTTTCATCGACCTGATGAAGAAACTGTGTGGTGAAACAATTGTTGTAGAACAATAAAATTAATTTGAAACCATACCCTGTGTTAGTGTTTTATTAAATGTGAACATATTTTAAATATTATAATCAAATATTTTTTATTGCAAAAGTTGTGCCCATTTTTGTACGTGGTTATACAACACCCTCAAACGTTGGAACCTTCATATTTACCGGCTACAGGCATAAGCTCGCGCGCAACTAACGCGGACCGTAATGTGTTAATTAACTAATCAAATATGTATGATGATTGCATTTTATCAATAATTCAAACTTGAGAATTAGCACTAATAAAGATTTATCGATTAAATGCTGCGGCGGAATTTCCAATTTTCGTGAGACCAGTGGAAAACTAAATTATTTCGAACGGTACGTCTCGAAAATTATTTTTTCGATTTTTGAAACTTGCACAACTACTAAACACATAAAAAATGGGTTATTTAAACCCTAAAATATAGCGAATTTAGTATATTTGAAAAACTTAACAAGAAAACGTCGAAAACTCACGTTTTTCTGGTCGTATGTCTCGAAAATTGTGATTTATATTTTTCAAAATTGCGGAACTTTCGAACATAATGTTCGATTTTGATAATTGAAACGTCAAAATGTGACCAATTTACTATTATATGATTCAAAAACGTGTCAAGATATTTTCTTGTGTAATTAGTGAAAAATAAATATTTGTCTTTCAAGTTCTACTCCGCCAAAATTGAGATTTTAATTTTTTAATCGAAACACTTTTAAATTTTGTTAAATCCAGTATATTAAAAAAAAATTGCGAGACCTCTGTAAAACGTCTGAATCTGTACATTTTTCAAATCGTAAGTCAAGTTCTACTCCTCCAAAATTAATATTTTTTTTTTTTTTATTAAACAACTATCGAAGCACTGTTAAATTTTGTTAAATCTAGTATCTTAAATAGACTTATTTTGCGGGACCAATGTAAAACTGAAATCTTTACATTTTTCGAATTGTAAGTCACGAAAATTGGGATTTTGATTTCTACAAATTGCACAACTTTCGAAGGCGTTGTTCGAAATTTATGATGTAAATATTAAAATATAGTCAATTCGGTATGATTCAAAAATACCTTAATAATAATTCAAGTGCAAGCAGGAAACAGTGTCATAATTGCATTTTTTCAATTCCTCCGCGTTTTTAATCCCCACGCGCTGAAAACTGTGATTTGGACTTTTAAAATCGCACAACTTCGGAACATGTTCTTAGATTTTGATAATTCCAACGTCAAAATTTAGCTAATTTAGTAGACTTAAAATATGAGCAACTTTTTTGTTGTAAAATCGTTAGTTAAGTCATTCCATATTTTTCAAGTCCAATACCTCGAAAATCATGATCCTGTTTTTAAATTACACAACTTCCGAGCGCAATATTAGATTTTTATATTTGGAACGTTAAAATACAGCTAATATAGTAGATTTCAAAAAGGAACTAGGAAATTTCCCTGTAAAATCAGTAAAAAAAAAACGTCAAAATTGCATGTTTTTCAAGACCTGTGCTATTTTTTTTGGTTGGTGGGAATTCGGGTTAGGGAATTATAGATGATATAGGATATTAGCTTAGGCAATGTAGGCTATTCAGCCACAACCGATTTTGTAAACATAATTCATTTTTTAAATGAAATGGATCACCACTAAACATCCAAGTCCTCACTGGGATTCGAACTCAGGACCCCTACATTCTGACGCACCAACGCAAACGGCTAGGAGGCTGGCAGTCCTGTGCCTTAAAAATTGTAATTTTGATTTTTGAAATTGAACTATTGAATGTGCTATTAGATTATGATGATCCAAAAGGAAAATATAAAGAATTAATTATGTTTCATTAATGTATCAACAAAATCTTTAATTAAATCATTGAATAACGTCAAATATGAATTATTTTCATGCCCCACCCGTCAATATTCGTAATTTTGATTTTTAATATTGCAGAACTATCGAATGTGCTGTTCGATTGTGGTGTGATCTAATAGTTAAAATATAGCCAATTTAATTTTATTCACAAGCGTATAAAATAAGTTATTTTAAAATAAGTGAAAATTGCAGTTTCTCAAAAATCGCGACTTTTTCGCGTTGTTTTAAATTGTACAACTTTTAAACACATCAATGGATTTTGACAAGTTAAACGTCAAAGTGCAGCTAATTTAATAGGTTAGAAAATGTTCATGTGAAATCAGTGAGAAAACGCCAAAATTCTGTGTTTTGAAGTTCCAGGCTTCGAAAATTTGGATTCTTTTTTTTCTAACGTTAAAACGAAGGAAATATAGTAGATTTAAAAAACGAATCAAGAAATGTTCTTGTAAAATCACATCACTTTTTTACATGGTTAACGTTAAAATGAAGCAAATATATTAGATTTTAAAAACGAATCTGAAAATATTCTTGTAAAATAATTAAAAAAAACGTCAAAATCGCATGTTTTTTAAGTCCTGTGCACCAAAAATTGTATTTTTGGTTTTTGAAGTTGCACAAGAATCGAATGTGTTGTTAGATTGTGATGATACAAACTTTAAAAATAGCCAATAAACTTGTTGAGTATTAAAGTGAAAACACTTTTTTAATTTTCAAAAACTTTTATTGTTGATTGTAGAAATTACACGCATTAATTGTTTCAGGCGAAGAAATGGTACAGGTACAAAGTTGTGCATGGATTACTATACTATATTATACTACTAAGAGCAAGACAAAAACCATTAATTACGAGAAAACGGAGAAACGTAGAAAGGTGCAATTTTCAACAGACGAAATCTCCAAAGGTTTTTGAACATTTCAACCCCCCAAATCAACTCCCCGGGAAAATGAAAAGCACCCTTTTTGGCCGTTGCGGCTAGAGTTTATAAAATTACGGATTTTTTTTTATTCAAAACTGTGCCTCTACAATTTATGCAACTAACCATATTTAACCGGTCTTCTCACCTCACCACCACCCCCCAGGGGAACCTATTTAACACTTTTTTCCCGTCAAATTCGATCTTCTTTTAGGGTTTTCGAGTTAGAGGATTGGTTTGTATCTCAAAATACTCACAAACTATCCCTCCACGGATTTTAGTTCCAGATTTTTTATTTTTTGCCCTGTTCTCGCGATATGATTTTTGCACCCCCTGGGTGCAAGCAACCCATATTCTTAATTTTTTAAGAGTAAACCATCGGAAATTTGAATGAAAATCGCATGAAATAGATTCGGCTGGAATTCCTAAAGATACCTCTTACCAGAACGGGTATTAGGCGAGAAGTATTTTATCTCTGGGGCCCCTGTGCCACGGTGCCCCTGCTTTAAAAGTGAGCGGTTCATGAGGATCTCTCGGGAGTCTTCATGCGTTCAGTTTTGACTTTGAAGAGAGTCTGCCAAAGCTCCGATATATTCACATAGAATTCTCCTACAAAATTTGATTTTTCAAAAAGTGACGAAATTGTTTCTACCTGTGTTCATGGTTGTTTATTTTTTATTTTACTTAAATCGAAGAGCTGAAATTTTTAGGATTACTAAAGGGTACAACGAGCTTTCATCCCTGCGGTTCTATGCGGTTCTAATGCGCGTTATTTGGCAACGGTTGTAAGACATTGCGGTTTCACCCCCCTATTTCAGATTTAAATTAACGTAAAAGTCATCTAATCTGTTCCTAAAGAACATCTCGACAAGATTTGTAGGGGCATATTTCTTGATTTGGTGGCGCGTTTTGAGGAATGATTTTTCAAATGTGTCATAAATTTTCCAACCATCTAAGAATGAATTAAAGAAAAAACGCTTCTTCGTCGTATTTGTACAATTCTTTGGTGAGTCAGCCAGATACAGGATCGTCATTTCAACGCTTATTGGTGATCCGTTATTTTTTAACTCGATATTTCCGTAGCTCCCAACCGGGGGTGCAACATGGAAACAAATGTAACTCAGATAGCTAATTTTTAAATAACTAAGAATCAAGTCGAAAACAAATACAAAATGTGTACATAAAGTTCGGTAACATTTTCGTCACCCCCACAGCCGCAATGGAGTGTCAAGGACACCCCCTATCTGTTGCGCCCAAAATTTTAATAAAATCAAGAAATTTTCCAATTTAAAACTGGAAACACCAGCTACCTTGCTTCATATTGATGGGCTATACATGGACGATGGCGCAGCGCAACGGAGCCGTCGTCCGTCACCAATTACTTTATTTGATTTTAATGGCCTACGCACAGACGACGCCGCAGCGGATCCGTCGTTCGTCGCCAGTTACTTTTCTTAATTTTATATTTCACTATTTCACATAAAAAACACAATTTCACATACATCAACTTAAGCTTGAAAAACTAGTTAAATACTAGTTTGGGTGGTGGGGAGGGGTGTTTAAAATTAAACGTATCAACGCCCGGTATTATCAACACATTTTAAAGGACAGTTAAGCCTAAACGAAATTTAAGAGTGAATGTGCAGTATAAAGTCCATTAGCCGATAACTGCCCGTTAACATTAAATGTCAAAATTTCTCCCTTTAACACTTTGAATGGCGATTTAACTTGATGTTTCTAGTTTTGAGGTTACAGTGATTTCAGTTCGGTTTATTTATTATAATGAATTCAAGTTCGTCAAATTTCACTAGCAACTCTTTTGATAAAGAAATATTAAATTGCGTGCGTAAGTAATAGACGAAAATATCCCTAAGAGTTAACACGAGCGGTTTTTGAAAGAAAGGGGGCGATCCCCACCTTGTTGACCTTCGACTTGCGCATGAAGTCGGCGTCACGATGAGATTTGCTACAACACAAAGGAATAGAGTCAGAGAAGAGTGGATTGGCGCGATAACTATCGCTATCATTCACGCACAATGACAAAAATGTTCAATCACGGGAGAAAATAAAATTTAAAGACACTTTACTCAATGTTCAATGCTGGCTGATCGGCGGCGATGGCGGATTAGTCGCGTCAGCGGATCGGCGGCTTTTAAAGGTTAAAATTCAGTGTTGCCTACCTGTACATATAAAATTCACCAAAAATCCGTATGCAATCTATTGCCAAAAGATCTTAAAATAATATTTACTTTTTTTCTGATTGAAATAATATTGAGTGATATTGCCTTAGTTACGATATGTCATAACACACTTATATTTCCCTAGGAAGTGCTCATATTTCCTTAGGAAAATATAGACATCAAACAATTGTCATTAGGAGCTTCTAGCAAGAATGTTTTTAATTGCTCTCGAGACAACACCTCTGATTTTTTAGGAAGGTATCCTTTATGGATATTACAGCTTTGGATTTTACGGGAACCAAACATTCACGGTCTTTCGTCGCTTGCGTTAACACATAGTTTGACATTTCACTAATTTATGAAACAACGCAAATACCAAAATAAGTCAACCATGATATTTACAAACAAGGCCCTTAGCAACGTTACCAATCCGATAAATTCAAAAATTTACAATCCAATATTTTCCCATTTACAGAACAATATTCTTTCAATCAGAAAAAAACTATTGATTACAACACGGGAAATATGAATACATTTCCCTGGGTTGTCTATACATCCCTCGGGCTCCGCTCTCGGGATGTAACTAGCCAACCTCAGGAAATATACTATTCATATTTCCCTAGTTGTAATAATAGCTATAAAACTCCTCTAAAAAGATTCATAATAACAATTTTAAATGTACCTTTAGCCTAAACATCATTTAGCTAAATGTCTTTTAAAAAAAAAGTTGATAATACCGGACGTAAGTAACGGCGATCTATTAATATCCGTTTGGGCGGTTATTTCAAAATTTTAGAGATAATTTGATTTTCTCACTTTTGTTGTTGGAGTATTTTTATCATTGAACGAGTGTCCTATTAGGTCAGGGGTCGCCAAACTTTTTTGATCATCGACCCCTATATAATTTTTCGAAATCTCAATCGACCCCCATAAAAGAAATTTTCAGTTAATAAAAAATAAAAAAACTATTAGAGATGGACAAAACTTTTACTTTTGAATCACGTTGCTACCTGTGATTGCTACTTTTCATTATCAGTGATTTTAAACTGACTACAAAAACATTGCAGAAAAAAATATAAAAAACGCAGGAAAAAATCCATAAAAAATCATCCTCAATGGCCGAAGTATCGCTTATTCTAAATCAATTTAGTTTTTGTGAATTTACCAATTTTCAATAGAGATATGGATTTTTGAAAATTTTCGTTTAAATTTTTTGAGCACTTTAACACAAACATCGCAGAAAAAAATATAAAAAAAAAGGCAGGAAAAATTCCATAAAAAATCATCCTCAATGGTCGAAATATCACTTATTCAGAATCAATTTTGGTTTTTGTAAATTCAACAATTTTCAAGAGAGATATGGATTTTTTTAAATTGTTATTTTAATTTTTTGAGCACCTGAAAAAAACATTGCAGAAAAAAATATAAAAGACTCAGGAAAATTCCATAAAAAAATCATCCTCAATGGTCGAGGTACCGCTTATACAAAATCAGTTTGGTTTTTGTAAATTCAACGATTTTCAATAGAGATATGGATTTTTGAAGATTTTTATTTTAATTGTTTTGAGCACCTGAACACGGAGGAGCATTTGGAGATTTTTTTGTGAATTGTTTTTATTTTTAATTTTCAGTTAATGAAGTTTGCAATTTAAAAATTGATTTTGTGGTATTATTTCAAAATGTATGTTTAGATATTCGCACTGAATCTTAAATTAAAATAAATTTTGAGTCATTTTCGGTTTACCATTTGTAGAAATTATTTTTATATATTTGTTTTTCAGTTGATGAAAATGGTAATTTGAACATGAGCATAAGAGTAAATGGGAGTAAACAGTATTGAATATAAAATAATATGTAGAAATGCTATTCTCCATTGTCTTCTTACAATCACGTTTTTAGGTAACAGTTGTGATTTTAAGGAGCAATCACTGTTTAAGTCACAGTTTAAATATCAGTGATTTTATGTAGCTGTGATTTAAAGTAGCAGTGATTTTAAGTGGCGGTGATTTTAAGTAGCAGTGGTTTTAAGTAGCAGTGAAATAAGCCTATTAGTAACAGTAACGACCTGTGATTTTTTAATAGTAATGAAAAATCACAGGTACGTGAAATATCGTCCATCCCTAAAAACTACCTCTTAGGTTAGGTACTGTGTGTGAAATTGGTCAACTCTACATTTAATTTATTTCTGTACTTACAAGGCAACTAATCCAAGTGTTCCTCTCCGATTTTAATGGAATTTGGTGGATTTGTAGAGGGGGTCAAAATGTTCGATACGTATATTTTTGTTTCGGCTAAAATATATGTTTAATGATTTTTTCCAAACGCGGAATCCAAATAAATATTCATACATTTCCTTTAAATAAAACCTAAAACCTTTCCACTAAAAAAAATTTCGTGTTCACAGCGGAAAATACGAAAATTGAGGTTTATAACTCAATATATATTTTTTTTTCAATTTTTTATACACTTGCTTTTTCTTCGACCCCCCCCCCCCCGATTCGGATCGACCCCCATTCGACCCCCCATTCGACCCCCATTCGACCCCCTGGCTCAGATCGACCCCTACTTTTGTTAAATAGATCCCTGGGGGTCTATATAGACCACTTTGGCGACCTCTGTATTAGGTGGTTTGCGAATATGGAAGTCTTCTTGTGGTTAATGAATGCGGCTCGATAAAGCTAATATGTACACAAAAATGTATCAACTATTTCTAGTGAAATCATTGAATAACGTTAAAATTGCATTTTTTCCCATACTTTAAAATTAGTCATTTTGATTTTTTAAATTGCACATCGAACGTGCTAACCTAAAGGTTAAAATATAGCTAATTAGTTTTATCCCCAAGTGTAAAAACGAATTCTTGTGAAATCAGTGAAAATTGCAGTTTTACGAAAATCGTTCTCTATGCTCCACGTTTTCTGTTCTGACATTTTGCCCTGAAATGTACAATTATTATACATAATAATCGTACATTGATTGTGCCTTGGGCACTTATTTGATTACAGGTAGGTTGCTTGCGACAAAATTCTCCTGCAAATTGTTGTCACCTCTAACCTTTATATCTGGTCCTTAACTTAGAGTAAGTTGACCACAAAATAGATGTCTTGTATTTATGCCTTTATAGATTAAACTAAGCCAGTGAATCAATTTCTGAAATACTTTGTATTTTCTTTTTCTTGCGCCAATCCTCAACTTTTCAAATTGTTTTTCATAAATATAATGGGATTTATTCGGTAGTAAATTTTCGACGGTATTTAGCGCAATTTCTGGTATTTCTAGTGGGATAAGAGCAACGAATTATTACTAAAAATTATTCTGAAATATTAATTGTCAATGTCACAATTTGAAATGGCAATATGACCAACGGCGAAATATTTTTAAATTGTGCGTTTTTATTGAAAAATTGCATAAAAGAAAATTGTAGAAAAAATAGCATAAAGAACTCGTTCATAAGGCAATTATTGCACTCGTCTTTGATAAAACTCGCGGCTCCGCCCTTCGCTTTATGAATGAAATTTGCCATATGAAACTTATTCGTTAAAACACTACATTGTTTTACTACGCTTTAAACACACAAAATATATTCTGATAATATTATTGACATTTATCATCAAGACAAAGCGAAGTAATAAATCTCGAATATTTAAATTGTTCCCTAATTGATTACACTAAGTTTACAAGTTAACAATTATTCAAAAGTGTTTGCCTTTTCCTCCTCATCCTCGCACAAAACGGAATAAATTTTGTATTCATCGCACGTGCTTTCATAATCCAAACTTTACGGCAACAAAAATAAAACGTTTAAGTTGGGCATTACAGCGTGTACATAATGGATTAATCTATTGAGTAAATATTTAAGCATTTCGTTCACTTTACTTTTATGATGGACATTAACTATTTTAAAGCCAGTTTGTATTCGTTCAATTAAAAGCAAAGATCATTTTCGAGAGACTGGAATTTTAACCGTGCGCGCATAAGCAGTGCAGATCACGAAATTGAATTTCACGGCCTGTTCTGCAAAATTTGCAAATCCATTAAATTTTAATATCCTTATCAGTGACGGTTCGCGGGTTTTTTTCTGGTACGGCCGAGGAACAATAGATGGTAATACAGATAGGTAGGGTCAGTTGCAGAGATGGCTGGCTGCGTGACCGCACCTATCTGTATTACCACTTCTTGGTCCTCGGCCGTACCAGAAAAAACCCCGCGAACCGTCACTGATCCTTATTCATTTTTGAATAGTTTAGTATGTTATACTTGACGCATTGTAGCACAAGTGGGATCCAATGGAACGCCCTCTTCTTGGGTGAATGAATTTTGGGTTTAAGGCGCATCGACATCTATGGTCATTCGCGGCCCTCTTCTTAACATTGTATAATAATATACTATAATACCATTAATTTGGAGAAAGTTACATGCTGAAGGCAATATCAATATTTTTTTATTAGGGCGGAGCACTGCTGAGAAATTTCGCATCTGTGCGCCTACTGACGAAGGTCGACTGGCTGCTCTGGCTAGTGGGATTCTACGAAAGCTTTTGCTTTTTTATCTTTTAATAATCTGGTTAATGTTGATATGCGTTTATTCATATAAAAGATACTATTTTTCCCTTTCACATTTAACGATGGAAAAATCCCGTGTACTATAAACCTAAATCAATGCCGTTAACATGGTTCATACAACTAAATCAAATTATATATTCGAATGAAGGCACCGAGATAATTCGAATCCTGCAATTAATTCCCCTGCAACTGCAGCAATATTGGAATGCGCTTTGCCGGTATTAATTTCCACGAGAGACAGTAATTCACCTGAATTAGAGAATACGACATTGAAAAGCATTACCCTGTAAAACTTATTCAATCAACGGATAAACTATTGACGTGTTCTTTCAAATATAAAAAAAAACATCCCAGAAATACTGTAACGTTGGTATGTCAACAATTTATATTAGGGATTTGCGTGGTAAATTCTCAAATCTGTCGAAAACAGTGTGTGTGCGGTTGGTGGTATTGGATTCTTGTTCGTTTATTGGCAACATGTTGCTTGCGCGTTTACAGCCCTTTCTTTAATTTTATTTCGGATCTTTATCCCGGCTCGCTTGATATATCGCTGGAGCGAATATTGTGGGCGAATCGCGTGACCAATTTCATTACTTCTCTTTATTCCTTCGCTTTATTTTCCTCCACGTACCGTGCTAATAATACTATCCTCATATATGGGATAGTAGAAATATGATTTTGTTTTGCGTTACGATTATTGACGTTTATAATCAGGAATTTCGATTCCAACAATGTTTTCTCGCTCCAGAGTCTTAATGTACGTGTAAATGGTGTATTAAAACACATGTTTTATATAACCCGAAAACACACTACATCATATAATATAGATATAGGGTATTAAATTTAGTTTTTCTTACTAAACGCTAAGTAGGCATATATATACCGGGTGACCCAGGGATCTGTAAAAGCCCCATAACTTATTTGCTATTTGAGATATCGACTTCTAGTTTTCTTGAACTGGTACCCACACCTATTCTACATATTTTAAAAATATGTATGTTTTTGTACAGGGTGTCCCAATATACATAACAGAACAAAGTTATGTTTTTTTAAATGGAACACCCTATATTTTATACTTTATTTTCAACCCTCTTGAGAAGCTGATACAAATAGTATAAGATAGTATGGGTCTATTATGGACGGTTGGTTAATTATGGGCAAATTTGTGGCAAAAACATGTACACATTGAAAACATTGCAGAAGCGTTCCTAGCAAAGATAGCATCATTATTTATACACTAGAACATTTCTCACATCATAAAGAATAATACACATCAGCTTTGGTTCTCTTTTATTCATAGTGATATACAGAGTGTCAACATACGCAAAATAATGGATAACTATTTTTTTTCAAATGGAACACCCTATATTACTTGGCACCAATCTATGGCATTTTTAATAAGCTTTCCAATAATATACAGTTTGTATAACAAAATATTAAGGATTCTTGAGATTTAATAATAAAAACATATTTCTTTTGCCACCTTCTGCTGATTTTTGGATTTTCAGCCAAAACTATGCATTTTCGGGAAAAATTATAAGAGATCAAAGTTGTAGAGCGAAAAATTTTCGATCGATGTAGGTCTTTCAACTTTTAAGATAATGCGTGCATTGCCCGCCAGAATCGCAAAATCGTGACCGTATATGCATTTTAGCGTTTTCTTTTCAAATTTTTTATTAATAAATTCCACTGTAATTTATTTTCTGCACCCTCTAGCGGAAAAACGGGAAATTATAGGGAAATTAAAATGGCCCATATCGATTGAAAATGTTCTGCTCTACAACTCTTAATAGAAGCAATTTTTGCCAAAAATGCATAGTTTTCCCTAAAAATGCAAATTGAAAATGTATGTATCAATTTTTGCGTTCTTCAATGGTTTTTTTGTATTTTTAGCGAAAACTATGCATTTTGGGCAAAAATTGCATCTTTTAAGAGTTGTAGAGCGGAATATTTTTAATCGATGTAGGTCATTTGAATAATTCTATAATTACCCATTTTTCTGCTAGAGGACGTGGAAAATAAAGTGTAGTGCAATTAATTAACAAAAAATTTGAGAAAAACGCTAAAATGCATATACGGTCACGATTTTGCGCACTCTTGCGGGCAATGCACGCATTATTGGAAACATCGAAAGACCTATATCGATTGAAAATTTTCCGCTCTACAACTTTGGTCTCTTATTATTTTTTGAGAAAATGCATAGTTTTGACTGAAAATCCAAAAATTAGCAGGAGGTGACGAAAGAAAAATGTTTTTATGGATAAATCTTAAGAATCCTTAATATTTCATTATACAAATTGTACCTCATTGAAAAGCTTATTAAAAATTCCATGCATTGGTGGCAAGATATATAGGGTGTTCCATTTGAAAAAAATAGTTATCCATTGTTTTGCGTATGTTGACACCTTGTATAGCAGTATGAAAAGAAAAGAACCAAAGACAATTTGTATTATTCTTCATGATGTGGAAAATTCTTAAGTGTATAAAAAACGACGCTAGCATTGCTAGTAGCGCTTCTGCAATTTTTTCAATGTGTCCTTTTTTTGCCACAAATTTGCCCATAACTAACCAATCGTCCATAATAGACCCATACTATCTTATACTATTTTTATCAGCTTCTCAAGAGGGTTATAAATAAATAATAAAATATAGGGTGTTCCATTTAAAAAAAACGTAACTTTGTTCTGTTGTGTATATTGGGACACCCTGTACAAAAACATACATATTTTTAAAATATGTAGAATAAGTATCGGTACCAGTTTAAGAAAACTAGAAGTCGATATCTCAAATAGCAAATAAGTTATGGGGCTTTTACAGATCCCTGGGTCACCCGGTATATAAATAAAAGAAAAATATGTCTGCAGGCGGGAATTGAACCTGTGACCCTCCGCTTACCGGGCGGACTACTAACAATAATCTATACGCGATAAATAACAGTGTTTATAGTCTTAGTAAGACTTAATTTTGTTTGCAGAGTTACGAACAGGTTGAATATGTTCAGGTTATATTTCGTTTCGTTTTATTGAATTTATTTAACAGTGGAATGAATCCGAGCTACTAGTCAGTTGTAGCTTAGTAGTCTGGGCATCCACCCAGCAAGCAGGTTCAGTTGCCATCTGCACGCATATTTTTCTTTTCATCATATTTACTTTTTTGCCCGTAGAATAATGAAGAGTATGGTTGCTGCTGTTTAATACTAAATTGAAAAATTCTTCAACTGTAACTTTGCTGTGCCTCAAATACCAACACAATCGTTACAGATGAACGCCAATTGAAGACCACTGCTAAAAACTCCAGTCGCCCTTACAGCAAAAAGCACAAAATCAACACCCTTAATTAAATATTGTTCTAACGTAAAACAAACCTTAAGCGTCCCTCGTAAATACACCTTTCGGCAGGAGAAAGCGGCGAAAATAATATTGGCTTTGCGTTAAAACAAAATTCAGACGGTTTAAAATTCAATACATATACTCTCGCGACTTCTGTCCTTTTCGCGATTTTACATAAATTAGTACCTTAGACCCTTCAAGCGTGAATGATTAATGAGCTCGAATGGGGCGTACGTGAGGAGTGGGGGGAAAACACTCGTGCTTGAGGCGCTTTTTGCCCTTTAATATATTCCTGCGGGCAGAGCGAAACAAACGTTTTCTTTTTCTTACATCGTGTAACATCATCCGGTGATTAATTATATGTACATTTTGCCGAAGGTTTGAATTAAATTTAGTAAATTTGAATTTCTCCTCGACGGGAATAAGTGGTAAAAGGTATTTAAATGAGAAACGCCCACTTGTTGCAGATGCATTAAATAAATTGTATTAAAAAAATTATTGTTTAAAAATGTATTAAAAGATGATTATTTTGAAGTGTAGTGCATAAGAATTTTCAATTGTGACAAAGATTAAAATCGTATACCGTGTGTTCGATAAAAAACGCCCAACTCTGTTATTTATTGACCGATTTGAATGAACTAAAAAAGAAAATCAGTGGTAGTTTAAATACTAACAAATTACATCAATATTGATTGTTTTCAATAATAACTTCATTGTCAAATGATGGCCAACTTAAAATTTTTAAATGGCAGCATATAATGTATTATTTTTTTACATTCGACTTTTCTGAATTCAATAATGCCCAATATGTTATTTTTCGTTCAATATTTTGGGCAAAAAAATTAAAATAAGTATTCCATTTAAAATTATATTTTTCAAAAATTATAATTAGCGTGTAAAATATGACAAATGTCATTTGTTGTAAGGTTATGTCGAACATGAATAATAAAGACCCTATAAATAAGTACGTATGTCACAACTCAATGTAGAATAGAATAAATAAGTAGTGCAAGTATTAATTCACTTGCGATTTTAGATGCTCTGTGATTATTGTAAACACTAAGTAGAACGCCGAACTCTGCAAGTCCACGAAATTGTCGATCCACTCTCTTCGACTTTTTAAAGTCGTCTCAAATTTTCTTCTAACCTCCTAAATTTAGGTTCCGGTATTCGCCGCTCTGGAAACCGTAGATGATAAATTCGTGCCGCAGCTCTTCGATTTCTATTACATAGAAAATAAATTTGTAATATGTCTGTTAAGTCGCTACTGTTCATGATTTTGTCTGAAACACACACTAATAACAAATGGTTGACATTACTTATACAATAAATGACATTTGTCGATTCGAATTTTTTTCAAGGTACACTGCATTTATTATCAAAAAAATCATGTGAGCAAGATTTATTATTATCTTTTTCTGGCACAAATATTAACTTAAAACCAACATAACGGGCATAATTGGATTCAGAAAAACAATGTCTAATATTATAAAATTAGAAAAGTATATGCAACCATTTAAAAATTAAAAGTTGACTATCATTCGGCAATGAAGTTGATTTTGAAAAAATATATTATTACCATCATTTTATAGTATTTAAACAGCCATTGACTTTATTTTTTAGTTCATTCAAATCGGTCAATCAATAAGAGAGTTATGCCGTTGGGCGTTTTTTATCGAACACACGGTATAGTTTAGCAATTCTGTTTTGTTTAACCTATTTGAAAAAGTAGCAAACTCTAAACTAAACATTCTCTGCACAAAATGATTTAAAAAATTAGTTAAAATTAGTAGGTGTAGAGAAAGAGAGAACATACAATTGATATAATTCAAATTAAATAAATTCAACGGGTAATTGACCGAGATCTTTGAGCCCTAGAATTTAACAATAATGTAAGTAATTTAACAAGTATATACAATTTTGGAAGGTTTAGATTTTTTATAGAATTTTAAAGGAGAATTCACTTTCAAGAAAGTTTGTGGCATAAGTTTTTATTTTTTTTGTAACCTGTTTGGGAAATGTGCAACTTTAGAATTGAAAACTATGCCTAATCTTTGTAAAATTGTAGATGATAATTAATTTTCAATATATGATAACGGGTTTGTGGCAATTGTTCTAAATTTTTTTTAACCTCAGAATTGGAACAAATCGTGCTTAACACTGCTATTGAGAATTAGAGTATGTTTGAATAACCCTAGACTGCGCGAAATAATACCGGTCACTTGGTGTCAGTAGCGTACACATTTCAAATTAATATACTAGTTAGGAGGGTAGAAAATAATACGATTAATATTTGGTAGTACACATGTGAATCATAAAATCAAAACAATTACATTACGAATAGGTGGATTGGCAGGCGAGAACCGATAGAATAGCCCGCGAAAGAGATGACTGCGCAGAATTAGCCTGGAAAATATTCAAAATGTTCAAGAAAAATTTCTACGTTCGATTAAAATAAAAAAAAATTACTACACCAACGGACCGCCCTCCTAAAATAATACAAACATCGATATTATTAGATACCAAAAGGAAATGTTTCTTGATTTTCAAATAACTAAATTAATTTCCATTTCTACTATTATCTTATAATCGCCATTCTCTACCTCTACTAAATTTCAATTATGCATTACATTCAACGGGTTTAAATATTTTACGTGTTAATTATTTTCACAATGTATTGAAGAGAGAGAATGAAACCAGGGATGAAATATTTGGGTTAGTCGTTCATGCCCATCTAACATGGAGATTTCGACTTAAATATATTTGTTCAAAGCAAAAATATTAGGAGTATTTAGCATACTAAGAGGGTCGGTCAACTTACCACCCCATGTTATTTATTTTGTAGAAAACAATATTGCACCTAGCACTAGCGATTAAGAAAATTCTAAAAAAAAACATTGCTTCCGGAATAGGCTTCAAAATCCATTCAGAATGAACCAATTTTTAACATTCATTGACAAATCACAGCTGAAAACAAAATAGAAACCCTCAGAGCGTGAACCAAAGCTGAGAAAATTGCTTTTCACTATTATTGACAGTTGAAAATCACAACTTTTGACAGTTGAAAATCATCATTTTAACAGTTGGAAATCACTATTTTTGACAGTTAAAAATCACTATTTTTGACAGTTAAAAATCGCTTTTTCTGACACTTGAAATGACAGCTGAAAATCACTATTTTTGCCAAAAAAAACTGTTGAAAATAGCTATTTTTGACAGTTGAAATCGCTGTTTTAACCGTTGGAAATAACAATTTTTGACAGTTAATAATAATTATTTTTGATAGTTATACATCATTATTTTTGACTGTTGAAAATCATTATTTTTGACAGTTGAATATCACCATTTTTTACAATTGAAAATCACCATTCTTGACAGCTGAAAATCATTAGTTTTGATAGTTAAAAATCACTATGCCTGACACTTGAAATGACAGCCTAAACAGCCTAAAATCACTATTTTTCCGAAGGAATGTGAATGAATATCACATTAAAGAGACTTCCTGATTCTATCTAAGCGATTTTAATTTACTTCTATATTCTTTATTCATTTATTTGTACGCCATGTACCTGACTCATGCAAAACTCTATTGTTGTGGCATAAATAAAATTATTATTATTATTTTTGAAAATCACTCTTTGAAAATCAAGTCTGGCGGTTGAAAATCACTGTTTTTGGCAGGTGAAAATGACTATTTTTGGCAGTTAAAACAAACTCTTTTTGACAGCTTAAAATTACTATTTCTGTTATTTAATTTTTTCTTACAGTTGAAAATCACCATTTCTGACAGTTGAAAATTGACATTTCTGGCAGATGAAAATCTTAATTTTTGATAGTTAAATAGCATTATTTTTGACAGTCAAAAATCACTATTTTTTACAGTTTAAAATCACTATTTCCGGCAGTTAAAATCACTGTTTTTGACAGTTTTAAATTACTATTTCTGCCAGTTAAAATTGTTTTTGTTAGTTGAAAATCGACATTTCTGGCAGATGAAAGCTTAATTTTTGAAAGTTAAATATAATTATTTTTGACAGTTTGAAGTCGCTATTTTTGACAGGTAAAAATCCCAACTATAGAAAGTTGAAAATTCCCATTTTGACAGTATAAAATCACCATTTTTGACAGTTGAAAATCACTACTATTGAAAGTGGAAAATCACCATTTTTTACAATTTAAATTACTAATTCTGGCAATTAAAATCGTTGTTTGACAGCTTACAATCACTATTTTTGACAGGTAGAAATCACCATTTTTACAGTTAAAAATCACTATTTCTGGCAGTTGAAATTACTGTTTTGACACCATTTCTAGCAGGTAAAAATCACTATCTTTTGACATTTAAAAATCACTATTTCTGACAGTTAAAAATCGACATTTCTGACGTTTAAAAATCCTCATTTTTCATATTAAATGTCATTATTTTTGAGAGTTAAAAACCATTATTTTTGACAGTTGAAAACCATATTTTTTGCCAGTTGCAAATTACCATTTTTGACAATTGAAAATCACTACTATTGATAGTTGAAAGTCGACATATCTGGCAGTTGAAAATCGTTATTTTTGATAATTAAATATAATTATTTTTCACAGTTGAAGACCATTATATCACAGTTTAAAATTAAAATTTTGACAGTTTAAAATCATCATTTCTGGCAGTTTAAATCAATATTTTGACAGCTTGAAATCACTATCTCCACCAATCAAAGATCACTATTTTTCGACAGCTGAAAATCACTATTTCTGGCAGTTAAAATCACTGTTTTTGATAGCTTAAAATCACAATTTTCGGCCAGTTACGAATCACTATTTTATTACAGTTAAAAATCACTATTTTTGACAGTTGAAAAATCCTCATTTTTTGTATGAAATATCATGATTTTAGCAGTTGAAACCCATTATTTCTGACAGTTACAAATCGCCATTTTCGACAGTTTGAAGTCACAATTTCTGGCAGTTGAAATCAATGTTTTTGACAGCCTGAATTCACTATTCTACCAATTACAGATCACTATTTTTGGCAGCAGAAAATCACAATTTCAGGAAGTTGGAAATCTCTGTTTTTGACAGCTTACAATCACCATTTTCTGCCTGTTATGATTTACTATTTTGTTACAGTTATCACTATTTCTGACAGTTGGAAAATACTCATTTTTTTGTATTAAATATCATGAGTTTGGAAGTAGAAAACCATTATTTCTGACAGTTATTAATCGCATTATTGACAGTTTGAAGTCACTATTTTTGGTAGTTGAAATCACTGTTTTTGACAACTTAAAATCACTATTTCTGCCAGTTAAAAATCACTTATTTTGAAAGGTGAAAACCACTATTTCTGACAGTTAAAAATCTCCATTTTTGACAGTTGTGAAATCACTACTATTGACAGTTGAAAATCACTATTTCTGACTGTTAAAAATCGACATTTCTGGCAGTTGAAAATTCTCATTTTTGATATTAAAAATCATTATTTTTGACAGTCGAAAATCAATATTTCTGATAGTTCAAAATCACCCTTTTTGACAGTTTAAAATTACTCTTTCTGGCGGCTGAACTCAATATTTGTGACAGCTTGAAATCACTATTTCTGGCAGTTTAAATCACTGTTTTTGATGCAATCCATCTCGGAAGGAGTGTGAGTTAGTACTAAACACTTCAATCTGCACGGCACGTGAAAAATGACAGAAAACACATGTTGAGACTTTTATTCCATTTAACATATAAAATTAAAAATCACACCCAAATTTTTAATTTCACTAGAATATACCAATAAATAAGCAATAATCTTATACTCAAAGATACCAATGTCCCTTCGGCTAAATGGAATTGACATTTTTTTTTTAATTTAATTGAAGATTATTCATTTCGCACCACGAAAATAAGTTTTCTGATGACAAAAATTAGTAGCTCATGAAATGTTTTTATTTTTTGTAAGGGGTAACTAAGAAGGTGTTAGGTATATAATTTATGGTGCTAGGAGGTGCATGCTCGGTGCTAACCATTCATTATGTAAAACTTGACAAAAAATCAAAGTGGGGTGCTACGTCGACTTAGCACCCCAATTATTCAAAACCCTGTAACTATTTCCTGGATAAGGTGCTAGCTCTAATTCTTGTGGTGCTTTCTGGTGCTAGGTAAGGCCTTTGTGGTTCAATACTTTTTTTATAAAATAAAAAAAACATGGGGTGCTAAGTTGACCGACCCCAATTTGAAATCTATATACACTCCCAAGAATTTGGAAGAGTCGCTAAAGCTAATATTACGAGGTTTATTAAGGGCCTCAAGCTAAACATTATATTAGTAGTTTTGTTTTCCCTTCATTAAGTCTCAACTTAATACCAGCAGCGGCTCGTGGATTTCCGTAGGCAGGGCAAAGACAAAGATGTCGATCGTGCCGCACTACTTACTCCAATATTGGAAGCAAATATTTCGTAGGAGTTTCGGTCAAATTTTCTTCCGTTGCCCCACCCCCGAAGATCCACGAGCCGCCACTGCTTAATATACTGCCTTAATATATCGACCGTGCATGCTCACTTAATTGCAGTGTAGTCTGGAAATTATCGCTCGTTGTTAAAAGTGTAGAGTAGTGCATAATTTTTTCAGCATTGGACACATCAGCTATGTCAAATAACAAATACAACTGGGTGTCATCTGCACATTGATGGTATTGGCAGTGGTCTATGTAGTTGTGCAGGTAACAAGTATAGATTGAAAATAGTAGTGGCCCCAGGATTAAACCTTGAGGTACACCAGACAAAATCGGGTATGGTTTGACCAGATTTAACTTTTTTTCGTCTATTTATTAAATAAGACCGAAAAAGTGCACACGCTGATATAGTAATATACTAACTCCAGTAATGGCAAGAAATCGAAATGTTGCTATCGAGTAACTTTTCTGTATTACGAGATTTTTGTAATATTTAATTTTACTCAAAACACATGTTTGAAATAATTTAATGAAATTTTTTTATAAATTTCTCGACAGATTTAAAAAAAATCTATGCTCAATCGCCCCTATTTTCAATTTAAACTGAATCTAAAGGTAGTGAGTAGCCCCTATCCTAAAAATAAAACATTATTGGCCGTTTTCACCATCTATTCCTAAAATATAAGCATTTCCTAAATAAATATAATAACTTCTTACCGTCAATTTGGTTTTCACCAGTCCTAAACACTTTCCTAAATGATCTAGGCATTACTTATCGCTAGGTATCCAATAAATGGCAACCCATGCATTAAGTATTTGTTTCTCACCTAAAATTTCTAGTCGGTTTATTTACGTTGGTCTGTTACACGTGAACACACTAATTCAAATGAAGTTCATTAGATTTATTTAACATTTGAATTTATTTGATTCTGGTTCAGATAAAGAAGATGACCGGCGGCGGCGTTCCCGAATTGTTGGGATTAGAATAATTAATTCATATTTACATGCAGAATGAAGGCGTCTTACTTCTCAATTTGTCTGATATCATTTCATTTAATTTCTAAAATATTCATATCCAACTCATTCTTCGTTAATTCATGTAGCTACTGGGCAAGCTTTTTTCGGTTTCCAGTTTTAATCCGAGCTAGCATTTTTCCTCGGTCTTCTTCGCGATTGATGTAGACGCTAGTTTAAATAATAATTCCATAAATAAATCAATCATTGAAAACACAAACACGAGGAATTAAGCGGGCGAGTTATGTTACTACAATGAAGTAGTAAAAAATCAAAAAATGTTTTCTTTATTGGTTTATTTGTAAATAAGTTCTTTATGTTCACCCGATTGGATTGGCCCATCCAGCACCCTTCGTTCACATTTTACTTTACCTACGGAACACTGTTTTCATTAAAAGAATATATTTTGGTCTTTGATTATAGAATTGAATACAAATCGCCAGAAAATAGTATTTTCGGTTTGAGTTTAAACTGAAACGAAGGGTGTTGGGTGGGCTCTGTTTGGTGGGTGGGACCTATGTGGTGGCCTTATCCTACAATCCAACCACTAGAACTTAAACCAAGGGTTCATTTTTTTTTTTAAAAAAACTATACCTTATTTTCTTGTATTTTTTTCGAATTAATTGAAATAAATTGAAATTTTGCGTATCACACGAAATGCTTTTTTCATATTAATTATTACATATCACAAAATAATATTTTATTTTAGCATTACATGCCTAGAATTTCTTAACGGACATCATTTGTTTGATTGAGTTCCTGATATCGGTCGCGTGGACTTTTAAAAACGAAGAATTATTTTCCAGCAAGAAGAAATGTTTGGCGGAGAACGTTTTTCGATCCACCATGTAAACATATTTATCTTTCAAAATCCAGTCACTTTGATAAAAAATTCCGTTCAAAAATTTTGGACACGCAGCAGGTACAGCTTTAATAGGGAACCTAAAAATAAAAACTTAGATATGAAATGTAAAATTACATTTTATGTCTATACAGATCTTAAATTTTGGCACAACGAGTTCACAATTTGCAAATTAATATTCAATTTTTACCCAATTTCTATAAATCCTAAAACCAATTGATATTGAGACATGAATACATGATCAAAATTAATCAAAGCATTTAGGATAATTATTTATTATACGAATGTGGAATGTACGTATTTAGTCCCGCAAGAAAAAATTGGACTAATGAGGAATTCCACATGAGTATAATATAAAATTTTATCCAAAATCGTCTGTAATTGCATTAAATGTTGGAATAATGTTTATAAAATTTTGACGTACGTGGTGTCAATTTGAAATATTTCAAAAATCCTGAAGGATCTATGCATTCCGTGAGAGAAACTTATTCTCTTACTTGGGGGTAATGAGCAAAATTACATGGCTCAAATGACGATTGTAATTCGATTATTACACCCGATTTTGTAGAATTAAATCTGTAGTATTATCTTTAGATAGTACCAGCAACAGTAATAAGTAGAATATTTACGTAGCATGTATACTTACTGATATAATGATGAATAGTTATTCACGATATCTTTCAACGATTGAACTGCGGAAGTGGTCGAATGAGTTATCCAGTACAACATAAAGATGTCAATCAAATTATCGTATCCATAAATTTCCGTCAAATTTTTATGTTGCAGAATATTGGGTTCTAAATACGTTACAGTTTTGATGATACTCAGAATATAATGGGCGAGGGCAACAGGTGATTCTCCTAAGTAGAAACCTGAAATATATACAATAACTGTAGACTTCAAGATAAAGAAAGGTTAACTATATCAACATAATTCGGCAATATTTTTAACATTTGTTAGGTAAGGGTTGATTTTATTTTTAAATTAGCGTAATAATTACCAACTGATTCCGGTTGCGTGAGATGCAAATGCATAAACGCCGCTTCCTTCCACAATAATTCCACAGATTTAACCATCGTGTACTTGGACTTGTACTCCTTGCTGACCAAAAAATCCGGCAACAGACTCTCAACGAAATACTTCGCTACAGACACCCTCCGCATCGATAAACAAAACGGCGAGTACAACCCCATAACACTCTCCGGATACATAATCGCCATATCCGTGGCAATAACACTCCCCCAATCATTCCCGTAAACATAAAATTTTTCATAACCCAATCTCAACATTAGATTATAAAACACGGTCGCCTGTTGTTCCCCCCTAACCCCCTCGACTCCTCCGGAAAATACGTGTCCCATCAAAGACGGTATAACAATCGCGAAATTCAAATCGCCGGATGTTAATGGAGGAATTAAATCGTAGAAGTCTTTAAAGGATCCAGGCCATCCGTGTAACATCAAGATGGGCACCGATGTGTGTTTTTTCGTATTTCTGGGTGGTTTGTGGACGTAGTGGATGTCTACACCGTGGATGATTGTCTTGTAATTGGGGTATTTGTTGAGATACGCTTCGCGTTCTCTCCATTCGTATTTGTTCCTCCAATAATCCATAATTTCTTGCAGAAGTTTAGAGTGCTGATCATCGGATTGGCGTTTCAATGGGATCGTCGAGCGTTCGAGTTTTAGAAAAGTTTCGTTTATTATCTGGGAATAATAATTAAATAATTAAGGGTGTGGTAAACTTTTTTTGTGGATTATTTTTTACATAGAAAATTTACTTAAGAAAGCAAGCTTTTCACAGCAGGTTGGGCTAATGATGATTACCGTGGGGTCACCGGTGACCGGCGATGCCAAGATTACTAGAAATCCATAAATAGAGGTAATTTTAATGCTTTTAAATTTTTAATATTATTATCGTTACTAATATGCTGTGTAAAATGAAATGTAATAAAGAACATATAAAAATAGTTTTAGTTATCTCATGAGGACTATATTTTCTAAAATCTAAAAATGATCTGTATAAAAGTTGTTTGGTATTTAAAAATGCATCTGGGAATGACAGCAACCTACCCTTTCCTTTTTTAAATACAGCATTTTTCTTTTCTCTAGATGACAGAAAAAATAAATCTTGCGAAACCAAAGATAAGTATTTCAGCACCGCAGAGATCACTAGTGACCACCAGGAAGATAAATGCGTTACACATGATTGGATACTTTAACTTGTCTGTGGTGACTAATATTTCACCATCATATGTAAAATTAGCTTCGCAGACAACGTTTTAATGAGGAATATTTCGAACATTTATTATAATGAAAATTGATTAAAAGCTTACTGTTTACGTTAAAATCTCTTTTAATTCAGTTTTCTCAGAATGATTGTTACAACCCCTATTGAAGTTTCATGTTATTGTATGCTAAAAACTAGGGATGGGCGATATTTCACGTATCTGTGATTTTTCACTGGTATTGAAAAATCACAGGTCGTTACTGTTACTAATAGGCGAATTTCACTGCTACTTAAAATCACTGCTACTTAAAATCGCTGTTACTTAAAATCACTGCTACTTAATATCACTCCTACTAAAAATCACTGTTACTTAAAATCACTGCTACTTGAAATCACTGCTACTTGAAATCACTGTTATTTAAACTGTGACAAACTGTGATTGCTACTTAGACTGTGACTGTTACTTAAAACATATTTGTAGTATAAAGTGGCATTTCTAAATATTATTTATTATTCACTACTTTGTTCTCCCATTTTTGCAGGGTATTGTATTTAAATTTTGAATAAATATTTAATAAAAAAGACAAATATTTATAAAATGTCATAGTATACCAAATAAAATGAAATAAATTACAACTTATGTACTAACAATTATTAATTAATTAATTGAGATTTTATAAAAACGAAATTATCTTGCCCGGCATGGAATTGAACAAAGTCGCTGTGATCGAAAGTTATGAGTCACAATAAAAAAAATTAAAACTAAAATTTTCAAAAATCCATATCTCCATTAAAAACTGTGGCATTTACAAAAACCAAATTGATTTTGAATAAGCGATTCTTCGACCATTTAGAATATTGTTGTGAGAAATTTTTTCTACGCGTTTTATATTTTTTCTGCGATGTTTTCATTCAAGTGCTTAAAAAAATAAAATTAAAATTTTTAAAAATTCATATCTCCATTAAAAATTGTCGAATTTACAAAAACCAAATTAATTTTGAATAAGCGATTCTTCGACTATTAAGGATATTGTTTTAAAGAATTTTTTCTACGCGTTTTATATTTTTTTCTGCGATGTTTTCATTCAAGTGCTCAAAAAATTAAAAAGAAAATCTTCAGAAATCCATATCTTTATTGAAAATTATTGAATTTACAAAAACCAAATTGATTTTGAATTAGCTGTACATCGGCCATTGAGGATGATTTTTTTATGGAATTTTGTCTGCGTGTTTTATATTTTTTTCTGCGATGTTTTTATTCAAGTGCTCAAAAAAATAAAATTAAAATTTTCAAAAATTCATATCCCCATTAAAAATTGTTGAATTTACAAAAACCAAATTAATTTTGAATAAGCGATTCTTCGACCATTAAGGATATTGTTTTAAGAATTTTTTTCTACGCGTTTTATATTTTTTCTGCGATGTTTTCATTCATGTGCTCAAAAAATTAAAACGAAAATCGTCAGAAATCCATTTCTTTATTCAAAATTATTGAATTTACAAAAACCAAATTGATTTTGAATTAGCTGTACTTCGGCCATTGAGGATGATTTTTTATGGAATTTTGTCTGCGCGTTTTATATTTTTTTCTGCGATGTTTTCATTCAAGTGCCCAAAAAAATTAAATTAAAATTTTCAAAAATCCATATCTACATTAAAAATTGTTGAATTTACAAAAACCAAATTAATTTTTAATAAGCGATTCTTCGACCATTGAGGATATTGTTTTAAGAATTTTTTTCTACGCGTTTTATATTTTTTTTCTGCGATGTTTTCATTCAAGTGCTCAAAAAATTAAATTGAAAAAAAAACTTAAAAAATCCATATTTTTATTGAAAATTGTTGAATTTACAAAAACAAAATAGATTTTGAATCAGCGATATTTCGACCACTGAGGATATTTTTTATGGAATTTTGTCTGCGCGTTTTATATTTTTTCTGCGATGTTTTTATGCAAGCGCTCAAAAAATTAGAACAAAAATCTTCAGAAATCCATATCTTTATTAAAAATTATTGAATTTACAAAAACCAAATTGATTTTGAATTAGCTGTACTTCGGCCATTGAGGATGATTTTTAATGGAATTTTGTCTGCGTGTTTTATATTTTTTCTGCGATGTTTTCATTCAAGTGCCCAAAAATAAAATTAAAATTTTCAAAAATCCATATCTCCATTAAAAATTGTTGAATTTACAAAAACCAAATTAATTTTGAATAAGCGATTCTTCGACCACTGAGGATATTGTTTTAAGAATTTTTTTCTACGCGTTTTATATTTTTTTCTGCGATGTTTTCATTCAAGTGCTCAAAAACTTAAAACGAAAAAACTTTAAAAATCCATATCTCTATTGAACATTGTTGAATTTACAAAAACCAAATTGATTTTGAATAAGCGATATTTCGACCATTGAGGATATTTTTTATGGAATTTTGTTTGCGCGATTTATATTTTTTCTGCGATGTTTTCATTCAAGTGCTCAAAAAATTAAAACGAAAATCTTCAGAAATCCATTTCTTTATTGAAAATTATTGAATTTACAAAAACCAAATTGATTTTGAATTAGCTGTACTTCGGCCATTGAGGATGATTTTTTATCATTTGTCTGCGTGTTTTATATTTTTTCTGCGATGTTTTCATTCAAGTGCCCAAAAAAATAAAATTAAAATTTTCAAAAATCCATATCTCCATTAAAAATTGTTGAATTTACAAAAACCAAATTAATTTTGAATAAGCGATTCTTCGACCATTGAGGATATTATTTTAAGAATTTTTTTCTACTAGTTTTATATTTTTTCTGCGATGTTTTCATTCAAGTGCTCAAAAAATTAAAACGAAAATCTTCAAAAATCCATATCTCTATTAAAAATTATTGAATTTACAAAAACCAAATTGATTTTGAATTAGCTATACTTCGTCCATTGAGGATGATTTTTTATGGAATTTTGTCTGAGCGTTTGATATTTTTTTCTGCGATGCTTTAATTTAAGTGCTCAAAAAAATAAAATTAAAGTTTTCAAAAATCCATATCTCCATTCAAAATTGTAGAATTTACAAAAACCAAATTAATTTTTAATAAGCGATTCTTCGACCATTGAGGATATTGTTTTAAGGAATTTTTTCTACGCGTTTTATATTTTTTTCTCTTTATCTCCAAATACTTTTCGAATTTTGAACTGAATCAAGGATATTCGTATATTTATTTGGTATAGCAGATAATATAGCTAAAGTATTACTTTCAGTCACAGGTATAATATCAAAAGGAACACTATTTACGTGACCAGGTGGACAAATATTAGCAGAATCACATCAAAAATATTTTTGAGAAACCATTAACCTCTTCACGCCCAGGTTCGCCACATGTGGCAACAAGCGAAAAATGAAAACAAAAACATTGTACAAAAAAAATTACTTCTTTAGCGCTATCTATGGAATATTTTTTCATATTTTTTTGCATAAATGGGAAATTTTGTGACAGTGAAATCATATTTCGTAGAAAAAGCTAACAACAAAGAAGTAATTTTTAATCAAACCTGGAATTAAATCAAAGCAGCATGGGCGCGAAGTGGTTAACAGTTTCAGAAGGTGTTACGACGTTTACTAACCGTGATCGCAGTCACAGTTTAAAATCACTGATATTAGAAAGTAGCATATTAGACAGGTAGCAAGCAACGTGATTCAAAAGTAGCAGTTTAGACCATCTCTACTAAAAACTAATCTGTTTCGAAACATGTTTTCATTAAAAAACATAAAGTTACTTGCCCTAGCGACATAAACATAATACACAACAAAATTTTTATTTTATAATATGATAAATGATATAAGAAAAAATGGTGATGTAGCCATCATGTTACTTTCTCCGACTTAATAGTATCATATATATTTATGCTTTCATGGTTTATTTTCATTTTAAATCATATTTTAAATGTACATCGAGCGTTTTGAAGACTCGGATAAAACTGACGTTTAAAACGTCAAAATTATGATAGATGGAAAAATTATACTTCAAATTCAAAAACTCAGTTTACTTAAAAACTAAAGCGATTTCGAAAAAAACTTATTCTTAATAAGTTGTTCATTTTGGTATTCTCTACAATTATTATTAGTATAAATTTCCTGTAACTATTATAGTTTCATATTTATAAACCAAAAACGAAAAAATATTAATAAATTTTTTTCTCGAATAAAAATGATTTTATGAGAAATGTTTTCAAACAAAATAATCTCATTTCTTTATTGTATTCAATATTTGTTCAAATGTTTTTGTGATATTTTTTATATTTAAGAAAATATTGGCAAAAAACTAAAAAAACAGTTAAGGTAAACACCCACTTCCGGTGTACGAAATTTTACCAAAAGCTTTTCAGTTCTTCGGATTATCAAATAAGACGTATGTTCAAAGTTTCATATCAATTGCTCTATTAGTTTTTGAGATACAGCGCGCACAGACAGACACACACACACACACACACAGACACACACACACACACACGCAGACACAATTTTTTTTTTCAAGAAATTGTTGAAATGGCATCTAGGGACCCCAAAACGGATATTTCCGTAAAAAAAATTTTTGAAAAAAAAATCACGATCACAATACTTTCTCGTACTTTGTAACGGAGAAAGTAAAAAGTTAGTCAGTCACCATGAACATTTTAGGAAATTTTAGAATATAATTGATTTTTCAAACTTTGATCGGCTGTAGCGGCCAAACGAAAACTCCAAATTGAACGCGGTTTGCAAATCTGAGCTCCTCGTACGTCAATTAGTCGGATTAGAGATTTTAAACTTTTGATGAAAACACGAAAAAAAGACATGAGTAAACCCCTTGAAAATTTGTTAAAAAATGCAACTTTCTTAATAATCATCGTAGACTATTGAATTTAACTTTGTTTTCATCAGAAAGACGAGAGAAATTGTTTGCCGTTAAAAAATTTCAGCTATCTTCAATAGCAAAAAAGTTAGTCAGTCACCATGAACATTTTAGGAAATTTTAGAATATAATTGATTTTTCAAACTTTGATCGGCTGTAGCGGCTAAACGAAAACTCCAAATTGAACGCGGTTTGCAAATCTGAGCTCCTCGTACGTCAATTAGTCGGATTAGAGATTTAAAATTTTGATGAAAACACGAAAAAAAGACATGAGTAAACCCCTTGAAAATTTGTTAAAAAATGCAACTTTCTTAATAATCATCGTAGACTATTGAATGTAACTTTGTTTTCATCAGAAGGACGAGAGAAATTGATTGCCGTTAAAAAAATTCAGCTATCTTCAATAGCAAAAAAGTTAGTCAGTCACAGTGAACATTTTAGAAAATTTACGAAAATAATTGATTTTTCAGAATTTGATCGGCCGTAGCGGCCAAACGAAAACTCCAAATTGAACGCGGTTTGCAAATCTGAGCTCCTCGTACGTTAATTAGTCGGATTAGAGATTTTAAATTTTTGATGAAAACACGAAAAAAAGACATGAGTAAACCCCTTGAAAATTTGTCAAAAAATGCAACTTTCTTAATAGTCATCGTAGACTATTGAATTTAACTTTGTTTTCATCAGAAAGACGAGAGAAATTGATTGCCGTTAAAAAATTTCGGCTATCTTCAATAGCAAAAAAGTTAGTCAGTCACAGTGAACAGTTTAGAAAATTTACGAAAATAATTGATTATTCAGACTTTGATCGGCCGTAGCGGCCAAACGAAAACTCCAAATTGAACGCGGTTTGCAAATCTGAGCTCCTCGTACGTTAATTAATCGGATTAGAGATTTTAAATTTTTGATGAAAACACGAAAAAAAGACATGAGTAAACCCCTTGAAAATTTGTTAAAAAATGCAACTTTCTTAATAATTATCGTAGACTATTGAATTTAACTTTGTTTTCATCAGAAAGACGAGAGAAATTGATTGCCGTTAAAAAATGTCAGCTATCTTCAATAGCAAAAAAGTTAGTCGGCCAAACGAAAACTCCAAATTGAACGCGGTTTGTAAATCTGAGCTCCTCGTACGTTAGTTAGTCGGATTAGAGATTTTAAATTTTTGATGAAAACTCGAAAAAAAGACATGAGTAAACCCCTTGAAAATTTGTTAAAAAATGCAACTTTCTTAATAATCATCGTAGACTATTGAATTTAACTTTGTTTTCATCAGAAAGATGAGAGAAATTGATTGCCGTTAAAACATTTCAGCTATCTTCAATTGCAAAAAAGTTAGTCAGTCACCATGAACATTTTAGGAAATTTTAGAATATAATTGATTTTTCAAACTTTGATCGGCTGTAGCGGCCAAACGAAAACTCCAAATTGAACGCGGTTTGCAAATCTGAGCTCCTCGTACGTTAATTAGTCGGATTAGAGATTTCAAATTTTTGATGAAAACACGAAAAAAAGACATGAGTAAACCCCTTGAAAATTTGTTAAAAAATGCAACTTTCTTAATAATCATCGTAGACTATTGAATGTAACTTTGTTTTCATCAGAAAGACGAGAGAAATTGATTGCCGTTAAAAAATTTCGGCTATCTTCATAGCAAAAAAGTTAGTCAGTCACAGTGAACAGTTTAGAAAATTTACGAAAATAATTGATTATTCAGACTTTGATCGGCCGTAGCGGCCAAACGAAAACTCCAAATTGAACGCGGTTTGCAAATCTGAGCTCCTCGTACGTTAATTACTCGGACTAGAGATTTTAAATTTTTGATGAAAACACGAAAAAAAGACATGAGTAAACATTTGTTAAAAAATGCAACTTTCTTAATAGTCTTCGTAGACTATTGAATTTAACTTTGTTTTCATCAGAAAGACGAGAGAAATTGATTGCCGTTAAAAAATTTCGGCTATCTTCAATAGCAAAAAAGTTAGTCAGTCACAGTGAACAGTTTAGAAAATTTACGAAAATAATTGATTACTCAGACTTTGATCGGCCGTAGCGGCCAAACGAAAACTCCAAATTGAACGCGGTTTGCAAATCTGAGCTCCTCGTACGTTAATTAGTCGGATAAGAGATTTTAAATTTTTGATGAAAACACGAAAAAAAGACATGAGTAAACCCCTTGAAAATTTGTTAAAAAATGCAACTTTCTTAATAATCATCGTAGACTATTGAATTTAACTTTGTTTTCATCAGAAAGACGAAAGAAATTGATTGCCGTTAAAAAATTTCAGCTATCTTCAATAGCAAAAAAGTTAGTCAGTCACCATGAACATTTTAGGAAATTTTAGAATATAATTGATTTTTCAAACTTTGATCGGCTGTAGCGGCCAAACGAAAACTCCAAATTGAACGCGGTTTGCAAATCTGAGCTCCTCGTACGTCAATTAGTCGGATTAGAGTTTTTAAATTTTTGATGAAAACACGAAAAAAAGACATGAGTAACCCCTTGAAAATTTGTTAAAAAATGCAACTTTCTTAATAGTCATCGTAGACTATTGAATTTAACTTTGTTTTCATCAGAAAGACGAGAGAAATTGATTGCCGTTAAAAAAATTCAGCTATCTTCAATAGCAAAAAAGTTAGTCAGTCACCATGAACATTTTAGGAAATTTTAGAATATAATTGATTTTTCAAACTTTGATCGGCTGTAGCGGCCAAACGAAAACTCCAAATTGAACGCGGTTTGCAAATCTGAGCTCCTCGTACGTCAATTAGTCGGATTAGAGATTTAAAATTTTGATGAAAACACGAAAAAAAGACATGAGTAAACCCCGTGAAAATTTGTTAAAAAATGCAACTTTCTTAATAATCATCGTAGACTATTGAATGCAACTTTGTTTTCATCAGAAAGACGAGAGAAATTGATTGCCGTTAAAAAAATTCAGCTATCTTCAATAGCAAAAAAGTTAGTCAGTCACAGTGAACATTTTTGAAAATTTACGAAAATAATTGATTTTTCAGACTTTGATCGGCCGTAGCGGCCAAACGAAAACTCCAAATTGAACGCGGTTTGCAAATCTGAGCTCCTCGTACGTTAATTAATCGGATTAGAGATTTTAAATTTTTGATGAAAACACGAAAAAAAGACATGAGTAAACCCCTTGAAAATTTGTTAAAAAATGCAACTTTCTTAATAATTATCGTAGACTATTGAATTTAACTTTGTTTTCATCAGAAAGACGAGAGAAATTGATTGCCGTTAAAAAATGTCAGCTATTTCTCAATAGCAAAAAAGTTAGTCGGCCAAACGAAAACTCCAAATTGAACGCGGTTTGTAAATCTGAGCTCCTCGTACGTTAGTTAGTCGGATTAGAGATTTTAAATTTTTGATGAAAACACGAAAAAAAGACATGAGTAAACCCCTTGAAAATTTGTTAAAAAATGCAACTTTCTTAATAATCATCGTAGACTATTGAATTTAACTTTGTTTTCATCAGAAAGACGAGAGAAATTGATTGCCGTTAAAAAAATTCAGCTATCTTCAATAGCAAAAAAGTTAGTCAGTCACCATGAACCTTTTAGGAAATTTTACAATATAATTGATTTTTCAAACTTTGATCGGCAGTACCGGCCAAACGAAAACTCCAAATTGAACGCGGTTTGTAAATCTGAGCTCCTCGTACGTTAGTTAGTCGGATTAGAGATTTTAAATTTTTGATGAAAACACGAAAAAAAGACATGAGTAAACCCCTTGAAAATTTGTTAAAAAATTCAACTTTCTTAATAATCATCGTAGACTATTGAATTTAACTTTGTTTTCATCAGAAAGACGAGAGAAATTGATTGCCGTTAAAAAATTTCAGCTATCTTCAATAGCAAAAAAGTTAGTCACCATGAACATTTTAGGAAATTTTAGAATATAATTGATTTTTCAAACTTTGATCGGCCGTAGCGGCCAAACGAAAACTCCAAATTGAACGCGGTTTGCAAATCTGAGCTCCTCGTACGTCAATTAGTCGGATTAGAGATTTTAAATTTTTGATGAAAACACGAAAAAAAGACATGAGTAAACCCCTTGAAAATTTGTTAAAAAATGCAACTTTCTTAATAATCATCGTAGACTATTGAATTTAACTTTGTTTTCATCAAAAATTTAAAATCTGAGCTCCTCGTGCGTTAATTAGTCGGATTAGAGATTTTAAATTTTTGATGAAAACACGAAAAAAAGACATGAGTAACCCCTTGAAAATTTGTTAAAAAATGCAACTTTCTTAATAGTCATCGTAGACTATTGAATTTAACTTTGTTTTCATCAGAAAGACGAGAGAAATTGATTGCCGTTAAAAAAATTCAGCTATCTTCAATAGCAAAAAAGTTAGTCAGTCACCATGAACATTTTAGGAAATTTTAGAATATAATTGATTTTTCAAACTTTGATCGGCTGTAGCGGCCAAACGAAAACTCCAAATTGAACGCGGTTTGCAAATCTGAGCTCCTTGTACGTCAATTAGTCGGATTAGAGATTTAAAATTTTGATGAAAACACGAAAAAAAGACATGAGTAAACCCCGTGAAAATTTGTTAAAAAATGCAACTTTCTTAATAATCATCGTAGACTATTGAATGCAACTTTGTTTTCATCAGAAAGACGAGAGAAATTGATTGCCGTTAAAAAAATTCAGCTATCTTCAATAGCAAAAAAGTTAGTCAGTCACAGTGAACATTTTAGAAAATTTACGAAAATAATTGATTTTTCAGACTTTGATCGGCCGTAGCGGCCAAACGAAAACTCCAAATTGAACGCGGTTTGCAAATCTGAGCTCCTCGTACGTTAATTAGTCGGATTAGAGATTTTAAATTTTTGATGAAAACACGAAAAAAAGACATGAGTAAACCCCTTGAAAATTTGTTAAAAAATGCAACTTTCTTAATAATTATCGTAGACTATTGAATTTAACTTTGTTTTCATCAGAAAGACGAGAGAAATTGATTGCCGTTAAAAAATGTCAGCTATTTCTCAATAGCAAAAAAGTTAGTCGGCCAAACGAAAACTCCAAATTGAACGCGGTTTGTAAATCTGAGCTCCTCGTACGTTAGTTAGTCGGATTAGAGATTTTAAATTTTTGATGAAAACACGAAAAAAAGACATGAGTAAACCCCTTGAAAATTTGTTAAAAAATGCAACTTTCTTAATAATCATCGTAGACTATTGAATTTAACTTTGTTTTCATCAGAAAGACGAGAGAAATTGATTGCCGTTAAAAAAATTCAGCTATCTTCAATAGCAAAAAAGTTAGTCAGTCACCATGAACCTTTTAGGAAATTTTACAATATAATTGATTTTTCAAACTTTGATCGGCAGTACCGGCCAAACGAAAACTCCAAATTGAACGCGGTTTGTAAATCTGAGCTCCTCGTACGTTAGTTAGTCGGATTAGAGATTTTAAATTTTTGATGAAAACACGAAAAAAAGACATGAGTAAACCCCTTGAAAATTTGTTAAAAAATTCAACTTTCTTAATAATCATCGTAGACTATTGAATTTAACTTTGTTTTCATCAGAAAGACGAGAGAAATTGATTGCCGTTAAAAAATTTCAGCTATCTTCAATAGCAAAAAAGTTAGTCAGTCACCATGAACATTTTAGGAAATTTTAGAATATAATTGATTTTTCAAACTTTGATCGGCCGTAGCGGCCAAACGAAAACTCCAAATTGAACGCGGTTTGCAAATCTGAGCTCCTCGTACGTTAGTTAGTCGGATTAGAGATTTTAAATTTTTGATGAAAACACGAAAAAAAGACATGAGTAAACCCCTTGAAAATTTGTTAAAAAATGCAACTTTCTTAATAATCATCGTAGACTATTGAATTTAACTTTGTTTTCATCAGAAAGACGAGAGAAATTGATTGCCGTTAAAAAAATTCAGCTATCTTCAATAGCAAAAAAGTTAGTCAGTCACCATGAACCTTTTAGGAAATTTTACAATATAATTGATTTTTCAAACTTTGATCGGCAGTACCGGCCAAACGAAAACTCCAAATTGAACGCGGTTTGTAAATCTGAGCTCCTCGTACGTTAGTTAGTCGGATTAGAGATTTTAAATTTTTGATGAAAACACGAAAAAAAGACATGAGTAAACCCCTTGAAAATTTGTTAAAAAATGCAACTTTCTTAATAATCATCGTAGACTATTGAATGTAACTTTGTTTTCATCAGAAAGACGAGAGAAATTGATTGCCGTTAAAAAAATTCAGCTATCTTCAATAGCAAAAAAGTTAGTCAGTCACCATGAACATTTTAGGAAATTTTAGAAAATAATTGATTTTTCAAACTTTGATCGGCTGTAGCGGCCAAACGAAAACTCCAAATTGAACGCGGTTTGCAAATCTGAGATCCTCGTACGTTAATTAGTCGGATTAGAGATTTTAAATTTTTGATGAAAACACGAAAAAAAGACATGAGTAAACCCCTTGAAAATTTGTTAAAAAATGCAACTTTCTTAATAATCATCGTAGACTATTGAATTTAACTTTGTTTTCATCAGAAAGACGAGAGAAATTGATTGCCGTTAAAAAATTTCAGCTATCTTCAATAGCAAAAAAGTTAGTCACCATGAACATTTTAGGAAATTTTAGAATATAATTGATTTTTCAAACTTTGATCGGCCGTAGCGGCCAAACGAAAACTCCAAATTGAACGCGGTTTGCAAATCTGAGCTCCTCGTACGTCAATTAGTCGGATTAGAGATTTTAAATTTTTGATGAAAACACGAAAAAAAGACATGAGTAAACCCCTTGAAAATTTGTTAAAAAATGCAACTTTCTTAATAATCATCGTAGACTATTGAATTTAACTTTGTTTTCATCAGAAAGACGAGAGAAATTGATTGCCGTTAAAAAATTTCAGCTATCTTCAATAGCAAAAAAGTTAGTCACCATGAACATTTTAGGAAATTTTAGAAAATAATTGATTTTTCAAACTTTGATCGGCTGTAGCGGCCAAACGAAAACTCCAAATTGAACGCGGTTTGCAAATCTGAGCTCCTCGTACGTTAATTAGTCGGATTAGAGATTTTAAATTTTTGATGAAAACACGAAAAAAAGACATGAGTAAACCCCTTGAAAATTTGTTAAAAAATGCAACTTTCTTAATAATCATCGTAGACTATTGAATTTAACTTTGTTTTCATCAGAAAGACGAGAGAAATTGATTGCCGTTAAAAAATTTCAGCTATCTTCAATAGCAAAAAAGTTAGTCACCATGAACATTTTAGGAAATTTTAGAATATAATTGATTTTTCAAACTTTGATCGGCCGTAGCGGCCAAACGAAAACTCCAAATTGAACGCGGTTTGCAAATCTGAGCTCCTCGTACGTCAATTAGTCGGATTAGAGATTTTAAATTTTTGATGAAAACACGAAAAAAAGACATGAGTAAACCCCTTGAAAATTTGTTAAAAAATGCAACTTTCTTAATAATCATCGTAGACTATTGAATTTAACTTTGTTTTCATCAGAAAGACGAGAGAAATTGATTGCCGTTAAAAAATTTCAGCTATCTTCAATAGCAAAAAAGTTAGTCACTATGAACATTTTAGGAAATTTTAGAAAATAATTGATTTTTCAAACTTTGATCGGCTGTAGCGGCCAAACGAAAACTCCAAATTGAACGCGGTTTGCAAATCTGAGCTCCTCGTACGTCAATTAGTCGGATTAGAGATTTTAAATTTTTGATGAAAACACGAAAAAAAGACATGAGTAAACCCCTTGAAAATTTGTTAAAAAATGCAACTTTCTTAATAATCATCGTAGACTATTGAATTTAACTTTGTTTTCATCAGAAAGACGAGAGAAATTGATTGCCGTTAAAAAATTTCAGCTATCTTCAATAGCAAAAAAGTTAGTCACCATGAACATTTTAGGAAATTTTAGAAAATAATTGATTTTTCAAACTTTGATCGGCTGTAGCGGCCAAACGAAAACTCCAAATTGAACGCGGTTTGCAAATCTGAGCTCCTCGTACGTTAATTAGTCGGATTAGAGATTTTAAATTTTTGATGAAAACACGAAAAAAAGACATGAGTAAACCCCTTGAAAATTTGTTAAAAAATGCAACTTTCTTAATAATCATCGTAGACTATTGAATTTAACTTTGTTTTCATCAGAAAGACGAAAGAAATTGATTGCCGTTAAAAAATTTCAGCTATCTTCAATAGCAAAAAAGTTAGTCAGTCACCATGAACATTTTAGGAAATTTTAGAATATAATTGATTTTTCAATGATTTTTTCAAAAAAGTTAGTCGGCCAAACGAAAACTCCAAATTGAACGCGGTTTGCAAATCTGAGCTCCTCGTACGTTAGTTAGTCGGATTAGAGATTTTAAATTTTTGATGAAAACACGAAAAAAAGACATGAGTAAACCCCTTGAAAATTTGTTAAAAAATTCAACTTTCTTAATAATCATCGTAGACTATTGAATTTAACTTTGTTTTCATCAGAAAGACGAGAGAAATTGATTGCCGTTAAAAAATTTCAGCTATCTTCAATAGCAAAAAAGTTAGTCACCATGAACATTTTAGGAAATTTTAGAATATAATTGATTTTTCAAACTTTGATCGGCCGTAGCGGCCAAACGAAAACTCCAAATTGAACGCGGTTTGCAAATCTGAGCTCCTCGTACGTCAATTAGTCGGATTAGAGATTTTAAATTTTTGATGAAAACACGAAAAAAAGACATGAGTAAACCCCTTGAAAATTTGTTAAAAAATGCAACTTTCTTAATAATCATCGTAGACTATTGAATTTAACTTTGTTTTCATCAGAAATTTAAAATCTGAGCTCCTCGTACGTTAATTAGTCGGATTAGAGATTTTAAATTTTTGATGAAAACACGAAAAAAAGACATGAGTAACCCCTTGAAAATTTGTTAAAAAATGCAACTTTCTTAATAGTCATCGTAGACTATTGAATTTAACTTTGTTTTCATCAGAAAGACGAGAGAAATTGATTGCCGTTAAAAAAATTCAGCTATCTTCAATAGCAAAAAAGTTAGTCAGTCACCATGAACATTTTAGGAAATTTTAGAATATAATTGATTTTTCAAACTTTGATCGGCTGTAGCGGCCAAACGAAAACTCCAAATTGAACGCGGTTTGCAAATCTGAGCTCCTCGTACGTCAATTAGTCGGATTAGAGATTTAAAATTTTGATGAAAACACGAAAAAAAGACATGAGTAAACCCCGTGAAAATTTGTTAAAAAATGCAACTTTCTTAATAATCATCGTAGACTATTGAATGCAACTTTGTTTTCATCAGAAAGACGAGAGAAATTGATTGCCGTTAAAAAAATTCAGCTATCTTCAATAGCAAAAAAGTTAGTCAGTCACAGTGAACATTTTAGAAAATTTACGAAAATAATTGATTTTTCAGACTTTGATCGGCCGTAGCGGCCAAACGAAAACTCCAAATTGAACGCGGTTTGCAAATCTGAGCTCCTCGTACGTTAATTAATCGGATTAGAGATTTTAAATTTTTGATGAAAACACGAAAAAAAGACATGAGTAAACCCCTTGAAAATTTGTTAAAAAATGCAACTTTCTTAATAATTATCGTAGACTATTGAATTTAACTTTGTTTTCATCAGAAAGACGAGAGAAATTGATTGCCGTTAAAAAATGTCAGCTATTTCTCAATAGCAAAAAAGTTAGTCGGCCAAACGAAAACTCCAAATTGAACGCGGTTTGTAAATCTGAGCTCCTCGTACGTTAGTTAGTCGGATTAGAGATTTTAAATTTTTGATGAAAACACGAAAAAAAGACATGAGTAAACCCCTTGAAAATTTGTTAAAAAATGCAACTTTCTTAATAATCATCGTAGACTATTGAATTTAACTTTGTTTTCATCAGAAAGACGAGAGAAATTGATTGCCGTTAAAAAAATTCAGCTATCTTCAATAGCAAAAAAGTTAGTCAGTCACCATGAACCTTTTAGGAAATTTTACAATATAATTGATTTTTCAAACTTTGATCGGCAGTACCGGCCAAACGAAAACTCCAAATTGAACGCGGTTTGTAAATCTGAGCTCCTCGTACGTTAGTTAGTCGGATTAGAGATTTTAAATTTTTGATGAAAACACGAAAAAAAGACATGAGTAAACCCCTTGAAAATTTGTTAAAAAATTCAACTTTCTTAATAATCATCGTAGACTATTGAATTTAACTTTGTTTTCATCAGAAAGACGAGAGAAATTGATTGCCGTTAAAAAATTTCAGCTATCTTCAATAGCAAAAAAGTTAGTCAGTCACCATGAACATTTTAGGAAATTTTAGAATATAATTGATTTTTCAAACTTTGATCGGCCGTAGCGGCCAAACGAAAACTCCAAATTGAACGCGGTTTGTAAATCTGAGCTCCTCGTACGTTAGTTAGTCGGATTAGAGATTTTAAATTTTTGATGAAAACACGAAAAAAAGACATGAGTAAACCCCTTGAAAATTTGTTAAAAAATGCAACTTTCTTAATAATCATCGTAGACTATTGAATTTAACTTTGTTTTCATCAGAAAGACGAGAGAAATTGATTGCCGTTAAAAAAATTCAGCTATCTTCAATAGCAAAAAAGTTAGTCAGTCACCATGAACCTTTTAGGAAATTTTACAATATAATTGATTTTTCAAACTTTGATCGGCAGTACCGGCCAAACGAAAACTCCAAATTGAACGCGGTTTGTAAATCTGAGCTCCTCGTACGTTAGTTAGTCGGATTAGAGATTTTAAATTTTTGATGAAAACACGAAAAAAAGACATGAGTAAACCCCTTGAAAATTTGTTAAAAAATGCAACTTTCTTAATAATCATCGTAGACTATTGAATGTAACTTTGTTTTCATCAGAAAGACGAGAGAAATTGATTGCCGTTAAAAAAATTCAGCTATCTTTAATAGCAAAAAAGTTAGTCAGTCACCATGAACATTTTAGGAAATTTTAGAAAATAATTGATTTTTCAAACTTTGATCGGCTGTAGCGGCCAAACGAAAACTCCAAATTGAACGCGGTTTGCAAATCTGAGCTCCTCGTACGTTAATTAGTCGGATTAGAGATTTTAAATTTTTGATGAAAACACGAAAAAAAGACATGAGTAAACCCCTTGAAAATTTGTTAAAAAATGCAACTTTCTTAATAATCATCGTAGACTATTGAATTTAACTTTGTTTTCATCAGAAAGACGAGAGAAATTGATTGCCGTTAAAAAATTTCAGCTATCTTCAATAGCAAAAAAGTTAGTCACCATGAACATTTTAGGAAATTTTAGAATATAATTGATTTTTCAAACTTTGATCGGCCGTAGCGGCCAAACGAAAACTCCAAATTGAACGCGGTTTGCAAATCTGAGCTCCTCGTACGTCAATTAGTCGGATTAGAGATTTTAAATTTTTGATGAAAACACGAAAAAAAGACATGAGTAAACCCCTTGAAAATTTGTTAAAAAATGCAACTTTCTTAATAATCATCGTAGACTATTGAATTTAACTTTGTTTTCATCAGAAAGACGAGAGAAATTGATTGCCGTTAAAAAATTTCAGCTATCTTCAATAGCAAAAAAGTTAGTCACTATGAACATTTTAGGAAATTTTAGAAAATAATTGATTTTTCAAACTTTGATCGGCTGTAGCGGCCAAACGAAAACTCCAAATTGAACGCGGTTTGCAAATCTGAGCTCCTCGTACGTCAATTAGTCGGATTAGAGATTTTAAATTTTTGATGAAAACACGAAAAAAAGACATGAGTAAACCCCTTGAAAATTTGTTAAAAAATGCAACTTTCTTAATAATCATCGTAGACTATTGAATTTAACTTTGTTTTCATCAGAAAGACGAGAGAAATTGATTGCCGTTAAAAAATTTCAGCTATCTTCAATAGCAAAAAAGTTAGTCACCATGAACATTTTAGGAAATTTTAGAAAATAATTGATTTTTCAAACTTTGATCGGCTGTAGCGGCCAAACGAAAACTCCAAATTGAACGCGGTTTGCAAATCTGAGCTCCTCGTACGTTAATTAGTCGGATTAGAGATTTTAAATTTTTGATGAAAACACGAAAAAAAGACATGAGTAAACCCCTTGAAAATTTGTTAAAAAATGCAACTTTCTTAATAATCATCGTAGACTATTGAATGTAACTTTGTTTTCATCAGAAAGACGAGAGAAATTGATTGCCGTTAAAAAATTTCAGCTATCTTCAATAGCAAAAAAGTTAGTCACCATGAACATTTTAGGAAATTTTAGAATATAATTGATTTTTCAAACTTTGATCGGCCGTAGCGGCCAAACGAAAACTCCAAATTGAACGCGGTTTGCAAATCTGAGCTCCTCGTACGTCAATTAGTCGGATTAGAGATTTTAAATTTTTGATGAAAACACGAAAAAAAGACATGAGTAAACCCCTTGAAAATTTGTTAAAAAATGCAACTTTCTTAATAATCATCGTAGACTATTGAATTTAACTTTGTTTTCATCAGAAAGACGAGAGAAATTGATTGCCGTTAAAAAATTTCAGCTATCTTCAATAGCAAAAAAGTTAGTCACTGTGAACATTTTAGGAAATTTAAGAAAATAATTGATTTTTCAAACTTTGATCGGCTGTAGCGGCCAAACGAAAACTCCAAATTGAACGCGGTTTGCAAATCTGAGCTCCTCGTACGTCAATTAGTCGGATTAGAGATTTTAAATTTTTGATGAAAACACGAAAAAAAGACATGAGTAAACCCCTTGAAAATTTGTTAAAAAATGCAACTTTCTTAATAATCATCGTAGACTATTGAATTTAACTTTGTTTTCATCAGAAAGACGAGAGAAATTGATTGCCGTTAAAAAATTTCAGCTATCTTCAATAGCAAAAAAGTTAGTCACCATGAACATTTTAGGAAATTTTAGAAAATAATTGATTTTTCAAACTTTGATCGGCTGTAGCGGCCAAACGAAAACTCCAAATTGAACGCGGTTTGCAAATCTGAGCTCCTCGTACGTTAATTAGTCGGATTAGAGATTTTAAATTTTTGATGAAAACACGAAAAAAAGACATGAGTAAACCCCTTGAAAATTTGTTAAAAAATGCAACTTTCTTAATAATCATCGTAGACTATTGAATTTAACTTTGTTTTCATCAGAAAGACGAGAGAAATTGATTGCCGTTAAAAAATTTCAGCTATCTTCAATAGCAAAAAAGTTAGTCAGTCACCATGAACATTTTAGGAAATTTTAGAATATAATTGATTTTTCAAACTTTGATCGGCCGTAGCGGCCAAACGAAAACTCCAAATTGAACGCGGTTTGTAAATCTGAGCTCCTCGTACGTTAGTTAGTCGGATTAGAGATTTTAAATTTTTGATGAAAACACGAAAAAAAGACATGAGTAAACCCCTTGAAAATTTGTTAAAAAATGCAACTTTCTTAATAATCATCGTAGACTATTGAATTTAACTTTGTTTTCATCAGAAAGACGAGAGAAATTGATTGCCGTTAAAAAAATTCAGCTATCTTCAATAGCAAAAAAGTTAGTCAGTCACCATGAACCTTTTAGGAAATTTTACAATATAATTGATTTTTCAAACTTTGATCGGCAGTACCGGCCAAACGAAAACTCCAAATTGAACGCGGTTTGTAAATCTGAGCTCCTCGTACGTTAGTTAGTCGGATTAGAGATTTTAAATTTTTGATGAAAACACGAAAAAAAGACATGAGTAAACCCCTTGAAAATTTGTTAAAAAATGCAACTTTCTTAATAATCATCGTAGACTATTGAATGTAACTTTGTTTTCATCAGAAAGACGAGAGAAATTGATTGCCGTTAAAAAAATTCAGCTATCTTTAATAGCAAAAAAGTTAGTCAGTCACCATGAACATTTTAGGAAATTTTAGAAAATAATTGATTTTTCAAACTTTGATCGGCTGTAGCGGCCAAACGAAAACTCCAAATTGAACGCGGTTTGCAAATCTGAGCTCCTCGTACGTTAATTAGTCGGATTAGAGATTTTAAATTTTTGATGAAAACACGAAAAAAAGACATGAGTAAACCCCTTGAAAATTTGTTAAAAAATGCAACTTTCTTAATAATCATCGTAGACTATTGAATTTAACTTTGTTTTCATCAGAAAGACGAGAGAAATTGATTGCCGTTAAAAAATTTCAGCTATCTTCAATAGCAAAAAAGTTAGTCACCATGAACATTTTAGGAAATTTTAGAATATAATTGATTTTTCAAACTTTGATCGGCCGTAGCGGCCAAACGAAAACTCCAAATTGAACGCGGTTTGCAAATCTGAGCTCCTCGTACGTCAATTAGTCGGATTAGAGATTTTAAATTTTTGATGAAAACACGAAAAAAAGACATGAGTAAACCCCTTGAAAATTTGTTAAAAAATGCAACTTTCTTAATAATCATCGTAGACTATTGAATTTAACTTTGTTTTCATCAGAAAGACGAGAGAAATTGATTGCCGTTAAAAAATTTCAGCTATCTTCAATAGCAAAAAAGTTAGTCACTGTGAACATTTTAGGAAATTTTAGAAAATAATTGATTTTTCAAACTTTGATCGGCTGTAGCGGCCAAACGAAAACTCCAAATTGAACGCGGTTTGCAAATCTGAGCTCCTCGTACGTCAATTAGTCGGATTAGAGATTTTAAATTTTTGATGAAAACACGAAAAAAAGACATGAGTAAACCCCTTGAAAATTTGTTAAAAAATGCAACTTTCTTAATAATCATCGTAGACTATTGAATTTAACTTTGTTTTCATCAGAAAGACGAGAGAAATTGATTGCCGTTAAAAAATTTCAGCTATCTTCAATAGCAAAAAAGTTAGTCACCATGAACATTTTAGGAAATTTTAGAAAATAATTGATTTTTCAAACTTTGATCGGCTGTAGCGGCCAAACGAAAACTCCAAATTGAACGCGGTTTGCAAATCTGAGCTCCTCGTACGTTAATTAGTCGGATTAGAGATTTTAAATTTTTGATGAAAACACGAAAAAAAGACATGAGTAAACCCCTTGAAAATTTGTTAAAAAATGCAACTTTCTTAATAATCATCGTAGACTATTGAATTTAACTTTGTTTTCATCAGAAAGACGAGAGAAATTGATTGCCGTTAAAAAATTTCAGCTATCTTCAATAGCAAAAAAGTTAGTCACCATGAACATTTTAGGAAATTTTAGAATATAATTGATTTTTCAAACTTTGATCGGCCGTAGCGGCCAAACGAAAACTCCAAATTGAACGCGGTTTGCAAATCTGAGCTCCTCGTACGTCAATTAGTCGGATTAGAGATTTTAAATTTTTGATGAAAACACGAAAAAAAGACATGAGTAAACCCCTTGAAAATTTGTTAAAAAATGCAACTTTCTTAATAATCATCGTAGACTATTGAATTTAACTTTGTTTTCATCAGAAAGACGAGAGAAATTGATTGCCGTTAAAAAATTTCAGCTATCTTCAATAGCAAAAAAGTTAGTCACTATGAACATTTTAGGAAATTTTAGAAAATAATTGATTTTTCAAACTTTGATCGGCTGTAGCGGCCAAACGAAAACTCCAAATTGAACGCGGTTTGCAAATCTGAGCTCCTCGTACGTCAATTAGTCGGATTAGAGATTTTAAATTTTTGATGAAAACACGAAAAAAAGACATGAGTAAACCCCTTGAAAATTTGTTAAAAAATGCAACTTTCTTAATAATCATCGTAGACTATTGAATTTAACTTTGTTTTCATCAGAAAGACGAGAGAAATTGATTGCCGTTAAAAAATTTCAGCTATCTTCAATAGCAAAAAAGTTAGTCACCATGAACATTTTAGGAAATTTTAGAAAATAATTGATTTTTCAAACTTTGATCGGCTGTAGCGGCCAAACGAAAACTCCAAATTGAACGCGGTTTGCAAATCTGAGCTCCTCGTACGTTAATTAGTCGGATTAGAGATTTTAAATTTTTGATGAAAACACGAAAAAAAGACATGAGTAAACCCCTTGAAAATTTGTTAAAAAATGCAACTTTCTTAATAATCATCGTAGACTATTGAATTTAACTTTGTTTTCATCAGAAAGACGAAAGAAATTGATTGCCGTTAAAAAATTTCAGCTATCTTCAATAGCAAAAAAGTTAGTCAGTCACCATGAACATTTTAGGAAATTTTAGAATATAATTGATTTTTCAATGATTTTTTCAAAAAAGTTAGTCGGCCAAACGAAAACTCCAAATTGAACGCGGTTTGCAAATCTGAGCTCCTCGTACGTTAATTAGTCGGATTAGAGATTTTAAATTTTTGATGAAAACACGAAAAAAAGACATGAGTAAACCCCTTGAAAATTTGTTAAAAAATGCAACTTTCTTAATAATCATCGTAGACTATTGAATTTAACTTTGTTTTCATCAGAAAGACGAGAGAAATTGATTGCCGTTAAAAAATTTCAGCTATCTTCAATAGCAAAAAAGTTAGTCACCATGAACATTTTAGGAAATTTTAGAAAATAATTGATTTTTCAAACTTTGATCGGCTGTAGCGGCCAAACGAAAACTCCAAATTGAACGCGGTTTGCAAATCTGAGCTCCTCGTACGTTAATTAGTCGGATTAGAGATTTTAAATTTTTGATGAAAACACGAAAAAAAGACATGAGTAAACCCCTTGAAAATTTGTTAAAAAATGCAACTTTCTTAATAATCATCGTAGACTATTGAATTTAACTTTGTTTTCATCAGAAAGACGAAAGAAATTGATTGCCGTTAAAAAATTTCAGCTATCTTCAATAGCAAAAAAGTTAGTCAGTCACCATGAACATTTTAGGAAATTTTAGAATATAATTGATTTTTCAATGATTTTTTCAAAAAAGTTAGTCGGCCAAACGAAAACTCCAAATTGAACGCGGTTTGCAAATCTGAGCTCCTCGTACGTTAATTAGTCGGATTAGAGATTTTAAATTTTTGATGAAAACACGAAAAAAAGACATGAGTAAACCCCTTGAAAATTTGTTAAAAAATGCAACTTTCTTAATAATCATCGTAGACTATTGAATTTAACTTTGTTTTCATCAGAAAGACGAAAGAAATTGATTGCCGTTAAAAAATTTCAGCTATCTTCAATAGCAAAAAAGTTAGTCAGTCACCATGAACATTTTAGGAAATTTTAGAATATAATTGATTTTTCAATGATTTTTTCAAAAAAGTTAGTCGGCCAAACGAAAACTCCAAATTAAACGCGGTTTGCAAATCTGAGCTCCTCGTACGTCAATTAGTCGGATTAGAGATTTTAAATTTTTGATGAAAACACGAAAAAAAGACATGAGTAAACCCCTTGAAAATTTGTTAAAAAATGCAACTTTCTTAATAATCATCGTAGACTATTGAATTTAACTTTGTTTTCATCAGAAAGACGAGAGAAATTGATTGCTGTTAAAAAATTTCAGCTATCTTCAATAGCAAAAAAGTTAGTCACCATGAATGACTAACAGCAAATTTGAAGAAGAATTGCTGCATCACTTTTATATCAGCTGTCCAATACTAAAGAAGAATATGAGAGCAAATTCCATCCAGAAAAACTGGATAAATAACGAAATCAAAAATTCAGGCAACTGCCTCAAAGATTTATTCAGACTAAAAATAAAATCACAGTCACACGAATTGGATGAATTGTACAAGAATGAAAAAAACAAACATAAAAAATTAGTTCAAACAACGAAGAAAGCTGCACTCTCTAATCAACTTAAGCAAGCGAAAAACAAACAAAAAGAAATCTGGAAAATTGTGAACGAAGAGCTAGAAAAGAAAACGAAACACAAAGATATTATTATAATGGATAGTGGAAATGTTGTGCATCCTTCGCAACTAGCAGACGAGTTTGGTCACTATTTCTCTACTATAACTCAGAAGAAACTGCAAGCACATTTTGGAAATAACCCATCACAAGAATGTACGACTTCCAATCGGTCACATAACTCCACATTTTTTTTGAAACCCGTTTCCCCACAGGATGTATTCAATGTAATAATGTCACTAAGCAGCAAAACAAGCTCAGGAATCGATGAGATAAGCACGAAAGTACTCAAAGCAATTGCAGGTGAAATAAATGATCCACTCGCCTATTTAATAAATCAATGTTTTGAAACGGGGATATTTCCCGACCTGTTGAAAATTGCTAAAATTGTGCCAATTTACAAAACAGGGCCTCAAACAGACATTGCAAATTATCGGCCAATATCAGTTCTAAAGGCAATCTCAAAAGTGTTCGAAAAATGTTTAATGAACCAATTGTGGGAGTACATTACAAAATATAAATTATTGGTAAATAACCAACATGGATTCCGTACCGGAAAGTCAACTGAAACAGCGACCGTGGATTTACTAGAGGAAGTGAATAAACAGATGGATTTGGGAATGTGTGTTGCCGGTTTATTTTTTGACCTTTCGCGCGCATTTGACACTGTTAATTCCGTATCAGTGTACAATAAACTCTGTGCTTTGGGTATCCGCGGACATGTTGCTGAGTTGGTGCTTTCATTTCTTACTGGGAGAAAAATGTGTACTTCTGTGAACGGCAAAAAATCGAAAATATTCGAAATAGACTCTGGTGTAGTACAGGGTTCTACACTAGGCCCTCTTATATTTCTACTATACATTAACGACCTAGTTGAACATGTAAGTGACGGATATATGGTCAATTTTGCCGATGACACTGCCATTATTGTATCTGGAAAAACGCAAACAGAACTATTAGAGAAAATCGGTACAGTTACAAACGAAATGACGGTATGGTGTAACAAAAATAACCTGCTTCTAAATGCAGATAAAACAATTAAACTGCAGTTCTTTAATAGAAAACCAGTAATATGTCGCCTTCAATATAACGTATCAACCGTTAAGTTTTTGGGATGTTTTGTTGATGAAAGGCTGTCTTGGAGACAACATATTGACCATATATCTGCCAGGATGAACAGCGCTTATTATGCTATTCTAAAACTTAAAAACTCATTAACTATAGAATCATTACTACATGTGTATTATTCATTGGCATATCCACACTTGATGTACAATATTATTGCGTGGGGAAGGTCAGACACTAACAGATTAAGCGTCTCCCAAAAACGAATAATCCGCCTTATATTTAATATAAAAAGAACGGATACCTGCAGGGACACATTCCGAGCACACAATATACTAACACTGTCCTGTATATTTATATATAAATGTGCTGTATATGTACATACCAACAGTCACCTATTTGAGAAAAATAAGGACACACATAATTACCACACTAGAAACAGAGATACAATTAGAGCCACACGCCATAATACAACTCTGTATGAGAAATCTGGAAAATACTCATGCCTCAGTATATACAACAAATTACCAAATTCATTTAAAACCATCTCCAAATTAAACTGTTTCAAATCACAACTAAAAAAGTTTCTCATACAGAAGTGTTACTATAATTTTAACGAATTCATGTCGGACCCAATGTGATTTGTAACAAATTCTGTACGATTTATTGTATTTTATATTGGTTTTAGTCTGTTTTTATCTGTTTTGTTATTATCGTGATAACTATATATGTATGTGCATATGTATAATAATTTTAATGTATTTACACTATTATTTTTTAACAATTGACTTGTACATCTATCAAATGTATCTGTACAATACTGTACTGTGCATTCTGAATGATAGCTAAGTATGTGAATGAATAAATAAATAAATAAATAAATAAATGAACATTTTAGGAAATTTTAGAAAATAATTGATTTTTCAAACTTTGATCGGCTGTAGCGGCCAAACGAAAACTCGAAATTGAACGCGGTTTGCAAATCTGAGCTCCTCGTACGTTAATTAGTCGGATTAGAGATTTTAAATTTTTGATGAAAACACGAAAAAAAGACATGAGTAAAAAAAATGAAAATTTGTTAAAAAATGCAACTTTCTTAATAATCATCGTAGACTATTGAATTTAACTTTGTTTTCATCAGAAAGACGAGAGAAATTGATTGCCGTTAAAAAATTTCAGCTATCTTAAATAGCAAAAAAGTTAGTCAGTCACCATGAACATTTTGGGAAATTTTAGAATATAATTGATTTTTCAAACTTTGATCGGCTGTAGCGGCCAAACGAAAACTCCAAATTGAACGCGGTTTGCAAATCTGAGCTCCTCGTACGTCAATTAGTCGGACTAGAGATTTTAAATTTTTGATGAAAACACGAAAAAAAGACCCCTTGAAAATTTGTTAAAAAATGCAACTTTGTTAATAATCATCGTAGACTATTGAATGTAACTTTGTTTTCATCAGAAAGACGAGAGAAATTGATTGCCGTTAAAAAAATTCAGCTATCTTCAATAGCAAAAAAGTTAGTCAGTCACCATGAACATTTTAGGAAATTTTAGAAAATAATTGATTTTTCAAATTTTGATCGGCTGTAGCGGCCAAACGAAAACTCCAAATTGAACGCGGTTTACAAATCTGAGCTCCTCGTACGTTAATTAGTCGGATTAAAGATTTTAAATTTTTGACGAAAACACGAAAAAAAGACATGAGTAAACCCCTTGAAAATTTGTTAAAAAATGCAACTTTCTTAATAATCATCGTAGACTATTGAATTTAACTTTGTTTTCATCAGAAAGACGAGAGAAATTGATTCCCGTTAAAAAATTTCAGCTATCTTAAATAGCAAAAAAGTTAGTCAGTCACCATGAACATTTTGGGAAATTTTAGAATATAATTGATTTTTCAAACTTTGATCGGCTGTAGCGGCCAAACGAAAACTCCAAATTGAACGCGGTTTGCAAATCTGAGCTCCTCGTACGTCAATTAGTCGGATTAGAGATTTTAAATTTTTGATGAAAACACGAAAAAAAGACATGAGTAAAAAACCCCTTGAAAATTTGTTAAAAAATGCAACTTTCTTAATAATCATCGTAGACTATTGAATGTAACTTTGTTTTCATCAGAAAGACGAGAGAAATTGATTGCCGTTAAAAAAATTCAGCTATCTTCAATAGCAAAAAAGTTAGTCAGTCACCATGAACATTTTCGGAAATTTTAGAAAATAATTGATTTTTCAAACTTTGATCGGCTGTAGCGGCCAAACGAAAACTCCAAATTGAACGCGGTTTGCAAATCTGAGATCCTCGTACGTTAATTAGTCGGATTAGAGATTTTAAATTTTTGATGAAAACACGAAAAAAAGACATGAGTAAACCCCTTGAAAATTTGTTAAAAAATGCAACTTTCTTAATAATCATCGTAGACTATTGAATTTAACTTTGTTTTCATCAGAAAGACGAGAGAAATTGATTGCCGTTAAAAAATTTTAGCTATCTTCAATAGCAAAAAAGTTAGTCAGTCACCATGAACATTTTGGGAAATTTTAGAATATAATTGATTTTTCAAACTTTGATCGGCTGTAGCGGCCAAACGAAAACTCCAAATTGAACGCGGTGTGCAAATCTGAGCTCCTCGTACGTCAATTAGTCGGATTAGAGATTTTAAATTTTTGATGAAAACACGAAAAAAAGACATGAGTAAACCACTTGAAAATTTGTTAAAAAATGCAACTTTCTTAATAATCATCGTAGACTATTGAATTTATATTTGTTTTCATCAGAAAGACGAGAGAAATTGATTGCCGTTAAAAAATTTCAGCTATCTTAAATAGCAAAAAAGTTAGTCAGTCACCATGAACATTTTGGGAAATTTTAGAATATAATTGATTTTTCAAACTTTGATCGGCTGTAGCGGCCAAACGAAAACTCCAAATTGAACGCGGTTTGCAAATCTGAGCTCCTCGTACATCAATTAGTCGGACTAGAGATTTTAAATTTTTGATGAAAACACGAAAAAAAGACCCCTTGAAAATTTGTTAAAAAATGCAACTTTGTTAATAATCATCGTAGACTATTGAATGTAACTTTGTTTTCATCAGAAAGACGAGAGAAATTGATTGCCGTTAAAAAAATTCAGCTATCTTCAATAGCAAAAAAGTTAGTCAGTCACCATGAACATTTTAGGAAATTTTAGAAAATAATTGATTTTTCAAACTTTGATCGGCTGTAGCGGCCAAACGAAAACTCCAAATTGAACGCGGTTTACAAATCTGAGCTCTTCGTACGTTAATTAGTCGGATTAAAGATTTTAAATTTTTGACGAAAACACGAAAAAAAGACATGAGTAAACCCCTTGAAAATTTGTTAAAAAATGCAACTTTCTTAATAATCATCGTAGACTATTGAATTTAACTTTGTTTTCATCAGAAAGACGAGAGAAATTGATTGCCGTTAAAAAATTCTGCTATCTTAAATAGCAAAAAAGTTAGTCAGTCACCATGAACATTTTGGGAAATTTTAGAATATAATTGATTTTTCAAACTTTGATCGGCTGTAGCGGCCAAACGAAAACTCCAAATTGAACCCGGTTTGCAAATCTGAGCTCCTCGTACGTCAATTAGTCGAATTAGAGATTTTAAATTCTTGATGAAAACACGAAAAAAAGACATGAGTAAACCCCTTGAAAATTTGTTAAAAAATGCAACTTTCTTAATAATCATCGTAGACTATTGAATGTAACTTTGTTTTCATCAGAAAGACGAGAGAAATTGATTGCCGTTAAAAAAATTCAGCTATCTTCAATAGCAAAAAAGTTAGTCAGTCACCATGAACATTTTCGGAAATTTTAGAAAATAATTGATTTTTCAAACTTTGATCGGCTGTAGCGGCCAAACGAAAACTCCAAATTGAACGCGGTTTACAAATCTGAGCTCTTCGTACGTTAATTAGTCGGATTAAAGATTTTAAATTTTTGACGAAAACACGAAAAAAAGACATGAGTAAACCCCTTGAAAATTTGTTAAAAAATGCAACTTTCTTAATAATCATCGTAGACTATTGAATTTAACTTTGTTTTCATCAGAAAGACGAGAGAAATTGATTGCCGTTAAAAAATTTCAGCTATCTTAAATAGCAAAAAAGTTAGTCAGTCACCATGAACATTTTGGGAAATTTTAGAATATAATTGATTTTTCAAACTTTGATCGGCTGTAGCGGCCAAACGAAAACTCCAAATTGAACGTGGTTTGCAAATCTGAGCTCCTCGTACGTTAATTAGTCGGATTAGAGATTTTAAATTTTTGATGAAAACACGAAAAAAAGACATGAGTAAACCCCTTGAAAATTTGTTAAAAAATGCAACTTTCTTAATAATCATCGTAGACTATTGAATTTAACTTTGTTTTCATCAGAAAGACGAGAGAAATTGATTGCCGTTAAAAAATTTCAGCTATCTTAAATAGCAAAAAAGTTAGTCAGTCACCATGAACATTTTGGGAAATTTTAGAATATAATTGATTTTTCAAACTTTGATCGGCTGTAGCGGCCAAACGAAAACTCCAAATTGAACGCGGTTTGCAAATCTGAGCTCCTCGTACGTCAATTAGTCGGACTAGAGATTTTAAATTTTTGATGAAAACACGAAAAAAAGACCCCTTAAAAATTTGTTAAAAAATGCAACTTTGTTAATAATCATCGTAGACTATTGAATGTAACTTTGTTTTCATAAGAAAGACGAGAGAAATTGATTGCCGTTAAAAAAATTCAGCTATCTTCAATAGCAAAAAAGTTAGTCAGTCACCATGAACATTTTAGGAAATTTTAGAAAATAATTGATTTTTCAAACTTTGATCGGCTGTAGCGGCCAAACGAAAACTCCAAATTGAACGCGGTTTACAAATCTGAGCTCCTCGTACGTTAATTAGTCGGATTAAAGATTTTAAATTTTTGACGAAAACACGAAAAAAAGACATGAGTAAACCCCTTGAAAATTTGTTAAAAAATGCAACTTTCTTAATAATCATCGTAGACTATTGAATTTAACTTTGTTTTCATCAGAAAGACGAGAGAAATTGATTGCCGTTAAAAAATTTCAGCTATCTTCAATAGCAAAAAAGTTAGTCATTCACCATGAACATTTTGGGAAATTTTAATATATAATTGATTTTTCAAACTTTGATCGGCTGTAGCGGCCAAACGAAAACTCCAAATTGAACGCGGTTTGCAAATCTGAGCTCCTCGTACGTCAATTAGTCGAATTAGAGATTTTAAATTTTAGATGAAAACACGAAAAAAAGACATGAGTAAACCCCTTGAAAATTTGTTAAAAAATGCAACTTTCTTAATAATCATCGTAGACTATTGAATTTAACTTTGTTTTCATCAGAAAGACGAGAGAAATTGATTGCCGTTAAAAAAATTCAGCTATCTTCAATAGCAAAAAAGTTAGTCAGTCACCATGAACATTTTAGGAAATTTTAGAAAATAATTGATTTTTCAAACTTTGATCGGCTGTAGCGGCCAAACGAAAACTCCAAATTGAACGCGGTTTGCAAATCTGAGCTCCTCGTACGTCAATTAGTCGGATTAGAGATTTTAAATTTTTGATGAAAACACGAAAAAAAGACATGAGTAAACCCCTTGAAAATTTGTTAAAAAATGCAACTTTCTTAATAATCATCGTAGACTATTGAATTTAACTTTGTTTTCATCAGAAAGACGAGAGAAATTGATTGCCGTTAAAAAATTTCAGCTATCTTCAATAGCAAAAAAGTTAGTCAGTCACCATGAACATTTTGGGAAATTTTAGAATATAATTGATTTTTCAAACTTTGATCGGCTGTAGCGGCCAAACGAAAACTCCAAATTGAACGCGGTTTGCAAATCTGAGCTCCTCGTACGTTAATTAGTCGGATTAGAGATTTTAAAATTTTGATGAAAACACGAAAAAAAGACATGAGTAAACCCCTTGAAAATTTGTTAAAAAATGCAACTTTCTTAATAATCATCGTAGACTATTGAATTTAACTTTGTTTTCACCAGAAAGATGAGAGAAATTGATTGCCGTTAAAAAATTTCAGCTATCTTCAATAGCAAAAAAGTTAGTCAGTCACCATGAACAGGAAATTTTAGAATATAATTGATTTTTCAAACTTTGATCGGCTGTAGCGGCCAAACGAAAACTCCAAATTGAACACGGTTTGCAAATCTGAGCTCCTCGTACGTCAATTAGTTGGATTAGAGATTTTAAATTTTTGATGAAAACACGAAAAAAAGACATGAGTAAACTCCTTGAAAATTTGTTAAAAAATGCAACTTTCTTAATAATCATCGTAGACTATTGAATTTAACTTTGTTTTCATCAGAAAGACGAGAGAAATTGATTGCCGTTAAAAAATTTCAGCTATCTGCAATAGTAAAAAAGTTAGTCAGTCACAGTGAACATTTTAGAAAATTTACGAAAATAATTGATTTTTCAGACTTTGATCGGCCGTAGCGGCCAAACGAAAACTCCAAATTGAACGCGGTTTGCAAATCTGAGCTCCTCGTACGTCAATTAGTCGGATTAGAGATTTTAAATTTTTGATGAAAACACGGAAAAAAGACATGAGTAAGTAAACCCCTTGAAAATTTGTTAAAAAATGCAACTTTCTTAATAATCATCGTAGATTACTGAATTTAACTTTGTTTTCATCAGAAAGACGAGAGAAATTGATTGCCGTTAAAAAATTTCAGCTATCTTCAATAGCAAAAAAGTTAGTCAGTCACAGTGAACATTTTAGGAAATTTGAGAATATAATTGATTTTTCAGACTTTGATCGGCCGTAGCGGCTAAACGAAAACTCCAAATTGAACGCGGTTTGCAAATCTGAGCTCCTCGTACGTTAATTAGTCGGATTGGAGATTTTAAATTTTTGATGAAAACACGAAAAAAAGACATGAGTAAACCCCTTGAAAATTTGTTAAAAAATGCAACTTTCTTAATAATCATCGTAGACTATTGAATTTAACTTTGTTTTCATCAGAAAGATGAGAGAAATTGATTGCCGTTAAAAAATTTTAGCTATCTTCAATAGCAAAAAAGTTAGTCAGTCACCATGAACATTTTAGGAAATTTTAGAATATAATTGATTTTTCAAACTTTGATCGGCTGTAGCGGCCAAACGAAAACTCCAAATTGAACGCGGTTTGCAAATCTGAGCTCCTCGTACGTTAATTAGTCGGATTAGTGATTTTAAATTTTTGATGAAAACACGAAAAAAGACATGAGTAAACCCCTTGAAAATTTCTTAAAAAATGCAACTTTCTTAATAATCATCGTAGACTATTGAATTTAACTTTGTTTTCATCAGAAAGATGAGAGAAATTGATTGCCGTTAAAAAATTTCAGCTATCTTCAATAGCAAAAAAGTTAGTCAGTCACCATGAACATTTTAGGAAATTTTAGAATATAATTGATTTTTCAAACTTTGATCGGCTGTAGCGGCCAAACGAAAACTCCAAATTGAACGCGGTTTGCAAATCTGAGCTCCTCGTACGTTAATTAGTCGGATTAGAGATTTTAAATTTTTGATGAAAACACGAAAAAAAGACATGAGTAAACCCCTTGAAAATTTGTTAAAAAATGCAACTTTCTTAATAATCATCGTAGACTATTGAATTTAACTTTGTTTTCATCAGAAAGATGAGAGAAATTGATTGCCGTTAAAAAATTTCAGCTATCTTCAATAGCAAAAAAGTTAGTCTGTCACCATGAACATTTTAGGAAATTTTAAAATATAATTGATTTTTCAAACTTTGATCGGCTGTAGCGGCCAAACGAAAACTCCAAATTGAACGCGGTTTGCAAATCTGAGCTCCTCGTACGTTAATTAGTCGGATTAGAGATTTTAAATTTTTGATGAAAACACGAAAAAAAGACATGAGTAAACCCCTTGAAAATTTGTTAAAAAATGCAACTTTCTTAATAATCATCGTAGACTATTGAATTTAACTTTGTTTTCATCAGAAAGACGAGAGAAATTGATTGCCGTTAAAAAATTTCAGCTATCTTAAATAGCAAAAAAGTTAGTCAGTCACCATGAACATTTTGGGAAATTTTAGAATATAATTGATTTTTCAAACTTTGATCGGCTGTAGCGGCCAAACGAAAACTCCAAATTGAACGCGGTTTGCAAATCTGAGCTCCTCGTACGTCAATTAGTCGGACTAGAGATTTTAAATTTTTGATGAAAACACGAAAAAAAGACCCCTTGAAAATTTGTTAAAAAATGCAACTTTGTTAATAATCATCGTAGACTATTGAATTTAACTTTGTTTTCATCAGAAAGACGAGAGAAATTGATTCCCGTTAAAAAAATTCAGCTATCTTAAATAGCAAAAAAGTTAGTCAGTCACCATGAACATTTTGGGAAATTTTAGAATATAATTGATTTTTCAAACTTTGATCGGCTGTAGCGGCCAAACGAAAACTCCAAATTGAACGCGGTTTGCAAATCTGAGCTCCTCGTACGTCAATTAGTCGGATTAGAGATTTTAAATTTTTGATGAAAACACGAAAAAAAGACATGAGTAAACCTCTTGAAAATTTGTTAAAAAATGCAACTTTCTTAATAATCATCGTAGACTATTGAATTTAACTTTGTTTTCATCAGAAAGACGAGAGAAATTGATTGCCGTTAAAAAATTTCAGCTATCTGCAATAGTAAAAAAGTTAGTCAGTCACAGTGAACATTTTAGAAAATTTACGAAAATAATTGATTTTTCAGACTTTGATCGGCCGTAGCGGCCAAACGAAAACTCCAAATTGAACGCGGTTTGCAAATCTGAGCTCCTCGTACGTCAATTAGTCGGATTAGAGATTTTAAATTTTTGATGAAAACACGGAAAAAAGACATGAGTAAGTAAACCCCTTGAAAATTTGTTAAAAAATGCAACTTTCTTAATAATCATCGTAGATTACTGAATTTAACTTTGTTTTCATCAGAAAGACGAGAGAAATTGATTGCCGTTAAAAAATTTCAGCTATCTTCAATAGCAAAAAAGTTAGTCAGTCACAGTGAACATTTTAGGAAATTTGAGAATATAATTGATTTTTCAGACTTTGATCGGCCGTAGCGGCTAAACGAAAACTCCAAATTGAACGCGGTTTGCAAATCTGAGCTCCTCGTACGTTAATTAGTCGGATTGGAGATTTTAAATTTTTGATGAAAACACGAAAAAAAGACATGAGTAAACCCCTTGAAAATTTGTTAAAAAATGCAACTTTCTTAATAATCATCGTAGACTATTGAATTTAACTTTGTTTTCATCAGAAAGATGAGAGAAATTGATTGCCGTTAAAAAATTTTAGCTATCTTCAATAGCAAAAAAGTTAGTCAGTCACCATGAACATTTTAGGAAATTTTAGAATATAATTGATTTTTCAAACTTTGATCGGCTGTAGCGGCCAAACGAAAACTCCAAATTGAACGCGGTTTGCAAATCTGAGCTCCTCGTACGTTAATTAGTCGGATTAGAGATTTTAAATTTTTGATGAAAACACGAAAAAAAGACATGAGTAAACCCCTTGAAAATTTGTTAAAAAATGCAACTTTCTTAATAATCATCGTAGACTATTGAATTTAACTTTGTTTTCATCAGAAAGATGAGAGAAATTGATTGCCGTTAAAAAATTTCAGCTATCTTCAATAGCAAAAAAGTTAGTCAGTCACCATGAACATTTTAGGAAATTTTAGAATATAATTGATTTTTCAAACTTTGATCGGCTGTAGCGGCCAAACGAAAACTCCAAATTGAACGCGGTTTGCAAATCTGAGCTCCTCGTACGTTAATTAGTCGGATTAGAGATTTTAAATTTTTGATGAAAACACGAAAAAAAGACATGAGTAAACCCCTTGAAAATTTGTTAAAAAATGCAACTTTCTTAATAATCATCGTAGACTATTGAATTTAACTTTGTTTTCATCAGAAAGATGAGAGAAATTGATTGCCGTTAAAAAATTTCAGCTATCTTCAATAGCAAAAAAGTTAGTCTGTCACCATGAACATTTTAGGAAATTTTAGAATATAATTGATTTTTCAAACTTTGATCGGCTGTAGCGGCCAAACGAAAACTCCAAATTGAACGCGGTTTGCAAATCTGAGCTCCTCGTACGTTAATTAGTCGGATTAGAGATTTTAAATTTTTGATGAAAACACGAAAAAAAGACATGAGTAAACCCCTTGAAAATTTGTTAAAAAATGCAACTTTCTTAATAATCATCGTAGACTATTGAATTTAACTTTGTTTTCATCAGAAAGACGAGAGAAATTGATTGCCGTTAAAAAATTTCAGCTATCTTAAATAGCAAAAAAGTTAGTCAGTCACCATGAACATTTTGGGAAATTTTAGAATATAATTGATTTTTCAAACTTTGATCGGCTGTAGCGGCCAAACGAAAACTCCAAATTGAACGCGGTTTGCAAATCTGAGCTCCTCGTACGTCAATTAGTCGGATTAGAGATTTTAAATTTTTGATGAAAACACGAAAAAAAGACCCCTTGAAAATTTGTTAAAAAATGCAACTTTGTTAATAATCATCGTAGACTATTGAATGTAACATTGTTTTCATAAGAAAGACGAGAGAAATTGATTGCCGTTAAAAAAATTCAGCTATCTTCAATAGCAAAAAAGTTAGTCAGTCACCATGAACATTTTCGGAAATTTTAGAAAATAATTGATTTTTCAAACTTTGATCGGCTGTAGCGGCCAAACGAAAACTCCAAATTGAACGCGGTTTGCAAATCTGAGATCCTCGTACGTTTTTTAGTCGGATTAGAGATTTTAAATTTTTGATGAAAACACGAAAAAAAGACATGAGTAAACCCCTTGAAAATTTGTTAAAAAATGCAACTTTCTTAATAATCATCGTAGACTATTGAATTTAATTTTTTTTTCATCAGAAAGACGAGAGAAATTGATTGCCGTTAAAAAAATTCAGCTATCTTCAATAGCAAAAAAGTTAGTCAGTCACCATGAACATTTTCGGAAATTTTAGAAAATAATTGATTTTTCAAACTTTGATCGGCTGTAGCGGCCAAACGAAAACTCCAAATTGAACGCGGTTTGCAAATCTGAGATCCTCGTACGTTAATTAGTCGGATTAGAGATTTTAAATTTTTGATGAAAACACGAAAATAAGACATGAGTAAACCCCTTGAAAATTTGTTAAAAAATGCAACTTTCTTAATAATCATCGTAGACTATTGAATTTAACTTTGTTTTCATCAGAAAGACGAGAGAAAATGATTTCCGTTAAAAAATTTCAGCTATCTTAAATAGCAAAAAAGTTAGTCAGTCACCATGAACATTTTGGGAAATTTTAGAATATAATTGATTTTTCAAACTTTGATCGGCTGTAGCGGCCAAACGAAAACTCCAAATTGAACGCGGTTTGCAAATCTGAGCTCCTCGTACGTCAATTAGTCGGATTAGAGATTTTAAATTTTTGATGAAAACACGAAAAAAAGACATGAGTAAACCTCTTGAAAATTTGTTAAAAAATGCAACTTTCTTAATAATCATCGTAGACTATTGAATTTAACTTTGTTTTCATCAGAAAGACGAGAGAAATTGATTGCCGTTAAAAAATTTCAGCTATCTGCAATAGTAAAAAAGTTAGTCAGTCACAGTGAACATTTTAGAAAATTTACGAAAATAATTGATTTTTCAGACTTTGATCGGCCGTAGCGGCCAAACGAAAACTCCAAATTGAACGCGGTTTGCAAATCTGAGCTCCTCGTACGTTAATTAGTCGGATTAGAGATTTTAAATTTTTGATGAAAACACGAAAAAAAGACATGAGTAAGTAAACCCCTTGAAAATTTGTTAAAAAATGCAACTTTCTTAATAATCATCGTAGATTACTGAATTTAACTTTGTTTTCATCAGAAAGACGAGAGAAATTGATTGCCGTTAAAAAATTTCAGCTATCTTCAATAGCAAAAAAGTTAGTCAGTCACAGTGAACATTTTAGGAAATTTTAGAATATAATTGATTTTTCAGACTTTGATCGGCCGTAGCGGCCAAACGAAAACTCCAAATTGAACGCGGTTTGCAAATCTGAGCTCCTCGTACGTTAATTAGTCGGATTAGAGATTTTAAATTTTTGACGAAAACACGAAAAAAAGACATAAGTAAACCCCTTGAAAATTTGTTAAAAAATGCAACTTTCTTAATAATCATCGTAGACTATTGAATTTAACTTTGTTTTCATCAGAAAGATGAGAGAAATTGATTGCCGTTAAAAATTTTTAGCTATCTTCAATAGCAAAAAAGTTAGTCAGTCACCATGAACATTTTAGGAAATTTTAGAATATAATTGATTTTTCAAACTTTGATCGGCTGTAGCGGCCAAACGAAAACTCCAAATTGAACGCGGTTTGCAAATCTGAGCTCCTCGTACGTTAATTAGTCGGATTAGAGATTTTAAATTTTTGATGAAAACACGAAAAAAAGACATGAGTAAACCCCTTGAAAATTTGTTAAAAAATGCAACTTTCTTAATAATCATCGTAGACTATTGAATTTAACTTTGCTTTCATCAGAAAGATGAGAGAAATTGATTGCCGTTAAAAAATTTCAGCTATCTTCAATAGCAAAAAAGTTAGTCAGTCACCATGAACATTTTAGGAAATTTTAGAATATAATTGATTTTTCAAACTTTGATCGGCTGTAGCGGCCAAACGAAAACTCCAAATTGAACGCGGTTTGCAAATCTGAGCTCCTCGTACGTCTATTAGTCGGATTAGAGATTTTAAATTTTTGATGAAAACACGAAAAAAAGACATGAGTAAACCCCTTGAAAATTTGTTAAAAAATGCAACTTTCTTAATAATCATCGTAGACTATTGAATTTAACTTTGTTTTCATCAGAAAGATGAGAGAAATTGATTGCCGTTAAAAAATTTCAGCTATCTTAATTAGCAAAAAAGTTAGTCACCATGAACATTTTGGGAAATTTTAGAATATAATTGATTTTTCAAACTTTGATCGGCCGTAGCGGCCAAACGAAAACTCCAAATTGAACGCGGTTTGCAAATCTGAGCTCCTCGTACGTCAATTAGTCGGATTAGAGATTTTAAATTTTTGATGAAAACACGAAAAAAAGACATGAGTAAACCCCTTGAAAATTTGTTAAAAAATGCAACTTTCTTAATAATCATCGTAGACTATTGAATTTAACTTTGTTTTCATCAGAAAGACGAGAGAAATTGATTGCCGTTAAAAAATTTCAGCTATCTTCAATAGCAAAAAAGTTAGTCAGTCACCATGAACATTTTAGGAAATTTTAGAATATAATTGATTTTTCAAACTTTGATCGGCTGTAGCGGCCAAACGAAAACTCCAAATTGAACGCGGTTTGCAAATCTGAGCTCCTCGTACGTCTATTAGTCGGATTAGAGATTTTAAATTTTTGATGAAAACACGAAAAAAAGACATGAGTAAACCCCTTGAAAATTTGTTAAAAAATGCAACTTTCTTAATAATCATCGTAGACTATTGAATTTAACTTTGTTTTCATCAGAAAGATGAGAGAAATTGATTGCCGTTAAAAATTTCAGCTATCTTAATTAGCAAAAAAGTTAGTCACCATGAACATTTTGGGAAATTTTAGAATATAATTGATTTTTCAAACTTTGATCGGCCGTAGCGGCCAAACGAAAACTCCAAATTGAACGCGGTTTGCAAATCTGAGCTCCTCGTACGTCAATTAGTCGGATTAGAGATTTTAAATTTTTGATGAAAACACGAAAAAAAGACATGAGTAAACCCCTTGAAAATTTGTTAAAAAATGCAACTTTCTTAATAATCATCGTAGACTATTGAATTTAACTTTGTTTTCATCAGAAAGACGAGAGAAATTGATTGCCGTTAAAAAATTTCAGCTATCTTCAATAGCAAAAAAGTTAGTCACTATGAACATTTTAGGAAATTTTAGAAAATAATTGATTTTTCAAACTTTGATCGGCTGTAGCGGCCAAACGAAAACTCCAAATTGAACGCGGTTTGCAAATCTGAGCTCCTCGTACGTCAATTAGTCGGATTAGAGATTTTAAATTTTTGATGAAAACACGAAAAAAAGACATGAGTAAACCCCTTGAAAATTTGTTAAAAAATGCAACTTTCTTAATAATCATCGTAGACTATTGAATTTAACTTTGTTTTCATCAGAAAGACGAGAGAAATTGATTGCCGTTAAAAAATTTCAGCTATCTTCAATAGCAAAAAAGTTAGTCACCATGAACATTTTAGGAAATTTTAGAAAATAATTGATTTTTCAAACTTTGATCGGCTGTAGCGGCCAAACGAAAACTCCAAATTGAACGCGGTTTGCAAATCTGAGCTCCTCGTACGTTAATTAGTCGGATTAGAGATTTTAAATTTTTGATGAAAACACGAAAAAAAGACATGAGTAAACCCCTTGAAAATTTGTTAAAAAATGCAACTTTCTTAATAATCATCGTAGACTATTGAATTTAACTTTGTTTTCATCAGAAAGACGAAAGAAATTGATTGCCGTTAAAAAATTTCAGCTATCTTCAATAGCAAAAAAGTTAGTCAGTCACCATGAACATTTTAGGAAATTTTAGAATATAATTGATTTTTCAATGATTTTTTCAAAAAAGTTAGTCGGCCAAACGAAAACTCCAAATTGAACGCGGTTTGTAAATCTGAGCTCCTCGTACGTTAGTTAGTCGGATTAGAGATTTTAAATTTTTGATGAAAACACGAAAAAAAGAGATGAGTAAACCCCTTGAAAATTTGTTAAAAAATGCAACTTTCTTAATAATCATCGTAGACTATTGAATTTAACTTTGTTTTCATCAGAAAGACGAGAGAAATTGATTGCCGTTAAAAAATTTCAGCTATCTTCAATAGCAAAAAAGTTAGTCAGTCACCATGAACATTTTAGGAAATTTTACAATATAATTGATTTTTCAAACTTTAATCGGCAGTACCGGCCAAACAAAAACTCCAAATTGAACGCGGTTTGTAAATCTGAGCTCCTCGTACGTTAGTTAGTCGGATTAGAGATTTTAAATTTTTGATGAAAACACGAAAAAAAGACATGAGTAAACCCCTTGAAAATTTGTTAAAAAATGCAACTTTCTTAATAATCATCGAAGACTATTGAATTTAACTTTGTTTTCATCAGAAAGACGAGAGAAATTGATTGCCGTTAAAAAATTTCAGCTATCTTCAATAGCAAAAAAGTTAGTCACCATGAACATTTTAGGAAATTTTAGAATATAATTGATTTTTCAAACTTTGATCGGCCGTAGCGGCCAAACGAAAACTCCAAATTGAACGCGGTTTGCAAATCTGAGCTCCTCGTACGTCAATTAGTCGGATTAGAGATTTTAAATTTTTGATGAAAACACGAAAAAAAGACATGAGTAAACCCCTTGAAAATTTGTTAAAAAATGCAACTTTCTTAATAATCATCGTAGACTATTGAATGTAACTTTGTTTTCATCAGAAAGACGAGAGAAATTGATTGCCGTTAAAAAAATTCAGCTATCTTTAATAGCAAAAAAGTTAGTCAGTCGCCATGAACATTTTAGGAAATTTTAGAAAATAATTGATTTTTCAAACTTTGATCGGCTGTAGCGGCCAAACGAAAACTCCAAATTAAACGCGGTTTGCAAATCTGAGCTCCTCGTACGTTAATTAGTCGGATTAGAGATTTTAAATTTTTGATGAAAACACGAAAAAAAGACATGAGTAAACCCCTTGAAAATTTGTTAAAAAATGCAACTTTCTTAATAATCATCGTAGACTATTGAATTTAACTTTGTTTTCATCAGAAAGACGAGAGAAATTGATTGCCGTTAAAAAATTTCAGCTATCTTAAATAGCAAAAAAGTTAGTCAGTCACCATGAACATTTTGGGAAATTTTAGAATATAATTGATTTTTCAAACTTTGATGGGCTGTAGCGGCCAAACGAAAACTCCAAATTGAACGCGGTTTGCAAATCTGAGCTCCTCGTACGTCAATTAGTCGGACTAGAGATTTTAAATTTTTGATGAAAACACGAAAAAAAGACCCCTTGAAAATTTGTTAAAAAATGCAACTTTGTTAATAATCATCGTAGACTATTGAATGTAACTTTGTTTTCATCAGAAAGACGAGAGAAATTGATTGCCGTTAAAAAAATTCAGCTATCTTCAATAGCAAAAAAGTTAGTCAGTCACCATGAACATTTTAGGAAATTTTAGAAAATAATTGATTTTTCAAACTTTGATCGGCTGTAGCGGCCAAACGAAAACTCCAAATTGAACGCGGTTTACAAATCTGAGCTCCTCGTACGTTAATTAGTCGGATTAAAGATTTTAAATTTTTGACGAAAACACGAAAAAAAGACATGAGTAAACCCCTTGAAAATTTGTTAAAAAATGCAACTTTCTTAATAATCATCGTAGACTATTGAATTTAACTTTGTTTTCATCAGAAAGACGAGAGAAATTGATTGCCGTTAAAAAATTTCAGCTATCTTAAATAGCAAAAAAGTTAGTCAGTCACCATGAACATTTTGGGAAATTTTAGAATATAATTGATTTTTCAAACTTTGATCGGCTGTAGCGGCCAAACGAAAACTCCAAATTGAACGCGGTTTGCAAATCTGAGCTCCTCGTACGTCAATTAGTCGGATTAGAGATTTTAAATTTTTGATGAAAACACGAAAAAAAGACATGAGTAAAAAACCCCTTGAAAATTTGTTAAAAAATGCAACTTTCTTAATAATCATCGTAGACTATTGAATGTAACTTTGTTTTCATCAGAAAGACGAGAGAAATTGATTGCCGTTAAAAAAATTCAGCTATCTTCAATAGCAAAAAAGTTAGTCAGTCACCATGAACATTTTCGGAAATTTTAGAAAATAATTGATTTTTCAAACTTTGATCGGCTGTAGCGGCCAAACGAAAACTCCAAATTGAACGCGGTTTGCAAATCTGAGATCCTCGTACGTTAATTAGTCGGATTACAGATTTTAAATTTTTGATGAAAACACGAAAAAAAGACATGAGTAAACCCCTTGAAAATTTGTTAAAAAATGCAACTTTCTTAATAATCATCGTAGACTATTGAATTTAACTTTGTTTTCATCAGAAAGACGAGAGAAATTGATTGCCGTTAAAAAAATTTAGCTATCTTCAATAGCAAAAAAGTTAGTCACCATGAACATTTTAGGAAATTTTAGAATATAATTGATTTTTCAAACTTTGATCGGCTGTAGCGGCCAAACGAAAACTCCAAATTGAACGCGGTTTGCAAATCTGAGCTCCTCGTACGTTAGTTAGTCGGATTAGAGATTTTAAATTTTTGACGAAAACACGAAAAAAAGACATGAGTAAACCCCTTGAAAATTTGTTAAAAAATGCAACTTTCTTAATAATCATCGTAGACTATTGAATTTAACTTTGTTTTCATCAGAAAGACGAGAGAAATTGATTGCCGTTAAAAAATTTCAGCTATCTTAAATAGCAAAAAAGTTAGTCAGTCACCATGAACATTTTGGGAAATTTAAGAATATAATTGATTTTTCAAACTTTGATCGGCTGTAGCGGCCAAACGAAAACTCCAAATTGAACGCGGTTTGCAAATCTGAGCTCCTCGTACGTTAATTAGTCGGATTAGAGATTTTAAATTTTTGATGAAGACACGAAAAAAAGACATGAGTAAACCCCTTGAAAATTTGTTAAAAAATGCAACTTTCTTAATAATCATCGTAGACTATTGAATTTAACTTTGTTTTCATCAGAAAGACGAGAGAAATTGATTGCCGTTAAAAAATTTCAGCTATCTTAAATAGCAAAAAAGTTAGTCAGTCACCATGAACATTTTGGGAAATTTTAGAATATAATTGATTTTTCAAACTTTGATCGGCTGTAGCGGCCAAACGAAAACTCCAAATTGAACGCGGTTTGCAAATCTGAGCTCCTCGTACGTCAATTAGTCGGACTAGAGATTTTAAATTTTTGATGAAAACACGAAAAAAAGACCCCTTGAAAATTTGTTAAAAAATGCAACTTTGTTAATAATCATCGTAGACTATTGAATGTAACTTTGTTTTCATAAGAAAGACGAGAGAAATTGATTGCCGTTAAAAAAATTCAGCTATCTTCAATAGCAAAAAAGTTAGTCAGTCACCATGAACATTTTCGGAAATTTTAGAAAATAATTGATTTTTCAAACTTTGATCGGCTGTAGCGGCCAAACGAAAACTCCAAATTGAACGCGGTTTACAAATCTGAGCTCCTCGTACGTTAATTAGTCGGATTAAAAATTTTAAATTTTTGACGAAAACACGAAAAAAAGACATGAGTAAACCCCTTGAAAATTTGTTAAAAAATGCAACTTTCTTAATAATCATCGTAGACTATTGAATTTAACTTTGTTTTCATCAGAAAGACGAGAGAAATTGATTGCCGTTAAAAAAATTCAGCTATCTTAAATAGCAAAAAAGTTAGTCATTCACCATGAACATTTTGGGAAATTTTAGAATATAATTGATTTTTCAAACTTTGATCGGCTGTAGCGGCCAAACGAAAACTCCAAATTGAACGCGGTTTGCAAATCTGAGCTCCTCGTACGTCAATTAGTCGAATTAGAGATTTTAAATTTTAGATGAAAACACGAAAAAAAGACATGAGTAAACCCCTTGAAAATTTGTTAAAAAATGCAACTTTCTTAATAATCATCGTAGACTATTGAATTTAAGTTTGTTTTCATCAGAGAGACGAGAGAAATTGATTGCCGTTAAAAAAATTCAGCTATCTTCAATAGCAAAAAAGTTAGTCAGTCACCATGAACATTTTAGGAAATTTTAGAAAATAATTGATTTTTCAAACTTTGATCGGCTGTAGCGGCCAAACGAAAACTCCAAATTGAACGCGGTTTGCAAATCTGAGCTCCTCGTACGTCAATTAGTCGGATTAGAGATTTTAAATTTTTGATGAAAACACGAAAAAAAGACATGAGTAAACCCCTTGAAAATTTGTTAAAAAATGCAACTTTCTTAATAATCATCGTAGACTATTGAATTTAACTTTGTTTTCATCAGAAAGACGAGAGAAATTGATTGCCGTTAAAAAATTTCAGCTATCTTCAATAGCAAAAAAGTTAGTCAGTCACCATGAACATTTTGGGAAATTTTAGAATATAATTGATTTTTCAAACTTTGATCGGCTGTAGCGGCCAAACGAAAACTCCAAATTGAACGCGGTTTGCAAATCTGAGCTCCTCGTACGTTAATTAGTCGGATTAGAGATTTTAAAATTTTGATGAAAACACGAAAAAAAGACATGAGTAAACCCCTTGAAAATTTGTTAAAAAATGCAACTTTCTTAATAATCATCGTAGACTATTGAATTTAACTTTGTTTTCACCAGAAAGATGAGAGAAATTGATTGCCGTTAAAAAATTTCAGCTATCTTAAATAGCAAAAAAGTTAGTCAGTCACCATGAACATTTTGGGAAATTTAAGAATATAATTGATTTTTCAAACTTTGATCGGCTGTAGCGGCCAAACGAAAACTCCAAATTGAACGCGGTTTGCAAATCTGAGCTCCTCGTACGTTAATTAGTCGGATTAGAGATTTTAAATTTTTGATGAAGACACGAAAAAAAGACATGAGTAAACCCCTTGAAAATTTGTTAAAAAATGCAACTTTCTTAATAATCATCGTAGACTATTGAATTTAACTTTGTTTTCATCAGAAAGACGAGAGAAATTGATTGCCGTTAAAAAAATTTAGCTATCTTCAATAGCAAAAAAGTTAGTCACCATGAACATTTTAGGAAATTTTAGAATATAATTGATTTTTCAAACTTTGATCGGCTGTAGCGGCCAAACGAAAACTCCAAATTGAACGCGGTTTGCAAATCTGAGCTCCTCGTACGTTAGTTAGTCGGATTAGAGATTTTAAATTTTTGACGAAAACACGAAAAAAAGACATGAGTAAACCCCTTGAAAATTTGTTAAAAAATGCAACTTTCTTAATAATCATCGTAGACTATTGAATTTAACTTTGTTTTCATCAGAAAGACGAGAGAAATTGATTGCCGTTAAAAAATTTCAGCTATCTTAAATAGCAAAAAAGTTAGTCAGTCACCATGAACATTTTGGGAAATTTAAGAATATAATTGATTTTTCAAACTTTGATCGGCTGTAGCGGCCAAACGAAAACTCCAAATTGAACGCGGTTTGCAAATCTGAGCTCCTCGTACGTTAATTAGTCGGATTAGAGATTTTAAATTTTTGATGAAGACACGAAAAAAAGACATGAGTAAACCCCTTGAAAATTTGTTAAAAAATGCAACTTTCTTAATAATCATCGTAGACTATTGAATTTAACTTTGTTTTCATCAGAAAGACGAGAGAAATTGATTGCCGTTAAAAAATTTCAGCTATCTTAAATAGCAAAAAAGTTAGTCAGTCACCATGAACATTTTGGGAAATTTTAGAATATAATTGATTTTTCAAACTTTGATCGGCTGTAGCGGCCAAACGAAAACTCCAAATTGAACGCGGTTTGCAAATCTGAGCTCCTCGTACGTCAATTAGTCGGACTAGAGATTTTAAATTTTTGATGAAAACACGAAAAAAAGACCCCTTGAAAATTTGTTAAAAAATGCAACTTTGTTAATAATCATCGTAGACTATTGAATGTAACTTTGTTTTCATAAGAAAGACGAGAGAAATTGATTGCCGTTAAAAAAATTCAGCTATCTTCAATAGCAAAAAAGTTAGTCAGTCACCATGAACATTTTCGGAAATTTTAGAAAATAATTGATTTTTCAAACTTTGATCGGCTGTAGCGGCCAAACGAAAACTCCAAATTGAACGCGGTTTACAAATCTGAGCTCCTCGTACGTTAATTAGTCGGATTAAAAATTTTAAATTTTTGACGAAAACACGAAAAAAAGACATGAGTAAACCCCTTGAAAATTTGTTAAAAAATGCAACTTTCTTAATAATCATCGTAGACTATTGAATTTAACTTTGTTTTCATCAGAAAGACGAGAGAAATTGATTGCCGTTAAAAAATTTCAGCTATCTTAAATAGCAAAAAAGTTAGTCATTCACCATGAACATTTTGGGAAATTTTAGAATATAATTGATTTTTCAAACTTTGATCGGCTGTAGCGGCCAAACGAAAACTCCAAATTGAACGCGGTTTGCAAATCTGAGCTCCTCGTACGTCAATTAGTCGAATTAGAGATTTTAAATTTTAGATGAAAACACGAAAAAAAGACATGAGTAAACCCCTTGAAAATTTGTTAAAAAATGCAACTTTCTTAATAATCATCGTAGACTATTGAATTTAAGTTTGTTTTCATCAGAGAGACGAGAGAAATTGATTGCCGTTAAAAAAATTCAGCTATCTTCAATAGCAAAAAAGTTAGTCAGTCACCATGAACATTTTAGGAAATTTTAGAAAATAATTGATTTTTCAAACTTTGATCGGCTGTAGCGGCCAAACGAAAACTCCAAATTGAACGCGGTTTGCAAATCTGAGCTCCTCGTACGTCAATTAGTCGGATTAGAGATTTTAAATTTTTGATGAAAACACGAAAAAAAGACATGAGTAAACCCCTTGAAAATTTGTTAAAAAATGCAACTTTCTTAATAATCATCGTAGACTATTGAATTTAACTTTGTTTTCATCAGAAAGACGAGAGAAATTGATTGCCGTTAAAAAATTTCAGCTATCTTCAATAGCAAAAAAGTTAGTCAGTCACCATGAACATTTTGGGAAATTTTAGAATATAATTGATTTTTCAAACTTTGATCGGCTGTAGCGGCCAAACGAAAACTCCAAATTGAACGCGGTTTGCAAATCTGAGCTCCTCGTACGTTAATTAGTCGGATTAGAGATTTTAAAATTTTGATGAAAACACGAAAAAAAGACATGAGTAAACCCCTTGAAAATTTGTTAAAAAATGCAACTTTCTTAATAATCATCGTAGACTATTGAATTTAACTTTGTTTTCACCAGAAAGATGAGAGAAATTGATTGCCGTTAAAAAATTTCAGCTATCTTCAATAGCAAAAAAGTTAGTCAGTCACCATGAACAGGAAATTTTAGAATATAATTGATTTTTCAAACTTTGATCGGCTGTAGCGGCCAAACGAAAACTCCAAATTGAACACGGTTTGCAAATCTGAGCTCCTCGTACGTCAATTAGTCGGATTAGAGATTTTAAATTTTTGATGAAAACACGAAAAAAAGACATGAGTAAACCTCTTGAAAATTTGTTAAAAAATGCAACTTTCTTAATAATCATCGTAGACTATTGAATTTAACTTTGTTTTCATCAGAAAGACGAGAGAAATTGATTGCCGTTAAAAAATTTCAGCTATCTGCAATAGTAAAAAAGTTAGTCAGTCACAGTGAACATTTTAGAAAATTTACGAATATAATTGATTTTTCAGACTTTGATCGGCCGTAGCGGCCAAACGAAAACTCCAAATTGAACGCGGTTTGCAAATCTGAGCTCCTCGTACGTCAATTAGTCGGATTAGAGATTTTAAATTTTTGATGAAAACACGAAAAAAAGACATGAGTAAGTAAACCCCTTGAAAATTTGTTAAAAAATGCAACTTTCTTAATAATCATCGTAGATTACTGAATTTAACTTTGTTTTCATCAGAAAGACGAGAGAAATTGATTGCCGTTAAAAAATTTCAGCTATCTTCAATAGCAAAAAAGTTAGTCAGTCACAGTGAACATTTTAGGAAATTTGAGAATATAATTGATTTTTCAGACTTTGATCGGCCGTAGCGGCCAAACGAAAACTCCAAATTGAACGCGGTTTGCAAATCTGAGCTCCTCGTACGTTAATTAGTCGGATTAGAGATTTTAAATTTTTGATGAAAACACGAAAAAAAGACATGAGTAAACCCCTTGAAAATTTGTTAAAAAATGCAACCTTCTTAATAATCATCGTAGACTATTGAATTTAACTTTGTTTTCATCAGAAAGATGAGAGAAATTGATTGCCGTTAAAAAATTTTAGCTATCTTCAATAGCAAAAAAGTTAGTCAGTCACCATGAACATTTTAGGAAATTTTAGAATATAATTGATTTTTCAAACTTTGATCGGCTGTAGCGGCCAAACGAAAACTCCAAATTGAACGCGGTTTGCAAATCTGAGCTCCTCGTACGTTAATTAGTCGGATTAGAGATTTTAAATTTTTGATGAAAACACGAAAAAAAGACATGAGTAAACCCCTTGAAAATTTGTTAAAAAATGCAACTTTCTTAATAATCATCGTAGACTATTGAATTTAACTTTGTTTTCATCAGAAAGATGAGAGAAATTGATTGCCGTTAAAAAATTTCAGCTATCTTCAATAGCAAAAAAGTTAGTCAGTCACCATGAACATTTTAGGAAATTTTAGAATATAATTGATTTTTCAAACTTTGATCGGCTGTAGCGGCAAAACGAAAACTCCAAATTGAACGCGGTTTGCAAATCTGAGCTCCTCGTACGTTAATTAGTCGGATTAGAGATTTTAAATTTTTGATGAAAACACGAAAAAAAGACATGAGTAAACCCCTTGAAAATTTGTTAAAAAATGCAACTTTCTTAATAATCATCGTAGACTATTGAATTTAATTTTTTTTTCATCAGAAAGACGAGAGAAATTGATTGCCGTTAAAAAAATTCAGCTATCTTCAATAGCAAAAAAGTTAGTCAGTCACCATGAACATTTTCGGAAATTTTAGAAAATAATTGATTTTTCAAACTTTGATCGGCTGTAGCGGCCAAACGAAAACTCCAAATTGAACGCGGTTTGCAAATCTGAGATCCTCGTACGTTAATTAGTCGGATTAGAGATTTTAAATTTTTGATGAAAACACGAAAAAAAGACATGAGTAAACCCCTTGAAAATTTGTTAAAAAATGCAACTTTCTTAATAATCATCGTAGACCATTGAATTTAACTTTGTTTTCATCAGAAAGACGAGAGAAAATGATTTCCGTTAAAAAATTTCAGCTATCTTAAATAGCAAAAAAGTTAGTCAGTCACCATGAACATTTTGGGAAATTTTAGAATATAATTGATTTTTCAAACTTTGATCGGCTGTAGCGGCCAAACGAAAACTCCAAATTGAACGCGGTTTGCAAATCTGAGCTCCTCGTACGTCAATTAGTCGGATTAGAGATTTTAAATTTTTGATGAAAACACGAAAAAAAGACATGAGTAAACCTCTTGAAAATTTGTTAAAAAATGCAACTTTCTTAATAATCATCGTAGACTATTGAATTTAACTTTGTTTTCATCAGAAAGACGAGAGAAATTGATTGCCGTTAAAAAATTTCAGCTATCTGCAATAGTAAAAAAGTTAGTCAGTCACAGTGAACATTTTAGAAAATTTACGAAAATAATTGATTTTTCAGACTTTGATCGGCCGTAGCGGCCAAACGAAAACTCCAAATTGAACGCGGTTTGCAAATCTGAGCTCCTCGTACGTCAATTAGTCGGATTAGAGATTTTAAATTTTTGATGAAAACACGAAAAAAAGACATGAGTAAGTAAACCCCTTGAAAATTTGTTAAAAAATGCAACTTTCTTAATAATCATCGTAGATTACTGAATTTAACTTTGTTTTCATCAGAAAGACGAGAGAAATTGATTGCCGTTAAAAAATTTCAGCTATCTTCAATAGCAAAAAAGTTAGTCAGTCACAGTGAACATTTTAGGAAATTTTAGAATATAATTGATTTTTCAGACTTTGATCGGCCGTAGCGGCCAAACGAAAACTCCAAATTGAACGCGGTTTGCAAATCTGAGCTCCTCGTACGTTAGTTAGTCGGATTAGAGATTTTAAATTTTTGATGAAAACACGAAAAAAAGACATAAGTAAACCCCTTGAAAATTTGTTAAAAAATGCAACTTTCTTAATAATCATCGTAGACTATTGAATTTAACTTTGTTTTCATCAGAAAGATGAGAGAAATTGATTGCCGTTAAAAAATTTTAGCTATCTTCAATAGCAAAAAAGTTAGTCAGTCACCATGAACATTTTAGGAAATTTTAGAATATAATTGATTTTTCAAACTTTGATCGGCTGTAGCGGCCAAACGAAAACTCCAAATTGAACGCGGTTTGCAAATCTGAGCTCCTCGTACGTTAATTAGTCGGATTAGAGATTTTAAATTTTTGATGAAAACACGAAAAAAAGACATGAGTAAACCCCTTGAAAATTTGTTAAAAAATGCAACTTTCTTAATAATCATCGTAGACTATTGAATTTAACTTTGTTTTCATCAGAAAGATGAGAGAAATTGATTGCCGTTAAAAAATTTTAGCTATCTTCAATAGCAAAAAAGTTAGTCAGTCACCATGAACATTTTAGGAAATTTTAGAATATAATTGATTTTTCAAACTTTGATCGGCTGTAGCGGCCAAACGAAAACTCCAAATTGAACGCGGTTTGCAAATCTGAGCTCCTCGTACGTTAATTAGTCGGATAAGAGATTTTAAATTTTTGATGAAAACACGAAAAAAAGACATGAGTAAACCCCTTGAAAATTTGTTAAAAAATGCAACTTTCTTAATAATCATCGTAGACTATTGAATTTAACTTTGCTTTCATCAGAAAGACGAGAGAAATTGGTTGCCGTTAAAAAATTTCAGCTATCTTCAATAGCAAAAAAGTTAGTCAGTCACCATGAACATTTTAGGAAATTTTAGAATATAATTGATTTTTCAAACTTTGATCGGCTGTAGCGGCCAAACGAAAACTCCAAATTGAACGCGGTTTGCAAATCTGAGCTCCTCGTACGTCTATTAGTCGGATTAGAGATTTTAAATTTTTGATGAAAACACGAAAAAAAGACATGAGTAAACCCCTTGAAAATTTGTTAAAAAATGCAACTTTCTTAATAATCATCGTAGACTATTGAATTTAACTTTGTTTTCATCAGAAAGATGAGAGAAATTGATTGCCGTTAAAAAATTTCAGCTATCTTAATTAGCAAAAAAGTTAGTCACCATGAACATTTTGGGAAATTTTAGAATATAATTGATTTTTCAAACTTTGATCGGCCGTAGCGGCCAAACGAAAACTCCAAATTAAACGCGGTTTGCAAATCTGAGCTCCTCGTACGTCAATTAGTCGGATTAGAGATTTTAAATTTTTGATGAAAACACGAAAAAAAGACATGAGTAAACCCCTTGAAAATTTGTTAAAAAATGCAACTTTCTTAATAATCATCGTAGACTATTGAATTTAACTTTGTTTTCATCAGAAAGACGAGAGAAATTGATTGCCGTTAAAAAATTTCAGCTATCTTCAATAGCAAAAAAGTTAGTCACTATGAACATTTTAGAAAATTTTAGAAAATAATTGATTTTTCAAACTTTGATCGGCTGTAGCGGCCAAACGAAAACTCCAAATTGAACGCGGTTTGCAAATCTGAGCTCCTCGTACGTCAATTAGTCGGATTAGAGATTTTAAATTTTTGATGAAAACACGAAAAAAAGACATGAGTAAACCCCTTGAAAATTTGTTAAAAAATGCAACTTTCTTAATAATCATCGTAGACTATTGAATTTAACTTTGTTTTCATCAGAAAGACGAGAGAAATTGATTGCCGTTAAAAAATTTCAGCTATCTTCAATAGCAAAAAAGTTAGTCACCATGAACATTTTAGGACATTTTAGAAAATAATTGATTTTTCAAACTTTGATCGGCTGTAGCGGCCAAACGAAAACTCCAAATTGAACGCGGTTTGCAAATCTGAGCTCCTCGTACGTTAATTAGTCGGATTAGAGATTTTAAATTTTTGATGAAAACACGAAAAAAAGACATGAGTAAACCCCTTGAAAATTTGTTAAAAAATGCAACTTTCTTAATAATCATCGTAGACTATTGAATTTAACTTTGTTTTCATCAGAAAGACGAAAGAAATTGATTGCCGTTAAAAAATTTCAGCTATCTTCAATAGCAAAAAAGTTAGTCAGTCACCATGAACATTTTAGGAAATTTTAGAATATAATTGATTTTTCAATGATTTTTTCAAAAAAGTTAGTCGGCCAAACGAAAACTCCAAATTGAACGCGGTTTGTAAATCTGAGCTCCTCGTACGTTAGTTAGTCGGATTAGAGATTTTAAATTTTTGATGAAAACACGAAAAAAAGAGATGAGTAAACCCCTTGAAAATTTGTTAAAAAATGCAACTTTCTTAATAATCATCGTAGACTATTGAATTTAACTTTGTTTTCATCAGAAAGACGAGAGAAATTGATTGCCGTTAAAAAATTTCAGCTATCTTCAATAGCAAAAAAGTTAGTCAGTCACCATGAACATTTTAGGAAATTTTACAATATAATTGATTTTTCAAACTTTAATCGGCAGTACCGGCCAAACAAAAACTCCAAATTGAACGCGGTTTGTAAATCTGAGCTCCTCGTACGTTAGTTAGTCGGATTAGAGATTTTAAATTTTTGATGAAAACACGAAAAAAAGACATGAGTAAACCCCTTGAAAATTTGTTAAAAAATGCAACTTTCTTAATAATCATCGAAGACTATTGAATTTAACTTTGTTTTCATCAGAAAGACGAGAGAAATTGATTGCCGTTAAAAAATTTCAGCTATCTTTAATAGCAAAAAAGTTAGTCACCATGAACATTTTAGGAAATTTTAGAATATAATTGATTTTTCAAACTTTGATCGGCCGTAGCGGCCAAACGAAAACTCCAAATTGAACGCGGTTTGCAAATCTGAGCTCCTCGTACGTCAATTAGTCGGATTAGAGATTTTAAATTTTTGATGAAAACACGAAAAAAAGACATGAGTAAACCCCTTGAAAATTTGTTAAAAAATGCAACTTTCTTAATAATCATCGTAGACTATTGAATGTAACTTTGTTTTCATCAGAAAGACGAGAGAAATTGATTGCCGTTAAAAAAATTCAGCTATCTTTAATAGCAAAAAAGTTAGTCAGTCGCCATGAACATTTTAGGAAATTTTAGAAAATAATTGATTTTTCAAACTTTGATCGGCTGTAGCGGCCAAACGAAAACTCCAAATTGAACGCGGTTTGCAAATCTGAGCTCCTCGTACGTTAATTAGTCGGATTAGAGATTTTAAATTTTTGATGAAAACACGAAAAAAAGACATGAGTAAACCCCTTGAAAATTTGTTAAAAAATGCAACTTTCTTAATAATCATCGTAGACTATTGAATTTAACTTTGTTTTCATCAGAAAGACGAGAGAAATTGATTGCCGTTAAAAAATTTCAGCTATCTTCAATAGCAAAAAAGTTAGTCACCATGAACATTTTAGGAAATTTTAGAATATAATTGATTTTTCAAACTTTGATCGGCCGTAGCGGCCAAACGAAAACTCCAAATTAAACGCGGTTTGCAAATCTGAGCTCCTCGTACGTCAATTAGTCGGATTAGAGATTTTAAATTTTTGATGAAAACACGAAAAAAAGACATGAGTAAACCCCTTGAAAATTTGTTAAAAAATGCAACTTTCTTAATAATCATCGTAGACTATTGAATTTAACTTTGTTTTCATCAGAAAGACGAGAGAAATTGATTGCCGTTAAAAAATTTCAGCTATCTTAAATAGCAAAAAAGTTAGTCAGTCACCATGAACATTTTGGGAAATTTTAGAATATTATTGATTTTTCAAACTTTGATCGGCTGTAGCGGCCAAACGAAAACTCCAAATTGAACGCGGTTTGCAAATCTGAGCTCCTCGTACGTCAATTAGTCGGACTAGAGATTTTAAATTTTTGATGAAAACACGAAAAAAAGACCCCTTGAAAATTTGTTAAAAAATGCAACTTTGTTAATAATCATCGTAGACTATTGAATGTAACTTTGTTTTCATCAGAAAGACGAGAGAAATTGATTGCCGTTAAAAAAATTCAGCTATCTTCAATAGCAAAAAAGTTAGTCAGTCACCATGAACATTTTAGGAAATTTTAGAAAATAATTGATTTTTCAAACTTTGATCGGCTGTAGCGGCCAAACGAAAACTCCAAATTGAACGCGGTTTACAAATCTGAGCTCCTCGTACGTTAATTAGTCGGATTAAAGATTTTAAATTTTTGACGAAAACACGAAAAAAAGACATGAGTAAACCCCTTGAAAATTTGTTAAAAAATGCAACTTTCTTAATAATCATCGTAGACTATTGAATTTAACTTTGTTTTCATCAGAAAGACGAGAGAAATTGATTGCCGTTAAAAAATTTCAGCTATCTTAAATAGCAAAAAAGTTAGTCAGTCACCATGAACATTTTGGGAAATTTTAGAATATAATTGATTTTTCAAACTTTGATCGGCTGTAGCGGCCAAACGAAAACTCCAAATTGAACGCGGTTTGCAAATCTGAGCTCCTCGTACGTCAATTAGTCGGATTAGATATTTTAAATTTTTGATGAAAACACGAAAAAAAGACATGAGTAAAAAACCCCTTGAAAATTTGTTAAAAAATGCAACTTTCTTAATAATCATCGTAGACTATTGAATGTAACTTTGTTTTCATCAGAAAGACGAGAGAAATTGATTGCCGTTAAAAAAATTCAGCTATCTTCAATAGCAAAAAAGTTAGTCAGTCACCATGAACATTTTCGGAAATTTTAGAAAATAATTGATTTTTCAAACTTTGATCGGCTGTAGCGGCCAAACGAAAACTCCAAATTGAACGCGGTTTGCAAATCTGAGATCCTCGTACGTTAATTAGTCGGATTAGAGATTTTAAATTTTTGATGAAAACACGAAAAAAAGACATGAGTAAACCCCTTGAAAATTTGTTAAAAAATGCAACTTTCTTAATAATCATCGTAGACTATTGAATTTAACTTTGTTTTCATCAGAAAGACGAGAGAAATTGATTGCCGTTAAAAAAATTTAGCTATCTTCAATAGCAAAAAAGTTAGTCACCATGAACATTTTAGGAAATTTTAGAATATAATTGATTTTTCAAACTTTGATCGGCTGTAGCGGCCAAACGAAAACTCCAAATTGAACGCGGTTTGCAAATCTGAGCTCCTCGTACGTTAGTTAGTCGGATTAGAGATTTTAAATTTTTGACGAAAACACGAAAAAAAGACATGAGTAAACCCCTTGAAAATTTGTTAAAAAATGCAACTTTCTTAATAATCATCGTAGACTATTGAATTTAACTTTGTTTTCATCAGAAAGACGAGAGAAATTGATTGCCGTTAAAAAATTTCAGCTATCTTAAATAGCAAAAAAGTTAGTCAGTCACCATGAACATTTTGGGAAATTTAAGAATATAATTGATTTTTCAAACTTTGATCGGCTGTAGCGGCCAAACGAAAACTCCAAATTGAACGCGGTTTGCAAATCTGAGCTCCTCGTACGTTAATTAGTCGGATTAGAGATTTAAATTTTTGATGAAGACACGAAAAAAAGACATGAGTAAACCCCTTGAAAATTTGTTAAAAAATGCAACTTTCTTAATAATCATCGTAGACTATTGAATTTAACTTTGTTTTCATCAGAAAGACGAGAGAAATTGATTGCCGTTAAAAAATTTCAGCTATCTTGAATAGCAAAAAAGTTAGTCAGTCACCATGAACATTTTGGGAAATTTTAGAATATAATTTATTTTTCAAACTTTGATCGGCTGTAGCGGCCAAACGAAAACTCCAAATTGAACGCGGTTTGCAAATCTGAGCTCCTCGTACGTTAATTAGTCGGATTAAAGATTTTTAATTTTTGACGAAAACACGAAAAAAAGACATGAGTAAACCCCTTGAAAATTTGTTAAAAAATGCAACTTTCTTAATAATCATCGTAGACTATTGAATTTAACTTTGTTTTCATCAGAAAGACGAGAGAAATTGATTGCCGTTAAAAAAATTCAGCTATCTTCAATAGCAAAAAAGTTAGTCACCATGAACATTTTAGGAAATTTTAGAATATAATTGATTTTTCAAACTTTGATCGGCTGTAGCGGCCAAACGAAAACTCCAAATTGAACGCGGTTTGCAAATCTGAGCTCCTCGTACGTCAATTAGTCGAATTAGAGATTTTAAATTTTTGATGAAAACACGAAAAAAAGACATGAGTAAACCCCTTGAAAATTTGTTAAAAAATGCAACTTTCTTAATAATCATCGTAGACTATTGAATGTTACTTTGTTTTCATCAGAAAGACGAGAGAAATTGATTGCCGTTAAAAAAATTCAGCTATCTTCAATAGCAAAAAAGTTAGTCAGTCACCATGAACATTTTAGGAAATTTTAGAAAATAATTGATTTTTCAAACTTTGATCGGCTGTAGCGGCCAAACGAAAACTCCAAATTGAACGCGGTTTACAAATCTGAGCTCCTCGTACGTTAATTAGTCGGATTAAAGATTTTAAATTTTTGACGAAAACACGAAAAAAAGACATGAGTAAACCCCTTGAAAATTTGTTAAAAAATGCAACTTTCTTAATAATCATCGTAGACTATTGAATTTAACTTTGTTTTCATCAGAAAGACGAGAGAAATTGATTGCCGTTAAAAAATTTCAGCTATCTTCAATAGCAAAAAAGTTAGTCACCATGAACATTTTAGGAAATTTTAGAATATAATTGATTTTTCAAACTTTGATCGGCTGTAGCGGCCAAACGAAAACTCCAAATTGAACGCGGTTTGCAAATCTGAGCTCCTCGTACGTTAGTTAGTCGGATTAGAGATTTTAAATTTTTGACGAAAACACGAAAAAAAGACATGAGTAAACCCCTTGAAAATTTGTTAAAAAATGCAACTTTCTTAATAATCATCGTAGACTATTGAATTTAACTTTGTTTTCATCAGAAAGACAAGAGAAATTGATTGCCGTTAAAAAATTTCAGCTATCTTAAATAGCAAAAAAGTTAGTCAGTCACCATGAACATTTTGGGAAATTTTAGAATATAATTGATTTTTCAAACTTTGATCGGCTGTAGCGGCCAAACGAAAACTCCAAATTGAACGCGGTTTGCAAATCTGAGCTCCTCGTACGTTAATTAGTCGGATTAGAGATTTTAAATTTTTGATGAAAACACGAAAAAAAGACATGAGTAAACCCCTTGAAAATTTGTTAAAAAATGCAACTTTCTTAATAATCATCGTAGACTATTGAATTTAACTTTGTTTTCATCAGAAAGACGAGAGAAATTGATTGCCGTTAAAAAATTTCAGCTATCTTAAATAGCAAAAAAGTTAGTCAGTCACCATGAACATTTTGGGAAATTTTAGAATATAATTGATTTTTCAAACTTTGATCGGCTGTAGCGGCCAAACGAAAACTCCAAATTGAACGCGGTTTGCAAATCTGAGCTCCTCGTACGTCAATTAGTCGGACTAGAGATTTTAAATTTTTGATGAAAACACGAAAAAAAGACCCCTTGAAAATTTGTTAAAAAATGCAACTTTGTTAATAATCATCGTAGACTATTGAATGTAACTTTGTTTTCATAAGAAAGACGAGAGAAATTGATTGCCGTTAAAAAAATTCAGCTATCTTCAATAGCAAAAAAGTTAGTCAGTCACCATGAACATTTTCGGAAATTTTAGAAAATAATTGATTTTTCAAACTTTGATCGGCTGTAGCGGCCAAACGAAAACTCCAAATTGAACGCGGTTTACAAATCTGAGCTCCTCGTACGTTAATTAGTCGGATTAAAGATTTTAAATTTTTGACGAAAACACGAAAAAAAGACATGAGTAAACCCCTTGAAAATTTGTTAAAAAATGCAACTTTCTTAATAATCATCGTAGACTATTGAATTTAACTTTGTTTTCATCAGAAAGACGAGAGAAATTGATTGCCGTTAAAAAATTTCAGCTATCTTAAATAGCAAAAAAGTTAGTCATTCACCATGAACATTTTGGGAAATTTTAGAATATAATTGATTTTTCAAACTTTGATCGGCTGTAGCGGCCAAACGAAAACTCCAAATTGAACGCGGTTTGCAAATCTGAGCTCCTCGTACGTCAATTAGTCGAATTAGAGATTTTAAATTTTAGATGAAAACACGAAAAAAAGACATGAGTAAACCCCTTGAAAATTTGTTAAAAAATGCAACTTTCTTAATAATCATCGTAGACTATTGAATTTAACTTTGTTTTCATCAGAAAGACGAGAGAAATTGATTGCCGTTAAAAAAATTCAGCTATCTTCAATAGCAAAAAAGTTAGTCAGTCACCATGAACATTTTAGGAAATTTTAGAAAATAATTGATTTTTCAAACTTTGATCGGCTGTAGCGGCCAAACGAAAACTCCAAATTGAACGCGGTTTGCAAATCTGAGCTCCTCGTACGTCAATTAGTCGGATTAGAGATTTTAAATTTTTGATGAAAACACGAAAAAAAGACATGAGTAAACCCCTTGAAAATTTGTTAAAAAATGCAACTTTCTTAATAATCATCGTAGACTATTGAATTTAACTTTGTTTTCATCAGAAAGACGAGAGAAATTGATTGCCGTTAAAAAATTTCAGCTATCTTCAATAGCAAAAAAGTTAGTCAGTCACCATGAACATTTTGGGAAATTTTAGAATATAATTGATTTTTCAAACTTTGATCGGCTGTAGCGGCCAAACGAAAACTCCAAATTGAACGCGGTTTGCAAATCTGAGCTCCTCGTACGTTAATTAGTCGGATTAGAGATTTTAAAATTTTGATGAAAACACGAAAAAAAGACATGAGTAAACCCCTTGAAAATTTGTTAAAAAATGCAACTTTCTTAATAATCATCGTAGACTATTGAATTTAACTTTGTTTTCACCAGAAAGATGAGAGAAATTGATTGCCGTTAAAAAATTTCAGCTATCTTCAATAGCAAAAAAGTTAGTCAGTCACCATGAACAGGAAATTTTAGAATATAATTGATTTTTCAAACTTTGATCGGCTGTAGCGGCCAAACGAAAACCCCAAATTGAACACGGTTTGCAAATCTGAGCTCCTCGTACGTCAATTAGTCGGATTAGAGATTTTAAATTTTTGATGAAAACACGAAAAAAAGACATGAGTAAACTCCTTGAAAATTTGTTAAAAAATGCAACTTTCTTAATAATCATCGTAGACTATTGAATTTAACTTTGTTTTCATCAGAAAGACGAGAGAAATTGATTGCCGTTAAAAAATTTCAGCTATCTTCAATAGCAAAAAAGTTAGTCACCATGAACATTTTAGGAAATTTTAGAATATAATTGATTTTTCAAACTTTGATCGGCTGTAGCGGCCAAACGAAAACTCCAAATTGAACGCGGTTTGCAAATCTGAGCTCCTCGTACGTCAATTAGTCGGATTAGAGATTTTAAATTTTTGATGAAAACACGAAAAAAAGACATGAGTAAACCCCTTGAAAATTTGTTAAAAAATGCAACTTTCTTAATAATCATCGTAGACTATTGAATTTAATTTTTTTTTTCATCAGAAAGACGAGAGAAATTGATTGCCGTTAAAAAAATTCAGCTATCTTCAATAGCAAAAAAGTTAGTCAGTCACCATGAACATTTTCGGAAATTTTAGAAAATAATTGATTTTTCAAACTTTGATCGGCTGTAGCGGCCAAACGAAAACTCCAAATTGAACGCGGTTTGCAAATCTGAGATCCTCGTACGTTAATTAGTCGGATTAGAGATTTTAAATTTTTGATGAAAACACGAAAAAAAGACATGAGTAAACCCCTTGAAAATTTGTTAAAAAATGCAACTTTCTTAATAATCATCGTAGACTATTGAATTTAACTTTGTTTTCATCAGAAAGACGAGAGAAATTGATTGCCGTTAAAAAATTTCAGCTATCTGCAATAGTAAAAAAGTTAGTCAGTCACAGTGAACATTTTAGAAAATTTACGAAAATAATTGATTTTTCAGACTTTGATCGGCCGTAGCGGCCAAACGAAAACTCCAAATTGAACGCGGTTTGCAAATCTGAGCTCCTCGTACGTCAATTAGTCGGATTAGAGATTTTAAATTTTTGATGAAAACACGAAAAAAAGACATGAGTAAACCCCTTGAAAATTTGTTAAAAAATGCAACTTTCTTAATAATCATCGTAGACTATTGAATTTAACTTTGTTTTCATCAGAAAGACGAGAGAAATTGATTGCCGTTAAAAAATTTCAGCTATCTGCAATAGTAAAAAAGTTAGTCAGTCACAGTGAACATTTTAGAAAATTTGAGAATATAATTGATTTTTCAGACTTTGATCGGCCGTAGCGGCCAAACGAAAACTCCAAATTGAACGCGGTTTGCAAATCTGAGCTCCTCGTACGTTAATTAGTCGGATTAGAGATTTTAAATTTTTGATGAAAACACGAAAAAAAGACATGAGTAAACCCCTTGAAAATTTGTTAAAAAATGCAACTTTCTTAATAATCATCGTAGACTATTGAATTTAATTTTTTTTTTCATCAGAAAGATGAGAGAAATTGATTGCCGTTAAAAAAATTCAGCTATCTTCAATAGCAAAAAAGTTAGTCAGTCACCATGAACATTTTAGGAAATTTTAGAAAATAATTGATTTTTCAAACTTTGATCGGCTGTAGCGGCCAAACGAAAACTCCAAATTGAACGCGGTTTGCAAATCTGAGCTCCTCGTACGTTAATTAGTCGGATTAGAGATTTTAAATTTTTGATGAAAACACGAAAAAAAGACATGAGTAAACCCCTTGAAAATTTGTTAAAAAATGCAACTTTCTTAATAATCATCGTAGACTATTGAATTTAACTTTGTTTTCATCAGAAAGATGAGAGAAATTGATTGCCGTTAAAAAATTTCAGCTATCTTCAATAGCAAAAAAGTTAGTCAGTCACCATGAACATTTTAGGAAATTTTAGAATATAATTGATTTTTCAAACTTTGATCGGCTGTAGCGGCCAAACGAAAACTCCAAATTGAACGCGGTTTGCAAATCTGAGCTCCTTGTACGTTAATTAGTCGGATTAGAGATTTTAAATTTTTGATGAAAACACGACAAAAAAGACATGAGTAAACCCCTTGAAAATTTGTTAAAAAATGCAACTTTCTTAATAATCATCGTAGACTATTGAATTTAACTTTGTTTTCATCAGAAAGATGAGAGAAATTGATTGCCGTTAAAAAATTTCAGCTATCTTCAATAGCAAAAAAGTTAGTCTGTCACCATGAACATTTTAGGAAATTTTAGAATATAATTGATTTTTCAAACTTTGATCGGCTGTAGCGGCCAAACGAAAACTCCAAATTGAACGCGGTTTGCAAATCTGAGCTCCTCGTACGTCTATTAGTCGGATTAGAGATTTTAAATTTTTGATGAAAACACGAAAAAAAGACATGAGTAAACCCCTTGAAAATTTGTTAAAAAATGCAACTTTCTTAATAATCATCGTAGACTATTGAATTTAATTTTTTTTTCATCAGAAAGACGAGAGAAATTGATTGCCGTTAAAAAAATTCAGCTATCTTCAATAGCAAAAAAGTTAGTCAGTCACCATGAACATTTTCGGAAATTTTAGAAAATAATTGATTTTTCAAACTTTGATCGGCTGTAGCGGCCAAACGAAAACTCCAAATTGAACGCGGTTTGCAAATCTGAGCTCCTCGTACGTTAGTTAGTCGGATTAGAGATTTTAAATTTTTGATGAAAACACGAAAAAAAGACATGAGTAAACCCCTTGAAAATTTGTTAAAAAATGCAACTTTCTTAATAATCATCGTAGACTATTGAATTTAACTTTGTTTTCATCAGAAAGACGAGAGAAATTGATTGCCGTTAAAAAATTTCAGCTATCTTAAATAGCAAAAAAGTTAGTCAGTCACCATGAACATTTTGGGAAATTTTAGAATATAATTGATTTTTCAAACTTTGATCGGCTGTAGCGGCCAAACGAAAACTCCAAATTGAACGCGGTTTGCAAATCTGAACTCCTCGTACGTCAATTAGTCGGACTAGAGATTTTAAATTTTTGATGAAAACACGAAAAAAAGACCCCTTGAAAATTTGTTAAAAAATGCAACTTTGTTAATAATCATCGTAGACTATTGAATGTAACATTGTTTTCATAAGAAAGACGAGAGAAATTGATTGCCGTTAAAAAAATTCAGCTATCTTCAATAGCAAAAAAGTTAGTCAGTCACCATGAACATTTTCGGAAATTTTAGAAAATAATTGATTTTTCAAACTTTGATCGGCTGTAGCGGCCAAACGAAAACTCCAAATTGAACGCGGTTTGCAAATCTGAGATCCTCGTACGTTAATTAGTCGGATTAGAGATTTTAAATTTTTGATGAAAACACGAAAAAAAGACATGAGTAAACCCCTTGAAAATTTGTTAAAAAATGCAACTTTCTTAATAATCATCGTAGACTATTGAATTTAATTTTTTTTTCATCAGAAAGACGAGAGAAATTGATTGCCGTTAAAAAAATTCAGCTATCTTCAATAGCAAAAAAGTTAGTCAGTCACCATGAACATTTTCGGAAATTTTAGAAAATAATTGATTTTTCAAACTTTGATCGGCTGTAGCGGCCAAACGAAAACTCCAAATTGAACGCGGTTTGCAAATCTGAGATCCTCGTACGTTAATTAGTCGGATTAGAGATTTTAAATTTTTGATGAAAACACGAAAAAAAGACATGAGTAAACCCCTTGAAAATTTGTTGAAAAATGCAACTTTCTTAATAATCATCGTAGACTATTGAATTTAACTTTGTTTTCATCAGAAAGACGAGAGAAAATGATTTCCGTTAAAAAATTTCAGCTATCTTCAATAGCAAAAAAGTTAGTCAGTCACAGTGAACATTTTAGGAAATTTGAGAATATAATTGATTTTTCAGACTTTGATCGGCCGTAGCGGCCAAACGAAAACTCCAAATTGAACGCGGTTTGCAAATCTGAGCTCCTCGTACGTTAATTAGTCGGATTAGAGATTTTAAATTTTTGATGAAAACACGAAAAAAAGACATGAGTAAACCCCTTGAAAATTTGTTAAAAAATGCAACTTTCTTAATAATCATCGTAGACTATTGAATTTAACTTTGTTTTCATCAGAAAGATGAGAGAAATTGATTGCCGTTAAAAAATTTTAGCTATCTTCAATAGCAAAAAAGTTAGTCAGTCACCATGAACATTTTAGGAAATTTTAGAATATAATTGATTTTTCAAACTTTGATCGGCTGTAGCGGCCAAACGAAAACTCCAAATTGAACGCGGTTTGCAAATCTGAGCTCCTCGTACGTTAATTAGTCGGATTAGAGATTTTAAATTTTTGATGAAAACACGAAAAAAAGACATGAGTAAACCCCTTGAAAATTTGTTAAAAAATGCAACTTTCTTAATAATCATCGTAGACTATTGAATTTAACTTTGTTTTCATCAGAAAGATGAGAGAAATTGATTGCCGTTAAAAAATTTCAGCTATCTTCAATAGCAAAAAAGTTAGTCAGTCACCATGAACATTTTAGGAAATTTTAGAATATAATTGATTTTTCAAACTTTGATCGGCTGTAGCGGCCAAACGAAAACTCCAAATTGAACGCGGTTTGCAAATCTGAGCTCCTTGTACGTTAATTAGTCGGATTAGAGATTTTAAATTTTTGATGAAAACACGAAAAAAAGACATGAGTAAACCCCTTGAAAATTTGTTAAAAAATGCAACTTTCTTAATAATCATCGTAGACTATTGAATTTAACTTTGTTTTCATCAGAAAGATGAGAGAAATTGATTGCCGTTAAAAAATTTCAGCTATCTTCAATAGCAAAAAAGTTAGTCTGTCACCATGAACATTTTAGGAAATTTTAGAATATAATTGATTTTTCAAACTTTGATCGGCTGTAGCGGCCAAACGAAAACTCCAAATTGAACGCGGTTTGCAAATCTGAGCTCCTCGTACGTCTATTAGTCTGATTAGAGATTTTAAATTTTTGATGAAAACACGAAAAAAAGACATGAGTAAACCCCTTGAAAATTTGTTAAAAAATGCAACTTTCTTAATAATCATCGTAGACTATTGAATTTAATTTTTTTTTCATCAGAAAGACGAGAGAAATTGATTGCCGTTAAAAAAATTCAGCTATCTTCAATAGCAAAAAAGTTAGTCAGTCACCATGAACATTTTCGGAAATTTTAGAAAATAATTGATTTTTCAAACTTTGATCGGCTGTAGCGGCCAAACGAAAACTCCAAATTGAACGCGGTTTGCAAATCTGAGCTCCTCGTACGTTAGTTAGTCGGATTAGAGATTTTAAATTTTTGACGAAAACACGAAAAAAAGACATGAGTAAACCCCTTGAAAATTTGTTAAAAAATGCAACTTTCTTAATAATCATCGTAGACTATTGAATTTAACTTTGTTTTCATCAGAAAGACGAGAGAAATTGATTGCCGTTAAAAAATTTCAGCTATCTTAAATAGCAAAAAAGTTAGTCAGTCACCATGAACATTTTGGGAAATTTTAGAATATAATTGATTTTTCAAACTTTGATCGGCTGTAGCGGCCAAACGAAAACTCCAAATTGAACGCGGTTTGCAAATCTGAGCTCCTCGTACGTTAATTAGTCGGATTAGAGATTTTAAATTTTTGATGAAAACACGAAAAAAAGACATGAGTAAACCCCTTGAAAATTTGTTAAAAAATGCAACTTTCTTAATAATCATCGTAGACTATTGAATTTAACTTTGTTTTCATCAGAAAGACGAGAGAAATTGATTGCCGTTAAAAAATTTCAGCTATCTTAAATAGCAAAAAAGTTAGTCAGTCACCATGAACATTTTGGGAAATTTTAGAATATAATTGATTTTTCAAACTTTGATCGGCTGTAGCGGCCAAACGAAAACTCCAAATTGAACGCGGTTTGCAAATCTGAGCTCCTCGTACGTCAATTAGTCGGACTAGAGATTTTAAATTTTTGATGAAAACACGAAAAAAAGACCCCTTGAAAATTTGTTAAAAAATGCAACTTTGTTAATAATCATCGTAGACTATTGAATGTAACATTGTTTTCATAAGAAAGACGAGAGAAATTGATTGCCGTTAAAAAAATTCAGCTATCTTCAATAGCAAAAAAGTTAGTCAGTCACCATGAACATTTTCGGAAATTTTAGAAAATAATTGATTTTTCAAACTTTGATCGGCTGTAGCGGCCAAACGAAAACTCCAAATTGAACGCGGTTTGCAAATCTGAGATCCTCGTACGTTAATTAGTCGGATTAGAGATTTTAAATTTTTGATGAAAACACGAAAAAAAGACATGAGTAAACCCCTTGAAAATTTGTTAAAAAATGCAACTTTCTTAATAATCATCGTAGACTATTGAATTTAATTTTTTTTTCATCAGAAAGACGAGAGAAATTGATTGCCGTTAAAAAAATTCAGCTATCTTCAATAGCAAAAAAGTTAGTCAGTCACCATGAACATTTTCGGAAATTTTAGAAAATAATTGATTTTTCAAACTTTGATCGGCTGTAGCGGCCAAACGAAAACTCCAAATTGAACGCGGTTTGCAAATCTGAGATCCTCGTACGTTAATTAGTCGGATTAGAGATTTTAAATTTTTGATGAAAACACGAAAAAAAGACATGAGTAAACCCCTTGAAAATTTGTTGAAAAATGCAACTTTCTTAATAATCATCGTAGACTATTGAATTTAACTTTGTTTTCATCAGAAAGACGAGAGAAAATGATTTCCGTTAAAAAATTTCAGCTATCTTAAATAGCAAAAAAGTTAGTCAGTCACCATGAACATTTTGGGAAATTTTAGAATATAATTGATTTTTCAAACTTTGATCGGCTGTAGCGGCCAAACGAAAACTCCAAATTGAACGCGGTTTGCAAATCTGAGCTCCTCGTACGTCAATTAGTCGGATTAGAGATTTTAAATTTTTGATGAAAACACGAAAAAAAGACATGAGTAAACCTCTTGAAAATTTGTTAAAAAATGCAACTTTCTTAATAATCATCGTAGACTATTGAATTTAACTTTGTCTTCATCAGAAAGACGAGAGAAATTGATTGCCGTTAAAAAATTTCAGCTATCTGCAATAGTAAAAAAGTTAGTCAGTCACAGTGAACATTTTAGAAAATTTACGAAAATAATTGATTTTTCAGACTTTGATCGGCCGTAGCGGCCAAACGAAAACTCCAAATTGAACGCGGTTTGCAAATCTGAGCTCCTCGTACGTCAATTAGTCGGATTAGAGATTTTAAATTTTTGATGAAAACACGAAAAAAAGACATAAGTAAACCCCTTGAAAATTTGTTAAAAAATGCAACTTTCTTAATAATCATCGTAGACTATTGAATTTAACTTTGTTTTCATCAGAAAGATGAGAGAAATTGATTGCCGTTAAAAAATTTTAGCTATCTTCAATAGCAAAAAAGTTAGTCAGTCACCATGAACATTTTAGGAAATTTTAGAATATAATTGATTTTTCAAACTTTGATCGGCTGTAGCGGCCAAACGAAAACTCCAAATTGAACGCGGTTTGCAAATCTGAGCTCCTCGTACGTCAATTAGTCGAATTAGAGATTTTAAATTTTTGATGAAAACACGAAAAAAAGACATGAGTAAACCCCTTGAAAATTTGTTAAAAAATGCAACTTTCTTAATAATCATCGTAGACTATTGAATGTTACTTTGTTTTCATCAGAAAGACGAGAGAAATTGATTGCCGTTAAAAAAATTCAGCTATCTTCAATAGCAAAAAAGTTAGTCAGTCACCATGAACATTTTAGGAAATTTTAGAAAATAATTGATTTTTCAAACTTTGATCGGCTGTAGCGGCCAAACGAAAACTCCAAATTGAACGCGGTTTACAAATCTGAGCTCCTCGTACGTTAATTAGTCGGATTAAAGATTTTAAATTTTTGACGAAAACACGAAAAAAAGACATGAGTAAACCCCTTGAAAATTTGTTAAAAAATGCAACTTTCTTAATAATCATCGTAGACTATTGAATTTAACTTTGTTTTCATCAGAAAGACGAGAGAAATTGATTGCCGTTAAAAAATTTCAGCTATCTTCAATAGCAAAAAAGTTAGTCACCATGAACATTTTAGGAAATTTTAGAATATAATTGATTTTTCAAACTTTGATCGGCTGTAGCGGCCAAACGAAAACTCCAAATTGAACGCGGTTTGCAAATCTGAGCTCCTCGTACGTTAGTTAGTCGGATTAGAGATTTTAAATTTTTGATGAAAACACGAAAAAAAGACATGAGTAAACCCCTTGAAAATTTGTTAAAAAATGCAACTTTCTTAATAATCATCGTAGACTATTGAATTTAACTTTGTTTTCATCAGAAAGACAAGAGAAATTGATTGCCGTTAAAAAATTTCAGCTATCTTAAATAGCAAAAAAGTTAGTCAGTCACCATGAACATTTTGGGAAATTTTAGAATATAATTGATTTTTCAAACTTTGATCGGCTGTAGCGGCCAAACGAAAACTCCAAATTGAACGCGGTTTGCAAATCTGAGCTCCTCGTACGTTAATTAGTCGGATTAGAGATTTTAAATTTTTGATGAAAACACGAAAAAAAGACATGAGTAAACCCCTTGAAAATTTGTTAAAAAATGCAACTTTCTTAATAATCATCGTAGATTACTGAATTTAACTTTGTTTTCATCAGAAAGACGAGAGAAATTGATTGCCGTTAAAAAATTTCAGCTATCTTCAATAGCAAAAAAGTTAGTCAGTCACAGTGAACATTTTAGGAAATTTTAGAATATAATTGATTTTTCAGACTTTGATCGGCCGTAGCGGCCAAACGAAAACTCCAAATTGAACGCGGTTTGCAAATCTGAGCTCCTCGTACGTTAATTAGTCGGATTAGAGATTTTAAATTTTTGATGAAAACACGAAAAAAAGACATGAGTAAACCCCTTGAAAATTTGTTAAAAAATGCAACTTTCTTAATAATCATCGTAGACTATTGAATTTAACTTTGTTTTCATCAGAAAGATGAGAGAAATTGATTGCCGTTAAAAATTTTTAGCTATCTTCAATAGCAAAAAAGTTAGTCAGTCACCATGAACATTTTAGGAAATTTTAGAATATAATTGATTTTTCAAACTTTGATCGGCTGTAGCGGCCAAACGAAAACTCCAAATTGAACGCGGTTTGCAAATCTGAGCTCCTCGTACGTTAATTAGTCGGATTAGAGATTTTAAATTTTTGATGAAAACACGAAAAAAAGACATGAGTAAACCCCTTGAAAATTTGTTAAAAAATGCAACTTTCTTAATAATCATCGTAGACTATTGAATTTAACTTTGTTTTCATCAGAAAGATGAGAGAAATTGATTGCCGTTAAAAAATTTCAGCTATCTTCAATAGCAAAAAAGTTAGTCAGTCACCATGAACATTTTAGGAAATTTTAGAATATAATTGATTTTTCAAACTTTGATCGGCTGTAGCGGCCAAACGAAAACTCCAAATTGAACGCGGTTTGCAAATCTGAGCTCCTCGTACGTTAATTAGTCGGATTAGAGATTTTAAATTTTTGATGAAAACACGAAAAAAAGACATGAGTAAACCCCTTGAAAATTTGTTAAAAAATGCAACTTTCTTAATAATCATCGTAGACTATTGAATTTAACTTTGTTTTCATCAGAAAGATGAGAGAAATTGATTGCCGTTAAAAAATTTCAGCTATCTTCAATAGCAAAAAAGTTAGTCAGTCACCATGAACATTTTAGGAAATTTTAGAATATAATTGATTTTTCAAACTTTGATCGGCTGTAGCGGCCAAACGAAAACTCCAAATTGAACGCGGTTTGCAAATCTGAGCTCCTCGTACGTCAATTAGTCGGATTAGAGATTTTAAATTTTTGATGAAAACACGAAAAAAAGACATGAGTAAGTAAACCCCTTGAAAATTTGTTAAAAAATGCAACTTTCTTAATAATCATCGTAGATTACTGAATTTAACTTTGTTTTCATCAGAAAGACGAGAGAAATTGATTGCCGTTAAAAAATTTCAGCTATCTTCAATAGCAAAAAAGTTAGTCAGTCACAGTGAACATTTTAGGAAATTTTAGAATATAATTGATTTTTCAGACTTTGATCGGCCGTAGCGGCCAAACGAAAACTCCAAATTGAACGCGGTTTGCAAATCTGAGCTCCTCGTACGTCAATTAGTCGGATTAGAGATTTTAAATTTTTGATGAAAACACGAAAAAAAGACATGAGTAAACCCCTTGAAAATTTGTTAAAAAATGCAACTTTCTTAATAATCATCGTAGACTATTGAATTTAACTTTGTTTTCATCAGAAAGATGAGAGAAATTGATTGCCGTTAAAAATTTTTAGCTATCTTCAATAGCAAAAAAGTTAGTCAGTCACCATGAACATTTTAGGAAATTTTAGAATATAATTGATTTTTCAAACTTTGATCGGCTGTAGCGGCCAAACGAAAACTCCAAATTGAACGCGGTTTGCAAATCTGAGCTCCTCGTACGTTAATTAGTCGGATTAGAGATTTTAAATTTTTGATGAAAACACGAAAAAAAGACATGAGTAAACCCCTTGAAAATTTGTTAAAAAATGCAACTTTCTTAATAATCATCGTAGACTATTGAATTTAACTTTGTTTTCATCAGAAAGATGAGAGAAATTGATTGCCGTTAAAAAATTTCAGCTATCTTCAATAGCAAAAAAGTTAGTCAGTCACCATGAACATTTTAGGAAATTTTAGAATATAATTGATTTTTCAAACTTTGATCGGCTGTAGCGGCCAAACGAAAACTCCAAATTGAACGCGGTTTGCAAATCTGAGCTCCTCGTACGTTAATTAGTCGGATTAGAGATTTTAAATTTTTGATGAAAACACGAAAAAAAGACATGAGTAAACCCCTTGAAAATTTGTTAAAAAATGCAACTTTCTTAATAATCATCGTAGACTATTGAATTTAACTTTGTTTTCATCAGAAAGATGAGAGAAATTGATTGCCGTTAAAAAATTTCAGCTATCTTCAATAGCAAAAAAGTTAGTCAGTCACCATGAACATTTTAGGAAATTTTAGAATATAATTGATTTTTCAAACTTTGATCGGCTGTAGCGGCCAAACGAAAACTCCAAATTGAACGCGGTTTGCAAATCTGAGCTCCTCGTACGTCTATTAGTCGGATTAGAGATTTTAAATTTTTGATGAAAACACGAAAAAAAGACATGAGTAAACCCCTTGAAAATTTGTTAAAAAATGCAACTTTCTTAATAATCATCGTAGACTATTGAATTTAACTTTGTTTTCATCAGAAAGACGAGAGAAATTGATTGCCGTTAAAAAATTTCAGCTATCTTAAATAGCAAAAAAGTTAGTCAGTCACCATGAACATTTTGGGAAATTTTAGAATATAATTGATTTTTCAAACTTTGATCGGCTGTAGCGGCCAAACGAAAACTCCAAATTGAACGCGGTTTGCAAATCTGAGCTCCTCGTACGTTAATTAGTCGGATTAGAGATTTTAAATTTTTGATGAAAACACGAAAAAAAGACATGAGTAAACCCCTTGAAAATTTGTTAAAAAATGCAACTTTCTTAATAATCATCGTAGACTATTGAATTTAACTTTGTTTTCATCAGAAAGATGAGAGAAATTGATTGCCGTTAAAATTTTTTAGCTATCTTCAATAGCAAAAAAGTTAGTCAGTCACCATGAACATTTTAGGAAATTTTAGAATATAATTGATTTTTCAAACTTTGATCGGCTGTAGCGGCCAAACGAAAACTCCAAATTGAACGCGGTTTGCAAATCTGAGCTCCTCGTACGTTAATTAGTCGGATTAGAGATTTTAAATTTTTGATGAAAACACGAAAAAAAGACATGAGTAAACCCCTTGAAAATTTGTTAAAAAATGCAACTTTCTTAATAATCATCGTAGACTATTGAATTTAACTTTGTTTTCATCAGAAAGATGAGAGAAATTGATTGCCGTTAAAAAATTTCAGCTATCTTCAATAGCAAAAAAGTTAGTCAGTCACCATGAACATTTTAGGAAATTTTAGAATATAATTGATTTTTCAAACTTTGATCGGCTGTAGCGGCCAAACGAAAACTCCAAATTGAACGCGGTTTGCAAATCTGAGCTCCTCGTACGTTAATTAGTCGGATTAGAGATTTTAAATTTTTGATGAAAACACGAAAAAAAGACATGAGTAAACCCCTTGAAAATTTGTTAAAAAATGCAACTTTCTTAATAATCATCGTAGACCATTGAATTTAACTTTGTTTTCATCAGAAAGATGAGAGAAATTGATTGCCGTTAAAAAATTTCAGCTATCTTCAATAGCAAAAAAGTTAGTCAGTCACCATGAACATTTTAGGAAATTTTAGAATATAATTGATTTTTCAAACTTTGATCGACTGTAGCGGCCAAACGAAAACTCCAAATTGAACGCGGTTTGCAAATCTGAGCTCCTCGTACGTTAATTAGTCGGATTAGAGATTTTAAATTTTTGATGAAAACACGAAAAAAAGACATGAGTAAACCCCTTGAAAATTTGTTAAAAAATGCAACTTTCTTAATAATCATCGTAGACTATTGAATTTAACTTTGTTTTCATCAGAAAGATGAGAGAAATTGATTGCCGTTAAAAAATTTCAGCTATCTTCAATAGCAAAAAAGTTAGTCAGTCACCATGAACATTTTCGGAAATTTTAGAAAATAATTGATTTTTCAAACTTTGATCGGCTGTAGCGGCCAAACGAAAACTCCAAATTGAACGCGGTTTGCAAATCTGAGATCCTCGTACGTTAATTAGTCGGATTAGAGATTTTAAATTTTTGATGAAAACACGAAAAAAAGACATGAGTAAACCCCTTGAAAATTTGTTAAAAAATGCAACTTTCTTAATAATCATCGTAGACTATTGAATTTAATTTTTTTTTTCATCAGAAAGACGAGAGAAATTGATTGCCGTTAAAAAAATTCAGCTATCTTCAATAGCAAAAAAGTTAGTCAGTCACCATGAACATTTTCGGAAATTTTAGAAAATAATTGATTTTTCAAACTTTGATCGGCTGTAGCGGCCAAACGAAAACTCCAAATTGAACGCGGTTTGCAAATCTGAGATCCTCGTACGTTAATTATTTGGATTAGAGATTTTAAATTTTTGATGAAAACACGAAAAAAAGACATGAGTAAACCCCTTGAAAATTTGTTAAAAAATGCAACTTTCTTAATAATCATCGTAGACTATTGAATTTAACTTTGTTTTCATCAGAAAGACGAGAGAAATTGATTTCCGTTAAAAAATTTCAGCTATCTTAAATAGCAAAAAAGTTAGTCAGTCACCATGAACATTTTGGGAAATTTTAGAATATAATTGATTTTTCAAACTTTGATCGGCTGTAGCGGCCAAACGAAAACTCCAAATTGAACGCGGTTTGCAAATCTGAGCTCCTCGTACGTCAATTAGTCGGATTAGAGATTTTAAATTTTTGATGAAAACACGAAAAAAAGACATGAGTAAACCTCTTGAAAATTTGTTAAAAAATGCAACTTTCTTAATAATCATCGTAGACTATTGAATTTAACTTTGTTTTCATCAGAAAGACGAGAGAAATTGATTGCCGTTAAAAAATTTCAGCTATCTGCAATAGTAAAAAAGTTAGTCAGTCACAGTGAACATTTTAGAAAATTTACGAAAATAATTGATTTTTCAGACTTTGATCGGCCGCAGCGGCCAAACGAAAACTCCAAATTGAACGCGGTTTGCAAATCTGAGCTCCTCGTACGTCAATTAGTCGGATTAGAGATTTTAAATTTTTGATGAAAACACGAAAAAAAGACATGAGTAAGTAAACCCCTTGAAAATTTGTTAAAAAATGCAACTTTCTTAATAATCATCGTAGATTACTGAATTTAACTTTGTTTTCATCAGAAAGACGAGAGAAATTGATTGCCGTTAAAAAATTTCAGCTATCTTCAATAGCAAAAAAGTTAGTCAGTCACAGTGAACATTTTAGGAAATTTGAGAATATAATTGATTTTTCAGACTTTGATCGGCCGTAGCGGCCAAACGAAAACTCCAAATTGAACGCGGTTTGCAAATCTGAGCTCCTCGTACGTTAATTAGTCGGATTAGAGATTTTAAATTTTTGATGAAAACACGAAAAAAAGACATGAGTAAACCCCTTGAAAATTTGTTAAAAAATGCAACTTTCTTAATAATCATCGTAGACTATTGAATTTAACTTTGTTTTCATCAGAAAGATGAGAGAAATTGATTGCCGTTAAAAAATTTTAGCTATCTTCAATAGCAAAAAAGTTAGTCAGTCACCATGAACATTTTAGGAAATTTTAGAATATAATTGATTTTTCAAACTTTGATCGGCTGTAGCGGCCAAACGAAAACTCCAAATTGAACGCGGTTTGCAAATCTGAGCTCCTCGTACGTTAATTAGTCGGATTAGAGATTTTAAATTTTTGATGAAAACACGAAAAAAAGACATGAGTAAACCCCTTGAAAATTTGTTAAAAAATGCAACTTTCTTAATAATCATCGTAGACTATTGAATTTAACTTTGTTTTCATCAGAAAGATGAGAGAAATTGATTGCCGTTAAAAAATTTCAGCTATCTTCAATAGCAAAAAAGTTAGTCAGTCACCATGAACATTTTCGGAAATTTTAGAATATAATTGATTTTTCAAACTTTGATCGGCTGTAGCGGCCAAACGAAAACTCCAAATTGAACGCGGTTTGCAAATCTGAGATCCTCGTACGTTAATTAGTCGGATTAGAGATTTTAAATTTTTGATGAAAACACGAAAAAAAGACATGAGTAAACCCCTTGAAAATTTGTTAAAAAATGCAACTTTCTTAATAATCATCGTAGACTATTGAATTTAATTTTTTTTTCATCAGAAAGACGAGAGAAATTGATTGCCGTTAAAAAAATTCAGCTATCTTCAATAGCAAAAAAGTTAGTCAGTCACCATGAACATTTTCGGAAATTTTAGAAAATAATTGATTTTTCAAACTTTGATCGGCTGTAGCGGCCAAACGAAAACTCCAAATTGAACGCGGTTTGCAAATCTGAGATCCTCGTACGTTAATTATTTGGATTAGAGATTTTAAATTTTTGATGAAAACACGAAAAAAAGACATGAGTAAACCCCTTGAAAATTTGTTAAAAAATGCAACTTTCTTAATAATCATCGTAGACTATTGAATTTAACTTTGTTTTCATCAGAAAGACGAGAGAAATTGATTTCCGTTAAAAAATTTCAGCTATCTTAAATAGCAAAAAAGTTAGTCAGTCACCATGAACATTTTGGGAAATTTTAGAATATAATTGATTTTTCAAACTTTGATCGGCTGTAGCGGCCAAACGAAAACTCCAAATTGAACGCGGTTTGCAAATCTGAGCTCCTCGTACGTCAATTAGTCGGATTAGAGATTTTAAATTTTTGATGAAAACACGAAAAAAAGACATGAGTAAACCTCTTGAAAATTTGTTAAAAAATGCAACTTTCTTAATAATCATCGTAGACTATTGAATTTAACTTTGTTTTCATCAGAAAGACGAGAGAAATTGATTGCCGTTAAAAAATTTCAGCTATCTGCAATAGTAAAAAAGTTAGTCAGTCACAGTGAACATTTTAGAAAATTTACGAAAATAATTGATTTTTCAGACTTTGATCGGCCGTAGCGGCCAAACGAAAACTCCAAATTGAACGCGGTTTGCAAATCTGAGCTCCTCGTACGTCAATTAGTCGGATTAGAGATTTTAAATTTTTGATGAAAACACGAAAAAAAGACATGAGTAAGTAAACCCCTTGAAAATTTGTTAAAAAATGCAACTTTCTTAATAATCATCGTAGATTACTGAATTTAACTTTGTTTTCATCAGAAAGACGAGAGAAATTGATTGCCGTTAAAAAATTTCAGCTATCTTCAATAGCAAAAAAGTTAGTCAGTCACAGTGAACATTTTAGGAAATTTGAGAATATAATTGATTTTTCAGACTTTGATCGGCCGTAGCGGCCAAACGAAAACTCCAAATTGAACGCGGTTTGCAAATCTGAGCTCCTCGTACGTTAATTAGTCGGATTAGAGATTTTAAATTTTTGATGAAAACACGAAAAAAAGACATGAGTAAACCCCTTGAAAATTTGTTAAAAAATGCAACTTTCTTAATAATCATCGTAGACTATTGAATTTAACTTTGTTTTCATCAGAAAGATGAGAGAAATTGATTGCCGTTAAAAAATTTTAGCTATCTTCAATAGCAAAAAAGTTAGTCAGTCACCATGAACATTTTAGGAAATTTTAGAATATAATTGATTTTTCAAACTTTGATCGGCTGTAGCGGCCAAACGAAAACTCCAAATTGAACGCGGTTTGCAAATCTGAGCTCCTCGTACGTTAATTAGTCGGATTAGAGATTTTAAATTTTTGATGAAAACACGAAAAAAAGACATGAGTAAACCCCTTGAAAATTTGTTAAAAAATGCAACTTTCTTAATAATCATCGTAGACTATTGAATTTAACTTTGTTTTCATCAGAAAGATGAGAGAAATTGATTGCCGTTAAAAAATTTCAGCTATCTTCAATAGCAAAAAAGTTAGTCAGTCACCATGAACATTTTAGGAAATTTTAGAATATAATTGATTTTTCAAATTTTGATCGGCTGTAGCGGCCAAACGAAAACTCCAAATTGAACGCGGTTTGCAAATCTGAGCTCCTCGTACGTTAATTAGTCGGATTAGAGATTTTAAATTTTTGATGAAAACACGAAAAAAAGACATGAGTAAACCCCTTGAAAATTTGTTAAAAAATGCAACTTTCTTAATAATCATCGTAGACTATTGAATTTAACTTTGTTTTCATCAGAAAGATGAGAGAAATTGATTGCCGTTAAAAAATTTCAGCTATCTTCAATAGCAAAAAAGTTAGTCTGTCACCATGAACATTTTAGGAAATTTTAGAATATAATTGATTTTTCAAACTTTGATCGGCTGTAGCGGCCAAACGAAAACTCCAAATTGAACGCGGTTTGCAAATCTGAGCTCCTCGTACGTCTATTAGTCGGATTAGAGATTTTAAATTTTTGATGAAAACACGAAAAAAAGACATGAGTAAACCCCTTGAAAATTTGTTAAAAAATGCAACTTTCTTAATAATCATCGCAGACTATTGAATTTAACTTTGTTTTCATCAGAAAGATGAGAGAAATTGATTGCCGTTAAAAAATTTCAGCTATCTTAATTAGCAAAAAAGTTAGTCACCATGAACATTTTGGGAAATTTTAGAATATAATTGATTTTTCAAACTTTGATCGGCTGTAGCGGCCAAACGAAAACTCCAAATTGAACGCGGTTTGCAAATCTGAGCTCCTCGTACGTCAATTAGTCGGATTAGAGATTTTAAATTTTTGATGAAAACACGAAAAAAAGACATGAGTAAACCTCTTGAAAATTTGTTAAAAAATGCAACTTTCTTAATAATCATCGTAGACTATTGAATTTAACTTTGTTTTCATCAGAAAGACGAGAGAAATTGATTGCCGTTAAAAAATTTCAGCTATCTTCAATAGCAAAAAAGTTAGTCAGTCACCATGAACATTTTGGGAAATTTTAGAATATAATTGATTTTTCAAACTTTGATCGGCTGTAGCGGCCAAACGAAAACTCCAAATTGAACGCGGTTTGCAAATCTGAGCTCCTCGTACGTCAATTAGTCGGATTAGAGATTTTAAATTTTTGATGAAAACACGAAAAAAAGACATGAGTAAACCCCTTGAAAATTTGTTAAAAAATGCAACTTTCTTAATAATCATCGTAGACTATTGAATTTAACTTTGTTTTCATCAGAAAGACGAGAGAAATTGATTGCCGTTAAAAAAATTCAGCTATCTTCAATAGCAAAAAAGTTAGTCAGTCACCATGAACATTTTAGGAAATTTTAGAAAATAATTGATTTTTCAAATTTTGATCGGCTGTAGCGGCCAAACGAAAACTCCAAATTGAACGCGGTTTGCAAATCTGAGCTCCTCGTACGTTAATTAGTCGGATTAGAGATTTTAAATTTTTGATGAAAACACGAAAAAAAGACATGAGTAAACCCCTTGAAAATTTGTTAAAAAATGCAACTTTCTTAATAATCATCGTAGACTATTGAATGTAACATTGTTTTCATCAGAAAGACGAGAGAAATTGATTGCCGTTAAAAAATTTCAGCTATCTTCAATAGCAAAAAAGTTAGTCAGTCACCATGAACATTTTCGGAAATTTTAGAAAATAATTGATTTTTCAAACTTTGATCGGCTGTAGCGGCCAAACGAAAACTCCAAATTGAACGCGGTTTGCAAATCTGAGCTCCTCGTACGTCAATTAGTCGGATTAGAGATTTTAAATTTTTGATGAAAACACGAAAAAAAGACATGAGTAAACCTCTTGAAAATTTGTTAAAAAATGCAACTTTCTTAATAATCATCGTAGACTATTGAATTTAACTTTGTTTTCATCAGAAAGACGAGAGAAATTGATTGCCGTTAAAAAATTTAAGCTATCTGCAATAGTAAAAAAGTTAGTCAGTCACAGTGAACATTTTAGAAAATTTACGAAAATAATTGATTTTTCAGACTTTGATCGGCCGTAGCGGCCAAACGAAAACTCCAAATTGAACGCGGTTTGCAAATCTGAGCTCCTCGTACGTCAATTAGTCGGATTAGAGATTTTAAATTTTTGATGAAAACACGAAAAAAAGACATGAGTAAGTAAACCCCTTGAAAATTTGTTAAAAAATGCAACTTTCTTAATAATCATCGTAGATTACTGAATTTAACTTTGTTTTCATCAGAAAGACGAGAGAAATTGATTGCCGTTAAAAAATTTCAGCTATCTTCAATAGCAAAAAAGTTAGTCAGTCACAGTGAACATTTTAGGAAATTTTAGAATATAATTGATTTTTCAGACTTTGATCGGCCGTAGCGGCCAAACGAAAACTCCAAATTGAACGCGGTTTGCAAATCTGAGCTCCTCGTACGTTAATTAGTCGGATTAGATATTTTAAATTTTTGATGAAAACACGAAAAAAAGACATGAGTAAACCCCTTGAAAATTTGTTAAAAAATGCAACTTTCTTAATAATCATCGTAGACCATTGAATTTAACTTTGTTTTCATCAGAAAGACGAGAGAAATTGATTGCCGTTAAAAAATTTCAGCTATCTTCAATAGCAAAAAAGTTAGTCAGTCACCATGAACATTTTAGGAAATTTTAGAATATAATTGATTTTTCAAACTTTGATCGGCTGTAGAGGCCAAACGAAAACTCCAAATTGAACGCGGTTTGCAAATCTGAGCTCCTCGTACGTTAATTAGTCGGATTAGAGATTTTAAATTTTTGATGAAAACACGAAAAAAAGACATGAGTAAACCCCTTGAAAATTTGTTAAAAAATGCAACTTTCTTAATAATCATCGTAGACTATTGAATTTAACTTTGTTTTCATCAGAAAGATGAGAGAAATTGATTGCCGTTAAAAAATTTCAGCTATCTTAATTAGCAAAAAAGTTAGTCAGTCACCATGAACATTTTGGGAAATTTTAGAATATAATTGATTTTTCAGACTTTGATCGGCCGTAGCGGCCAAACGAAAACTCCAAATTGAACGCGGTTTGCAAATCTGAGCTCCTCGTACGTTAATTAGTCGGATTAGAGATTTTAAATTTTTGATGAAAACACGAAAAAAAGACATGAGTAAACCCCTTGAAAATTTGTTAAAAAATGCAACTTTCTTAATAATCATCGTAGACTATTGAATTTAACTTTGTTTTCATCAGAAAGACGAGAGAAATTGATTGCCGTTAAAAAATTTCAGCTATCTGCAATAGTAAAAAAGTTAGTCAGTCACAGTGAACATTTTAGAAAATTTACGAAAATAATTGATTTTTCAGACTTTGATCGGCCGTAGCGGCCAAACGAAAACTCCAAATTGAACGCGGTTTGCAAATCTGAGCTCCTGGTACGTCAAATAGTCGGATTAGAGATTTTAAATTTTTGATGAAAACACGAAAAAAAGACATGAGTAAACCCCTTGAAAATTTGTTAAAAAATGCAACTTTCTTAATAATCATCGTAGACTATTGAATCTAACTTTGTTTTCATCAGAAAGACGAGAGAAATTGATTGCCGTTAAAAAATTTCAGCTATCTTCAATAGCAAAAAAGTTAGTCAGTCACCATGAACATTTTGGGAAATTTTAGAATATAATTGATTTTTCAAACTTTGATCGGCTGTAGCGGCCAAAGGAAAACTCCAAATTGAACGCGGTTTGCAAATCTGAGCTCCTCGTACGTCAATTAGTCGGATTAGAGATTTTAAATTTTTGATGAAAACACGAAAAAAAGACATGAGTAAACCCCTTGAAAATTTGTTAAAAAATGCAACTTTCTTAATAATCATCGTAGACCATTGAATTTAACTTTGTTTTCATCAGAAAGACGAGAGAAATTGATTGCCGTTAAAAAATTTCAGCTATCTTCAATAGCAAAAAAGTTAGTCAGTCACCATGAACATTTTAGGAAATTTTAGAATATAATTGATTGTTCAAACTTTGATCGGCTGTAGCGGCCAAACGAAAACTCCAAATTGAACGCGGTTTGCAAATCTGAGCTCCTCGTACGTTAATTAGTCGGATTAGAGATTTTAAATTTTTGATGAAAACACGAAAAAAAGACATGAGTAAACCCCTTGAAAATTTGTTAAAAAATGCAACTTTCTTAATAATCATCGTAGACTATTGAATTTAACTTTGTTTTCATCAGAAAGATGAGAGAAATTGATTGCCGTTAAAAAATTTCAGCTATCTTCAATAGCAAAAAAGTTAGTCAGTCACCATGAACATTTTAGGAAATTTTAGAATATAATTGATTTTTCAAACTTTGATCGGCTGTAGCGGCCAAACGAAAACTCCAAATTGAACGCGGTTTGCAAATCTGAGCTCCTCGTACGTCTATTAGTCGGATTAGAGATTTTAAATTTTTGATGAAAACACGAAAAAAAGACATGAGTAAACCCCTTGAAAATTTGTTAAAAAATGCAACTTTCTTAATAATCATCGTAGACTATTGAATTTAACTTTGTTTTCATCAGAAAGATGAGAGAAATTGATTGCCGTTAAAAAATTTCAGCTATCTTAATTAGCAAAAAAGTTAGTCAGTCACCATGAACATTTTGGGAAATTTTAGAATATAATTGATTTTTCAGACTTGGATCGGCCGTAGCGGCCAAACGAAAACTCCAAATTGAACGCGGTTTGCAAATCTGAGCTCCTCGTACGTTAATTAGTCGGATTAGAGATTTTAAATTTTTGATGAAAACACGAAAAAAAGACATGAGTAAACCCCTTGAAAATTTGTTAAAAAATGCAACTTTCTTAATAATCATCGTAGACTATTGAATTTAACTTTGTTTTCATCAGAAAGACGAGAGAAATTGATTGCCGTTAAAAAATTTCAGCTATCTGCAATAGTAAAAAAGTTAGTCAGTCACAGTGAACATTTTAGAAAATTTACGAAAATAATTGATTTTTCAGACTTTGATCGGCCGTAGCGGCCAAACGAAAACTCCAAATTGAACGCGGTTTGCAAATCTGAGCTCCTGGTACGTCAATTAGTCGGATTAGAGATTTTAAATTTTTGATGAAAACACGAAAAAAAGACATGAGTAAACCCCTTGAAAATTTGTTAAAAAATGCAACTTTCTTAATAATCATCGTAGACTATTGACTTTAACTTTGTTTTCATCAGAAAGACGAGTGAAATTGATTGCCGTTAAAAAAATTCAGCTATCTTCAATAGCAAAAAAGTTAGTCAGTCACCATGAACATTTTGGGAAATTTTAGAATATAATTGATTTTTCAAACTTTGATCGGCTGTAGCGGCCAAAGGAAAACTCCAAATTGAACGCGGTTTGCAAATCTGAGCTCCTCGTACGTCAATTAGTCGGATTAGAGATTTTAAATTTTTGATGAAAACACGAAAAAAAGACATGAGTAAACCCCTTGAAAATTTGTTAAAAAATGCAACTTTCTTAATAATCATCGTAGACTATTGAATTTAACTTTGTTTTCATCAGAAAGACGAGAGAAATTGATTGTCGTTAAAAAAATTCAGCTATCTTCAATAGCAAAAAAGTTAGTCAGTCACCATGAAAATTTTAGGAAATTTTAGAAAATAATTGATTTTTCAAATTTTGATCAAAACGAAAACTCCAAATTGAACGCGGTTTGCAAATCTGAGATCCTCGTACGTTAATTAGTCGGATTAGAGATTTTAAATTTTTGATGAAAACACGAAAAAAAGACATGAGTAAACCCCTTGAAAATTTGTTAAAAAATGCAACTTTCTTAATAATCATCGTAGACTATTGAATTTAACTTTGTTTTCATCAGAAAGACGAGAGAAATTGATTGCCGTTAAAAAATTTCAGCTATCTTCAATAGCAAAAAAGTTAGTCAGTCACCATGAACATTTTAGGAAATTTTAGAATATAATTGATTTTTCAAACTTTGATCGGCTGTAGAGGCCAAACGAAAACTCCAAATTGAACGCGGTTTGCAAATCTGAGCTCCTCGTACGTTAATTAGTCGGATTAGAGATTTTAAATTTTTGATGAAAACACGAAAAAAAGACATGAGTAAACCCCTTGAAAATTTGTTAAAAAATGCAACTTTCTTAATAATCATCGTAGACTATTGAATTTAACTTTGTTTTCATCAGAAAGATGAGAGAAATTGATTGCCGTTAAAAAATTTCAGCTATCTTAATTAGCAAAAAAGTTAGTCAGTCACCATGAACATTTTGGGAAATTTTAGAATATAATTGATTTTTCAGACTTTGATCGGCCGTAGCGGCCAAACGAAAACTCCAAATTGAACGCGGTTTGCAAATCTGAGCTCCTCGTACGTTAATTAGTCGGATTAGAGATTTTAAATTTTTGATGAAAACACGAAAAAAAGACATGAGTAAACCCCTTGAAAATTTGTTAAAAAATGCAACTTTCTTAATAATCATCGTAGACTATTGAATTTAACTTTGTTTTCATCAGAAAGACGAGAGAAATTGATTGCCGTTAAAAAATTTCAGCTATCTGCAATAGTAAAAAAGTTAGTCAGTCACAGTGAACATTTTAGAAAATTTACGAAAATAATTGATTTTTCAGACTTTGATCGGCCGTAGCGGCCAAACGAAAACTCCAAATTGAACGCGGTTTGCAAATCTGAGCTCCTGGTACGTCAATTAGTCGGATTAGAGATTTTAAATTTTTGATGAAAACACGAAAAAAAGACATGAGTAAACCCCTTGAAAATTTGTTAAAAAATGCAACTTTCTTAATAATCATCGTAGACTATTGACTTTAACTTTGTTTTCATCAGAAAGACGAGTGAAATTGATTGCCGTTAAAAAAATTCAGCTATCTTCAATAGCAAAAAAGTTAGTCAGTCACCATGAAAATTTTAGGAAATTTTAGAAAATAATTGATTTTTCAAATTTTGATCGGCTGTAGCGGCCAAACGAAAACTCCAAATTGAACGCGGTTTGCAAATCTGAGCTCCTCGTACGTCAATTAGTCGGATTAGAGATTTTAAATTTTTGATGAAAACACGAAAAAAAGACATGAGTAAAAAACCCCTTGAAAATTTGTTAAAAAATGCAACTTTCTTAATAATCATCGTAGACTATTGAATCTAACTTTGTTTTCATCAGAAAGACGAGAGAAATTGATTGCCGTTAAAAAATTTCAGCTATCTTCAATAGCAAAAAAGTTAGTCAGTCACCATGAACATTTTGGGAAATTTTAGAATATAATTGATTTTTCAAACTTTGATCGGCTGTAGCGGCCAAAGGAAAACTCCAAATTGAACGCGGTTTGCAAATCTGAGCTCCTCGTACGTCAATTAGTCGGATTAGAGATTTTAAATTTTTGATGAAAACACGAAAAAAAGACATGAGTAAACCCCTTGAAAATTTGTTAAAAAATGCAACTTTCTTAATAATCATCGTAGACTATTGAATTTAACTTTGTTTTCATCAGAAAGACGAGAGAAATTGATTGTCGTTAAAAAAATTCAGCTATCTTCAATAGCAAAAAAGTTAGTCAGTCACCATGAAAATTTTAGGAAATTTTAGAAAATAATTGATTTTTCAAATTTTGATCAAAACGAAAACTCCAAATTGAACGCGGTTTGCAAATCTGAGATCCTCGTACGTTAATTAGTCGGATTAGAGATTTTAAATTTTTGATGAAAACACGAAAAAAAGACATGAGTAAACCCCTTGAAAATTTGTTAAAAAATGCAACTTTCTTAATAATCATCGTAGACTATTGAATTTAACTTTGTTTTCATCAGAAAGACGAGAGAAATTGATTGCCGTTAAAAAATTTCAGCTATCTTCAATAGCAAAAAAGTTAGTCAGTCACCATGAACATTTTAGGAAATTTTAGAATATAATTGATTTTTCAAACTTTGATCGGCTGTAGAGGCCAAACGAAAACTCCAAATTGAACGCGGTTTGCAAATCTGAGCTCCTCGTACGTTAATTAGTCGGATTAGAGATTTTAAATTTTTGATGAAAACACGAAAAAAAGACATGAGTAAACCCCTTGAAAATTTGTTAAAAAATGCAACTTTCTTAATAATCATCGTAGACTATTGAATTTAACTTTGTTTTCATCAGAAAGATGAGAGAAATTGATTGCCGTTAAAAAATTTCAGCTATCTTAATTAGCAAAAAAGTTAGTCAGTCACCATGAACATTTTGGGAAATTTTAGAATATAATTGATTTTTCAGACTTTGATCGGCCGTAGCGGCCAAACGAAAACTCCAAATTGAACGCGGTTTGCAAATCTGAGCTCCTCGTACGTTAATTAGTCGGATTAGAGATTTTAAATTTTTGATGAAAACACGAAAAAAAGACATGAGTAAACCCCTTGAAAATTTGTTAAAAAATGCAACTTTCTTAATAATCATCGTAGACTATTGAATTTAACTTTGTTTTCATCAGAAAGACGAGAGAAATTGATTGCCGTTAAAAAATTTCAGCTATCTGCAATAGTAAAAAAGTTAGTCAGTCACAGTGAACATTTTAGAAAATTTACGAAAATAATTGATTTTTCAGACTTTGATCGGCCGTAGCGGCCAAACGAAAACTCCAAATTGAACGCGGTTTGCAAATCTGAGCTCCTGGTACGTCAATTAGTCGGATTAGAGATTTTAAATTTTTGATGAAAACACGAAAAAAAGACATGAGTAAACCCCTTGAAAATTTGTTAAAAAATGCAACTTTCTTAATAATCATCGTAGACTATTGACTTTAACTTTGTTTTCATCAGAAAGACGAGTGAAATTGATTGCCGTTAAAAAAATTCAGCTATCTTCAATAGCAAAAAAGTTAGTCAGTCACCATGAACATTTTAGGAAATTTTAGAAAATAATTGATTTTTCAAATTTTGATCGGCTGTAGCGGCCAAACGAAAACTCCAAATTGAACGCGGTTTGCAAATCTGAGCTCCTCGTACGTCAATTAGTCGGATTAGAGATTTTAAATTTTTGATGAAAACACGAAAAAAAGACATGAGTAAAAAACCCCTTGAAAATTTGTTAAAAAATGCAACTTTCTTAATAATCATCGTAGACTATTGAATCTAACTTTGTTTTCATCAGAAAGACGAGAGAAATTGATTGCCGTTAAAAAATTTCAGCTATCTTCAATAGCAAAAAAGTTAGTCAGTCACCATGAACATTTTGGGAAATTTTAGAATATAATTGATTTTTCAAACTTTGATCGGCTGTAGCGGCCAAAGGAAAACTCCAAATTGAACGCGGTTTGCAAATCTGAGCTCCTCGTACGTCAATTAGTCGGATTAGAGATTTTAAATTTTTGATGAAAACACGAAAAAAAGACATGAGTAAAAAACCCCTTGAAAATTTGTTAAAAAATGCAACTTTCTTAATAATCATCGTAGACTATTGAATCTAACTTTGTTTTCATCAGAAAGACGAGAGAAATTGATTGCCGTTAAAAAATTTCAGCTATCTTCAATAGCAAAAAAGTTAGTCAGTCACCATGAACATTTTGGGAAATTTTAGAATATAATTGATTTTTCAAACTTTGATCGGCTGTAGCGGCCAAAGGAAAACTCCAAATTGAACGCGGTTTGCAAATCTGAGCTCCTCGTACGTCAATTAGTCGGATTAGAGATTTTAAATTTTTGATGAAAACACGAAAAAAAGACATGAGTAAACCCCTTGAAAATTTGTTAAAAAATGCAACTTTCTTAATAATCATCGTAGACCATTGAATTTAACTTTGTTTTCATCAGAAAGACGAGAGAAATTGATTGCCGTTAAAAAATTTCAGCTATCTTCAATAGCAAAAAAGTTAGTCAGTCACCATGAACATTTTAGGAAATTTTAGAATATAATTGATTGTTCAAACTTTGATCGGCTGTAGCGGCCAAACGAAAACTCCAAATTGAACGCGGTTTGCAAATCTGAGCTCCTCGTACGTTAATTAGTCGGATTAGAGATTTTAAATTTTTGATGAAAACACGAAAAAAAGACATGAGTAAACCCCTTGAAAATTTGTTAAAAAATGCAACTTTCTTAATAATCATCGTAGACTATTGAATTTAACTTTGTTTTCATCAGAAAGATGAGAGAAATTGATTGCCGTTAAAAAATTTCAGCTATCTTCAATAGCAAAAAAGTTAGTCAGTCACCATGAACATTTTAGGAAATTTTAGAATATAATTGATTTTTCAAACTTTGATCGGCTGTAGCGGCCAAACGAAAACTCCAAATTGAACGCGGTTTGCAAATCTGAGCTCCTCGTACGTCTATTAGTCGGATTAGAGATTTTAAATTTTTGATGAAAACACGAAAAAAAAGACATGAGTAAACCCCTTGAAAATTTGTTAAAAAATGCAACTTTCTTAATAATCATCGTAGACTATTGAATTTAACTTTGTTTTCATCAGAAAGATGAGAGAAATTGATTGCCGTTAAAAAATTTCAGCTATCTTAATTAGCAAAAAAGTTAGTCAGTCACCATGAACATTTTGGGAAATTTTAGAATATAATTGATTTTTCAGACTTTGATCGGCCGTAGCGGCCAAACGAAAACTCCAAATTGAACGCGGTTTTGCAAATCTGAGCTCCTCGTACGTTAATTAGTCGGATTAGAGATTTTAAATTTTTGATGAAACACGAAAAAAAGACATGAGTAAACCCCTTGAAAATTTGTTAAAAAATGCAACTTTCTTAATAATCATCGTAGACTATTGAATTTAACTTTGTTTTCATCAGAAAGACGAGAGAAATTGATTGCCGTTAAAAAATTTCAGCTATCT